>JAUPFT010000027.1:33490058-34090058 GCA_036936625.1 Parnassius smintheus behrii
TTTAAAAGGCTCCTTAAAATTTAAGATAAAAATTGACCGTGCGGCTCTCTTTTATAATCAAAATATGGCTTCAATATCAGTCACATGACCCCAATATTAATACAGGGAAACAGTGGTATCATCCACAAGACTCAACTCCTTCCCATTTAAGAGCACATTGGTAATTGAATCCTCTCCAAAGGTTTGCTCCTCTTCCATAATTTTATGAATTAGTATTTAAAATTAATTAATTTAATAAAAAAGATACATTTTGGAGCAGCATTATTAATCTTTAAAATGTGAACTTGATAATGTTATCATACTTTAGTAACATAACAAATCTTTTTAAATGTGTGTAATAACCACGATTTTAAAAAATACAAATAATTTACAAAAGTGACTTTCTTATGCCCACTTTACCATTGTTTTACATGTGTAATCATTATATTTTTTTATTACAAAACGAGCATTTTATATATTATAACATACTCATACATTATACGACTTTATAAACTATTTGCGAAATTATAATCAATGTAATAAATTGGGGAATTCTGATAGTCAAAAATAGCCAAAGTTTTATTCTACACCCACGAATTCCTGAATATGCAGTTAGTACAAGTAAAACGTGAATGTCGTGGAAGATGATAAAACTTTGAAGACAAATTGTTTAGAAATTTCAATAAAAAGAAAAAAGCCTTACAGGATATATATTTTTAAGGAAATTGTTCACTTTGTCCTCAAGACGGACATTAAAAATGTCCTTAAATAAATACTAATTAAACCAGGTGTAAACTTAATTATATTTAGGCAAATGAAAGAACAAAGCTTGAACATGGCAGATTGCTTGTGTTTCTTAATGATTGATGAGATGCTAGTGTTCTAAACTACGTTACAATACAACTGTCATAGGTTCCGAAGACTGAGGATGTTAAGAGTGAGAATATAACCATAAACATATTTTTGGTTTGATGATAAAGGAGATAAAGCTCATATTAAGCTATCAATTTGTTATAGATTTTTGCAAAAATGCTACGATGGCAGTAATTAAAAAAAATATATATAATAAAAGATTTATAACAAACATGATTAAATGTTGTCTATGATTACATATACATAACATACATAAACACCCACGCCTGTCACCCAGAGGGGTAGGCAGAGACTACAGACTTCCATTTGGCACGATCCTGACACACCTCTCTTGCCTCCTTCACATCCATACACCTACGCATACATGCTCGTCGGTTAAGGGTACTCCTTTGGCCCGTTTTCAATAAATCGCCAATTTGGTCGATAAATTTTCGCCTAGGACGTCCCTTTCCGACTCTGCCATTCACTTCTGCACCATAAATTTTCTTTGTCACTCTTTCCTCATTCATTCTTTCCACATGACCAAACCACCGAAGCATTCCTTTCTTAATCCTGGTCACCACATCATCTTGCAAACCACACTCTTCTCTTATTACACAATTCCTTACCCTGTCATTCAGATTCAGCCCTAACATACTCCTTAACCGCATTTCTACTGCGTTTATTCTACTCTTCGTCTAACCTTCGTCTTACTTGCGTTCACTTTCATACCCCTTTCTTTTAATGATCCGTTTATTAATGTAACCATCATTTGCAACTCTGCCGCCGACGACGCAAGAATAACTTGATCATCGGCGTACAAAAGGCATTTGACGGTTAACTCACCCATTCTTAATCCGCATTCTTCAACTTTCAAATTTTGCAAACAACTGTCCATAAATAGGTATTGAACAGCCACGGGGAAGCCACACAGCCCTGTCTGACACCCTTATGGATATCAAACCAGTCCGAGTAGACCCCGTTGATCCTAACACAAGCACTAGAGTCCCTATAAAGAGACTCCAATGCCCGTATCAAGCCAGCGCTCAACCCAAATGAGTTCAGTGTTTGCCATAGCAAATCCCTATCCACTCTGTCATAGGCCTTTTCCAAGTCCATGAACGCACAAAAAACCTTCTGGTTTTTGGCCAGAAACTTCTCCGCGATCATGCGCATGGAAAAGACTTGATCTGTACATCCCATTCCCTTTCTAAATCCCTCTATGATTAATTTACAATACCAAAGTAAACAATAATTAAGTTAATAGGACAAAAAACAGCAAGAATGCTTTTGAAATTTAAAATTAGAAATAATTCTCTTTGTTTGATCCTACACTTATCGAAAGGGGAAATTTTATTTGAAAATAATTAAGATTTATACGCATGACATAGTAGACTGCTAAATGGGAGCATTTAAAATTAATTACTACTTTTAGATATTGATGCGGGAGAAAATGAACTACTGGATGATGGATAAGTAAGCTGACAGATACCTCAGTGTAACCTGATAAAACACCTAAAATTAAGAGTAAAGTACGAAATTTAACCAACGTGTATTAGTAATAGTGTAATAGTAGGTGGTATTAGACTTTGCGCAAATAAGTTTTTACAACTGAAACATATTACTAACCCCAAGAGAGCAAAGATACTGCAGATATGACTGACTGCATGAAGTTAGTCACTTTTGTTTGATTTTGTTTAATTCCTTTAATCAAAGATTTTATAAAAAGTGTCTAAAACATAATTCGGAACATATATGCCGTGAAACAAAGTTTTACCTATTACAATGAGATTTCAGGAAGTTAAAAAAGAGATGGAAGTGTGTGTCATCATTTTAAACAGTTTCCATAAATAAAAATTGAACAATATCTTATGTTAATACGACAAAAGATTTGTTTCAATATCTATATGATAACAACATATTAAGTTAGTTAATGTGTTAATTTAACTAAAACTCTGCTGAATACTTTCTCCTTAGTAAAAAAACCACGAAGCAGAAAACACGAATCCTACTTGCCAACAATTTAAAGTGTATTCAATAAACTGTTGTTCAATAATTTAAATTTAAATTATTCCTTGGTGAAAAGTTGTTAGCAAGATGCTAATAATATATTATAAAATCTGGAATATTTACTGGTAAAAATGTCCTCCACGCCTAAGAAAGAGGTACTAATTAAAAGAAATTTTACTGCTCACAATTTGGCAGTTAGCAAATTTGCAGAAACTCAAACTAAAATATTTGTATTTTAAAAGTTATAAAAAGATGAAAATTAATGTAGGTATGTAAATAACGTAATAATGACCTTTGTAATACAACTCCACACCAAGCAAATTCATTAAATTTGTAATGTTTCAAGAAAAACGCTTTTGTGGCTTTCACAAAACTTTACGATGTATTGAAGATTATAACAAAAATAATTAAAAACATTTGACCAATGATTCCCCGGAAATGGGATATTTTAAATCATTAAATTGTTAATAAATATCAAATTTGAATTTCTAACATGACATAAACAAAAAAGTAAGGACCCTTATCATTCATTTGATGATCAAAATAATTATACATAGTTCAGACCCTCAAAGATGGCCTAAGAGCTTGTGTAATAATTATAAATAAAATATTAAAAGGCAGACATATTAAAATCAATAATGATAAAATAAAACTTCAAACATTAAAATATTTTTAAACTCTTAGAAATACCAAAAATAGAAGTGGTTATAATTAGGTTTTTTCTCTCCAAAATATCAAAATTAAGGTGTCATCAAACAGCTTATGTGATTATTTATCTACTTTACTTAAGGTCCCGATCAAAACCTTGCGAAAGTGTGTTTTTCAGAGACTATTATCTCTTTAGTTATGAGAAATAAACTACATCCAAAAGCACATTATTAAAGTGTTCGATATCCTATCATCATATTCCACGTTTTAATTAGTTTTTATGTGTTATCTATACATTTAAAACTTATTTTTAAAAATGAATAAAATTATTGATAACATGCATCTGTTGTTAAAGGCAATGCTCTAATCATTTGAGGATTACACATTACATACTATTGGATAGATAATTTAAAAATCTATATTATTTCTTAAGTTCGTCTTTCTTTCTTAATTTAAATAATACCAAAAATTTGAGCGTATTTATTACGCGATATATTGTAGCGAGATCGCGTGGATTGTATAGAACCGACCGCTCAAAGTCGTTCGCAAGGAGTAGCGCCATAAGCATCTCAATTAGTAAGTTTAGAAAGTTAAAAGTACATCATAATGTGATATAGAGATAAATATCTATGAGTCAGATAGTATTTTTAGCTTGAATTTTTATTTTGTCATTTTCATCAATTTTAACATGTCTACACTGCAATATTTTCATGACATTCATGCACCAGCTGTGAATAATTAAACTGATTATATAATTAATTATAAAGGTTTTTAAGCTTTCTTTTTTTTATATAGAATAGGCTGACAAACGAGCACACAGTCCACCTGATGGTAAGTGGTTGCTGCGGCCCATAGACATCTACATCTATCTTCCATTACAAATCAAAATGCAGCTGCGTTGTCACCCGTGAGGACTGAGATGGAATGCCTCATTTCCAGTAAAAAGGGTCTCCGGTTCTCTACACTCACCATATGAAATACAGCAGCATTAAGCTACTATTTCACGCTGGTATTCTGTGAGAGCGTGGTCCTTCCCCGGTCGAGCCGACCCATTCGTGTTGACGTTGACCGTTGAAGTGGAGCCACTCACTTAATCGCGTTAAATTTGAAGCAATAATTGTTGCGTTAATGCGCAGTGACGTTTATCGTTGGTGTATCCCAGCATAACCGAGTCCTTACGATATTAAAACATGAGGGTATCACGTAAATCTTTCATAAATCTAGCCCCCGTTCGAAGTCCATTGTACAGTGCGGTCAGTCCAGTGTTTTTCCTAGCATGAAATTTGTTTTACGTTGAAAGTGATTTAAAATATTGTGTTGTTTTAAGTAATGTTGAATTTTAAAAAGTGCTATTTGCGATATTTTGTGTTCTTTTCAACATTATCAAAAAATGTGCGAGAATGAAAACACCGATAGGAAGTTAATGGTGGTTAGAGAAGGTAATGATATATTTTTTTATAGCATTACGTAGCAAACGAACGCATTTCTTCTGATGGTAAGTGGATGCTGTGGCCTATAAACATCTACATCTATCATCGATTAAGAATCAAAATATATACCGTTCTAACTTTAAACTAAGTTTGTATAAAAAGGCTCGCAATTAGGTTAAAGCTACCAAGCTATTTCTAATTTGTTTTGTGTTGTTAATGGTGTAGCATACATGATTGTAAGCTATTATTTTTTTAAAGTCCCGCTTTTTTATAGAATAAGGGTGACGAACGAGCACTCAGTCCACCTTATGGTAAGTGGATGCTGTGGCCCATAGACATCTATATCTATCCTCGATTATGAATCAAAATGCAGATGCGTTGCATGTCCTGAGGACTGATATGGAATGCCTCGTTTCCAGTAAAAAGGTTCCCGATTCTCTACACACACCATACGAAACAGCAGCATCATCATATCAGCAAGCTGCTATTGTATGCCGGTATTCTGTGAGAGCGCGGTCTTACCCCGGTCGTGCCGACCTATTCGTGCTGCAAGCACAGTGTAGTTGCAGCATGGCTCTACCACGTACGCTCTACGCTGGGTTGCTTGCTGGTTCTTTCCAGGAAGGTTTTTTCCGAACCAGTGGTAATTCAAATCATCATCATCATCATTACAGCCCTTCACAAGTCCACTGCTGAACATAGGCCTCCCCCAAGTAATGCCACAAAGCACTGTCCTGAGCCACCTGCATCCATCGACTTCCTGCATGTCTTACCACGTCGTCACTCCATCTAGTGGGGGGCGCCCTACACTACGCCTACCGGTACGAGGCTGCCACTGGAGAACCTTTCTTCCTCATCGGTTATCTGTTCCTCGAGCTATATGGCCGGCCCATTGTCACTACAGCTTGCTAATCCGTTGGGCTATGTCGGTCACTCTGGTTTTACTGCGGATATCCTCATTTCTGAGTGTATCACGCAGAGAAACTCCGAGCATAGCCCTCTCCATAGCTCGCTGAGCGACCTTGAGCGTCCTCATACGGCCAGCAGTGAAGGACCACGTGGTAATTGAAATAAAAGAGTGATTTTCAATAAGTATTTTTTAAAATCTATATTGAATAAAAAAGTTTCTGTTTCTACACTCACCATACGAAACTCGGCAGCATTAAGCTACTATCTTACACTGGTACTCTGAAACAGAGTGGTCCATCAGTGAATCCTAGTTATTCGTACTATAATCATAATATGTATAGCTGCAGTGTGATAACCGCGTTAAAAACTATAATTTATTTACTTTTCAAAAAATATATATATATATAAATTAACATAATACAAACTCGTCGCGTAGTAGTGATGTAGTATATCCTCACCATCTGGATGCTTGGCGGTCCACCACTGTACGTTTTACTGGGAGTTTTCTTCCTCTTTAAACTTCTCTGTTGTGGAATTGTTTACAACTGGCGATTTTTCCGAACCGATACGACTTAGGGACCTTCAAGAAAAGCGCTTATACCTTTCTAAAAGGCCGGCAACGTAAATTTCTTTGGCTTTCCGGTTGTTCATATAGTTATAAAATGTATTTTTGATCAAAGTATTTGAATTGTGTCCTCAGTTACCATTATACTGAGTTACTTTGAAGGTAACTCCATAGACATCGTCGGTAACTTCAGGAACAGTCGCGTGCTGTCAAACACGTTGTGGCGTCAAACTAAAATCAATGGGGGCGTTTGGCAGTAAAAAGCGCTAGCAAGCAAGCGCTTGTAAGCAAAATGGCGATCGTAAGCGGTAAGCGCTGTCAAATCGTAAGTAGCTATTTTCCTTCAGGACACGATGTTAGTTTTAACCGGGGAACCTAACCTAATTTAAATATATGTTTGTAAAGTATTCATGTTAAAAACTTACCGATCATGAATTTTTAATAACATGTATATGTTTATTCATGTCATTATATTACTTAAAACTAATATTGCACAAAACAACTTATAAACACTACTTCAAAACAAACAAATTAAATAAGCAAAATGGTGGATTGTGTCAGCGCTACTGAAGTAGCAATCGTGTCCTGGCCGAAAACTATTTCAGCGCTTATAAGCGCTTGCTAGCGCTTTTTTCTGTCAAACGCACCCTATACCAATTTTTATAAATGATTCTTGTATTATTGTATGTAGTCATTCAACCATCAGGTGAGCCGCATGCTCGTTTGCCCACTTTTTTATAAAACAATAAATATCGCTACTCCATTCTATTTCGTCCCGTGAGTGTCGTGAAATGCGACAATATCTGACATAGGCGACGTATCTGATAACGGCTCAGGGTAAAACAGTGACTACTATGAGGCAATCTGTGCACGAAGCTTGTGCCTTAGCAGTGGACTCTTGATTGGTTTTAGTGAATTATTGAGATAGTGAAAAACCTATTAATAAAAAAAATGCTTAACGGGGCTTGTATTGGGCCTCTATAAACTTCATAACGCAACACAACAATGCAACCGCTGCTATTTGCAACCACTGTAATAAGGTTATAGCATAAATGGGTCGGCTCCATCGGAGTAGTTTTTTTTTTAATGAATAAGGGTGACAAGCACACAGTCCACCCACGATGGTAATTTAATTTATATATTTTTAATTTATTTTATATCAAAATGCAGGTGACAACGCAATTGCATTTTGATTCTTAATCGAGATTAAATTTAGAAGTCTATGGGCTACAGCATCTACTTACCATTTGTCACCCTTATTCTATAGAAAAAAAAAAAACAGTTGATAGGCTTAACTTCTGCCTTAGGTCCGAGCTTCTAAGCAAAAATTACTTCTATCTCCTTCTAAATCGTTCTGCCCCATCAGGTATCGGTTCTGCGAGCTACATGGCTAATCCATTGCCACTTTTACTTAACCTCTCAACCCCCCTAACGATCTCGTAAGACCGCGGCCTTATTCCGTCAAATCCCTAGCGTTCTCATGAGGTCGCACCCACCCACAGCACTTTAACACATAAAAACTTATATATAAAGACTACTTTTCTATGAAGAAGTTTGGCATTATATAATCAATGTAAAATACTCTATCCTCTAGTGCAATAAAAAAAACTATTATCCTATGAATATTTATTTATAATCTACGATCCATAGATTACTGTATATGTACTAGAGATAGATGTGCGACTCAAGTTTAATTTTAGTTAAAGTTCTTGTTTTGCCTAATAGATGGCGTTAAAATATTGGTGCTTTGGGCTCGCCCTTTTTTTTTTGCACTTTAATATTTTTATTTTATATACAACCGCTAATTACATTGCGCAAGTGCTGCAATGTAATTAATAGTTGTTTATGTTTCTCGTGGTAATTGTAACTTCCTATACCAAAAAATAAAAAACAGGTTATTTTTAAAACGTTTATTGTTTAAAAATTCTTTGCTTAGTTATTGAATAACATTAGATGTGTTAAATTTAACAGTATTTGCACAATATCAATTGATTTCTTTATACAATGTCCCTACTAGTTAGTAAATAACTTATATTACAGAGAATAGAACATTTTTTTAAATTAAATATCTATATTTATTTATTACTTAATACTTGATGGAAATCGTGTTTTATTTACCACCGATACCAATGTCCTGGGAAGAACCAACAAGAAACCCAGCGTGACTTTTTTTTAAACATATTTCACTTTACAATATCATTTTTTAAATAAATTTTAATAGTACATACAAGCATGATTGCGATCACCTCATACCCAGGAGTTATTTTATGTATTCTTTGATATTATAATAACACTTTTTGTACATTTTTCCTTTAATAAAACATTTCAAATTGTTAATTGACAAATTTTGAACAATTTCTGAAATTTTGTTGTGAAAGCGTATAATACATTGCCCCCATAAAAGCACTACTGACTCAGTGGATTCTAGTAACTGGTATTACAAGCTTATGTTTGTTCCTAGTGTTTAAAGTTTGAACATCTTTATTCTTATAAAAGCTATTTATAACACTTTTTGTACATTTTTCCTTTCATAAAACATTTCAAGTTGTTAATTGACAAATTTTGTACATTTTCTGCAATTTTGTTATAAAAGCGTATAATACATTGTCCTATAAAGCACTACTGACTCAGTGGATTCTAGTAACTGGTATTACAAGCCTATTTTTGTTCCTAGTGTTTTCTTTATTCTTATGAAAGCTATTTATGTTTTATGTACGTACATATTATATTACATTTTCATAAATATATTGCTATGCCAAAGTTAATGTGTTTATTTCTTTAAATTTTTTAAAAGGCTCCTTAAAATTTAAGATAAAAATTGACCGTGCGGCTCTCTTTTATAATCAAAATATGGCTTCAATATCAGTCACATGACCCCAATATTAATACAGGGAAACAGTGGTATCATCCACAAGACTCAACTCCTTCCCATTTAAGAGCACATTGGTAATTGAATCCTCTCCAAAGGTTTGCTCCTCTTCCATAATTTTATGAATTAGTATTTAAAATTAATTAATTTAATAAAAAAGATACATTTTGGAGCAGCATTATTAATCTTTAAAATGTGAACTTGATAATGTTATCATACTTTAGTAACATAACAAATCTTTTTAAATGTGTGTAATAACCACGATTTTAAAAAATACAAATAATTTACAAAAGTGACTTTCTTATGCCCACTTTACCATTGTTTTACATGTGTAATCATTATATTTTTTTATTACAAAACGAGCATTTTATATATTATAACATACTCATACATTATACGACTTTATAAACTATTTGCGAAATTATAATCAATGTAATAAATTGGGGAATTCTGATAGTCAAAAATAGCCAAAGTTTTATTCTACACCCACGAATTCCTGAATATGCAGTTAGTACAAGTAAAACGTGAATGTCGTGGAAGATGATAAAACTTTGAAGACAAATTGTTTAGAAATTTCAATAAAAAGAAAAAAGCCTTACAGGATATATATTTTTAAGGAAATTGTTCACTTTGTCCTCAAGACGGACATTAAAAATGTCCTTAAATAAATACTAATTAAACCAGGTGTAAACTTAATTATATTTAGGCAAATGAAAGAACAAAGCTTGAACATGGCAGATTGCTTGTGTTTCTTAATGATTGATGAGATGCTAGTGTTCTAAACTACGTTACAATACAACTGTCATAGGTTCCGAAGACTGAGGATGTTAAGAGTGAGAATATAACCATAAACATATTTTTGGTTTGATGATAAAGGAGATAAAGCTCATATTAAGCTATCAATTTGTTATAGATTTTTGCAAAAATGCTACGATGGCAGTAATTAAAAAAATATATATATAATAAAAGATTTATAACAAACATGATTAAATGTTGTCTATGATTACATATACATAACATACATAAACACCCACGCCTGTCACCCAGAGGGGTAGGCAGAGACTACAGACTTCCATTTGGCACGATCCTGACACACCTCTCTTGCCTCCTTCACATCCATACACCTACGCATACATGCTCGTCGGTTAAGGGTACTCCTTTGGCCCGTTTTCAATAAATCGCCAATTTGGTCGATAAATTTTCGCCTAGGACGTCCCTTTCCGACTCTGCCATTCACTTCTGCACCATAAATTTTCTTTGTCACTCTTTCCTCATTCATTCTTTCCACATGACCAAACCACCGAAGCATTCCTTTCTTAATCCTGGTCACCACATCATCTTGCAAACCACACTCTTCTCTTATTACACAATTCCTTACCCTGTCATTCAGATTCAGCCCTAACATACTCCTTAACCGCATTTCTACTGCGTTTATTCTACTCTTCGTCTAACCTTCGTCTTACTTGCGTTCACTTTCATACCCCTTTCTTTTAATGATCCGTTTATTAATGTAACCATCATTTGCAACTCTGCCGCCGACGACGCAAGAATAACTTGATCATCGGCGTACAAAAGGCATTTGACGGTTAACTCACCCATTCTTAATCCGCATTCTTCAACTTTCAAATTTTGCAAACAACTGTCCATAAATAGGTATTGAACAGCCACGGGGAAGCCACACAGCCCTGTCTGACACCCTTATGGATATCAAACCAGTCCGAGTAGACCCCGTTGATCCTAACACAAGCACTAGAGTCCCTATAAAGAGACTCCAATGCCCGTATCAAGCCAGCGCTCAACCCAAATGAGTTCAGTGTTTGCCATAGCAAATCCCTATCCACTCTGTCATAGGCCTTTTCCAAGTCCATGAACGCACAAAAAACCTTCTGGTTTTTGGCCAGAAACTTCTCCGCGATCATGCGCATGGAAAAGACTTGATCTGTACATCCCATTCCCTTTCTAAATCCCTCTATGATTAATTTACAATACCAAAGTAAACAATAATTAAGTTAATAGGACAAAAAACAGCAAGAATGCTTTTGAAATTTAAAATTAGAAATAATTCTCTTTGTTTGATCCTACACTTATCGAAAGGGGAAATTTTATTTGAAAATAATTAAGATTTATACGCATGACATAGTAGACTGCTAAATGGGAGCATTTAAAATTAATTACTACTTTTAGATATTGATGCGGGAGAAAATGAACTACTGGATGATGGATAAGTAAGCTGACAGATACCTCAGTGTAACCTGATAAAACACCTAAAATTAAGAGTAAAGTACGAAATTTAACCAACGTGTATTAGTAATAGTGTAATAGTAGGTGGTATTAGACTTTGCGCAAATAAGTTTTTACAACTGAAACATATTACTAACCCCAAGAGAGCAAAGATACTGCAGATATGACTGACTGCATGAAGTTAGTCACTTTTGTTTGATTTTGTTTAATTCCTTTAATCAAAGATTTTATAAAAAGTGTCTAAAACATAATTCGGAACATATATGCCGTGAAACAAAGTTTTACCTATTACAATGAGATTTCAGGAAGTTAAAAAAGAGATGGAAGTGTGTGTCATCATTTTAAACAGTTTCCATAAATAAAAATTGAACAATATCTTATGTTAATACGACAAAAGATTTGTTTCAATATCTATATGATAACAACATATTAAGTTAGTTAATGTGTTAATTTAACTAAAACTCTGCTGAATACTTTCTCCTTAGTAAAAAAACCACGAAGCAGAAAACACGAATCCTACTTGCCAACAATTTAAAGTGTATTCAATAAACTGTTGTTCAATAATTTAAATTTAAATTATTCCTTGGTGAAAAGTTGTTAGCAAGATGCTAATAATATATTATAAAATCTGGAATATTTACTGGTAAAAATGTCCTCCACGCCTAAGAAAGAGGTACTAATTAAAAGAAATTTTACTGCTCACAATTTGGCAGTTAGCAAATTTGCAGAAACTCAAACTAAAATATTTGTATTTTAAAAGTTATAAAAAGATGAAAATTAATGTAGGTATGTAAATAACGTAATAATGACCTTTGTAATACAACTCCACACCAAGCAAATTCATTAAATTTGTAATGTTTCAAGAAAAACGCTTTTGTGGCTTTCACAAAACTTTACGATGTATTGAAGATTATAACAAAAATAATTAAAAACATTTGACCAATGATTCCCCGGAAATGGGATATTTTAAATCATTAAATTGTTAATAAATATCAAATTTGAATTTCTAACATGACATAAACAAAAAAGTAAGGACCCTTATCATTCATTTGATGATCAAAATAATTATACATAGTTCAGACCCTCAAAGATGGCCTAAGAGCTTGTGTAATAATTATAAATAAAATATTAAAAGGCAGACATATTAAAATCAATAATGATAAAATAAAACTTCAAACATTAAAATATTTTTAAACTCTTAGAAATACCAAAAATAGAAGTGGTTATAATTAGGTTTTTTCTCTCCAAAATATCAAAATTAAGGTGTCATCAAACAGCTTATGTGATTATTTATCTACTTTACTTAAGGTCCCGATCAAAACCTTGCGAAAGTGTGTTTTTCAGAGACTATTATCTCTTTAGTTATGAGAAATAAACTACATCCAAAAGCACATTATTAAAGTGTTCGATATCCTATCATCATATTCCACGTTTTAATTAGTTTTTATGTGTTATCTATACATTTAAAACTTATTTTTAAAAATGAATAAAATTATTGATAACATGCATCTGTTGTTAAAGGCAATGCTCTAATCATTTGAGGATTACACATTACATACTATTGGATAGATAATTTAAAAATCTATATTATTTCTTAAGTTCGTCTTTCTTTCTTAATTTAAATAATACCAAAAATTTGAGCGTATTTATTACGCGATATATTGTAGCGAGATCGCGTGGATTGTATAGAACCGACCGCTCAAAGTCGTTCGCAAGGAGTAGCGCCATAAGCATCTCAATTAGTAAGTTTAGAAAGTTAAAAGTACATCATAATGTGATATAGAGATAAATATCTATGAGTCAGATAGTATTTTTAGCTTGAATTTTTATTTTGTCATTTTCATCAATTTTAACATGTCTACACTGCAATATTTTCATGACATTCATGCACCAGCTGTGAATAATTAAACTGATTATATAATTAATTATAAAGGTTTTTAAGCTTTCTTTTTTTTATATAGAATAGGCTGACAAACGAGCACACAGTCCACCTGATGGTAAGTGGTTGCTGCGGCCCATAGACATCTACATCTATCTTCCATTACAAATCAAAATGCAGCTGCGTTGTCACCCGTGAGGACTGAGATGGAATGCCTCATTTCCAGTAAAAAGGGTCTCCGGTTCTCTACACTCACCATATGAAATACAGCAGCATTAAGCTACTATTTCACGCTGGTATTCTGTGAGAGCGTGGTCCTTCCCCGGTCGAGCCGACCCATTCGTGTTGACGTTGACCGTTGAAGTGGAGCCACTCACTTAATCGCGTTAAATTTGAAGCAATAATTGTTGCGTTAATGCGCAGTGACGTTTATCGTTGGTGTATCCCAGCATAACCGAGTCCTTACGATATTAAAACATGAGGGTATCACGTAAATCTTTCATAAATCTAGCCCCCGTTCGAAGTCCATTGTACAGTGCGGTCAGTCCAGTGTTTTTCCTAGCATGAAATTTGTTTTACGTTGAAAGTGATTTAAAATATTGTGTAGTTTTAAGTAATGTTGAATTTTAAAAAGTGCTATTTGCGATATTTTGTGTTCTTTTCAACATTATCAAAAAATGTGCGAGAATGAAAACACCGATAGGAAGTTAATGGTGGTTAGAGAAGGTAATGATATATTTTTTTATAGCATTACGTAGCAAACGAACGCATTTCTTCTGATGGTAAGTGGATGCTGTGGCCTATAAACATCTACATCTATCATCGATTAAGAATCAAAATATATACCGTTCTAACTTTAAACTAAGTTTGTATAAAAAGGCTCGCAATTAGGTTAAAGCTACCAAGCTATTTCTAATTTGTTTTGTGTTGTTAATGGTGTAGCATACATGATTGTAAGCTATTATTTTTTTAAAGTCCCGCTTTTTTATAGAATAAGGGTGACGAACGAGCACTCAGTCCACCTTATGGTAAGTGGATGCTGTGGCCCATAGACATCTATATCTATCCTCGATTATGAATCAAAATGCAGATGCGTTGCATGTCCTGAGGACTGATATGGAATGCCTCGTTTCCAGTAAAAAGGTTCCCGATTCTCTACACACACCATACGAAACAGCAGCATCATCATATCAGCAAGCTGCTATTGTATGCCGGTATTCTGTGAGAGCGCGGTCTTACCCCGGTCGTGCCGACCTATTCGTGCTGCAAGCACAGTGTAGTTGCAGCATGGCTCTACCACGTACGCTCTACGCTGGGTTGCTTGCTGGTTCTTTCCAGGAAGGTTTTTTCCGAACCAGTGGTAATTCAAATCATCATCATCATCATTACAGCCCTTCACAAGTCCACTGCTGAACATAGGCCTCCCCCAAGTAATGCCACAAAGCACTGTCCTGAGCCACCTGCATCCATCGACTTCCTGCATGTCTTACCACGTCGTCACTCCATCTAGTGGGGGGCGCCCTACACTACGCCTACCGGTACGAGGCTGCCACTGGAGAACCTTTCTTCCTCATCGGTTATCTGTTCCTCGAGCTATATGGCCGGCCCATTGTCACTACAGCTTGCTAATCCGTTGGGCTATGTCGGTCACTCTGGTTTTACTGCGGATATCCTCATTTCTGAGTGTATCACGCAGAGAAACTCCGAGCATAGCCCTCTCCATAGCTCGCTGAGCGACCTTGAGCGTCCTCATACGGCCAGCAGTGAAGGACCACGTGGTAATTGAAATAAAAGAGTGATTTTCAATAAGTATTTTTTAAAATCTATATTGAATAAAAAAGTTTCTGTTTCTACACTCACCATACGAAACTCGGCAGCATTAAGCTACTATCTTACACTGGTACTCTGAAACAGAGTGGTCCATCAGTGAATCCTAGTTATTCGTACTATAATCATAATATGTATAGCTGCAGTGTGATAACCGCGTTAAAAACTATAATTTATTTACTTTTCAAAAAATATATATATATATAAATTAACATAATACAAACTCGTCGCGTAGTAGTGATGTAGTATATCCTCACCATCTGGATGCTTGGCGGTCCACCACTGTACGTTTTACTGGGAGTTTTCTTCCTCTTTAAACTTCTCTGTTGTGGAATTGTTTACAACTGGCGATTTTTCCGAACCGATACGACTTAGGGACCTTCAAGAAAAGCGCTTATACCTTTCTAAAAGGCCGGCAACGTAAATTTCTTTGGCTTTCCGGTTGTTCATATAGTTAAAAAATGTATTTTTGATCAAAGTATTTGAATTGTGTCCTCAGTTACCATTATACTGAGTTACTTTGAAGGTAACTCCATAGACATCGTCGGTAACTTCAGGAACAGTCGCGTGCTGTCAAACACGTTGTGGCGTCAAACTAAAATCAATGGGGGCGTTTGGCAGTAAAAAGCGCTAGCAAGCAAGCGCTTGTAAGCAAAATGGCGATCGTAAGCGGTAAGCGCTGTCAAATCGTAAGTAGCTATTTTCCTTCAGGACACGATGTTAGTTTTAACCGGGGAACCTAACCTAATTTAAATATATGTTTGTAAAGTATTCATGTTAAAAACTTACCGATCATGAATTTTTAATAACATGTATATGTTTATTCATGTCATTATATTACTTAAAACTAATATTGCACAAAACAACTTATAAACACTACTTCAAAACAAACAAATTAAATAAGCAAAATGGTGGATTGTGTCAGCGCTACTGAAGTAGCAATCGTGTCCTGGCCGAAAACTATTTCAGCGCTTATAAGCGCTTGCTAGCGCTTTTTTCTGTCAAACGCACCCTATACCAATTTTTATAAATGATTCTTGTATTATTGTATGTAGTCATTCAACCATCAGGTGAGCCGCATGCTCGTTTGCCCACTTTTTTATAAAACAATAAATATCGCTACTCCATTCTATTTCGTCCCGTGAGTGTCGTGAAATGCGACAATATCTCATAGGCGACGTATCTGATAACGGCTCAGGGTAAAACAGTGACTACTATGAGGCAATCTGTGCACGAAGCTTGTGCCTTAGCAGTGGACTCTTGATTGGTTTTAGTGAATTATTGAGATAGTGAAAAACCTATTAATAAAAAAAATGCTTAACGGGGCTTGTATTGGGCCTCTATAAACTTCATAACGCAACACAACAATGCAACCGCTGCTATTTGCAACCACTGTAATAAGGTTATAGCATAAATGGGTCGGCTCCATCGGAGTAGTTTTTTTTTTAATGAATAAGGGTGACAAGCACACAGTCCACCCACGATGGTAATTTAATTTATATATTTTTAATTTATTTTATATCAAAATGCAGGTGACAACGCAATTGCATTTTGATTCTTAATCGAGATTAAATTTAGAAGTCTATGGGCTACAGCATCTACTTACCATTTGTCACCCTTATTCTATAGAAAAAAAAAAACAGTTGATAGGCTTAACTTCTGCCTTAGGTCCGAGCTTCTAAGCAAAAATTACTTCTATCTCCTTCTAAATCGTTCTGCCCCATCAGGTATCGGTTCTGCGAGCTACATGGCTAATCCATTGCCACTTTTACTTAACCTCTCAACCCCCCTAACGATCTCGTAAGACCGCGGCCTTATTCCGTCAAATCCCTAGCGTTCTCATGAGGTCGCACCCACCCACAGCACTTTAACACATAAAAACTTATATATAAAGACTACTTTTCTATGAAGAAGTTTGGCATTATATAATCAATGTAAAATACTCTATCCTCTAGTGCAATAAAAAAAACTATTATCCTATGAATATTTATTTATAATCTACGATCCATAGATTACTGTATATGTACTAGAGATAGATGTGCGACTCAAGTTTAATTTTAGTTAAAGTTCTTGTTTTGCCTAATAGATGGCGTTAAAATATTGGTGCTTTGGGCTCGCCCTTTTTTTTTTGCACTTTAATATTTTTATTTTATATACAACCGCTAATTACATTGCGCAAGTGCTGCAATGTAATTAATAGTTGTTTATGTTTCTCGTGGTAATTGTAACTTCCTATACCAAAAAATAAAAAACAGGTTATTTTTAAAACGTTTATTGTTTAAAAATTCTTTGCTTAGTTATTGAATAACATTAGATGTGTTAAATTTAACAGTATTTGCACAATATCAATTGATTTCTTTATACAATGTCCCTACTAGTTAGTAAATAACTTATATTACAGAGAATAGAACATTTTTTTAAATTAAATATCTATATTTATTTATTACTTAATACTTGATGGAAATCGTGTTTTATTTACCACCGATACCAATGTCCTGGGAAGAACCAACAAGAAACCCAGCGTGACTTTTTTTTAAACATATTTCACTTTACAATATCATTTTTTAAATAAATTTTAATAGTACATACAAGCATGATTGCGATCACCTCATACCCAGGAGTTATTTTATGTATTCTTTGATATTATAATAACACTTTTTGTACATTTTTCCTTTAATAAAACATTTCAAATTGTTAATTGACAAATTTTGAACAATTTCTGAAATTTTGTTGTGAAAGCGTATAATACATTGCCCCCATAAAAGCACTACTGACTCAGTGGATTCTA
Source organism: Parnassius smintheus behrii (assembly GCA_036936625.1). NCBI lineage: Eukaryota > Metazoa > Arthropoda > Insecta > Lepidoptera > Papilionidae > Parnassius > Parnassius smintheus. Next base: position 33,508,056 of record JAUPFT010000027.1, read on the forward strand.
GTAACTGGTATTACAAGCTTATGTTTGTTCCTAGTGTTTAAAGTTTGAACATCTTTATTCTTATAAAAGCTATTTATAACACTTTTTGTACATTTTTCCTTTCATAAAACATTTCAAGTTGTTAATTGACAAATTTTGTACATTTTCTGCAATTTTGTTATAAAAGCGTATAATACATTGTCCTATAAAGCACTACTGACTCAGTGGATTCTAGTAACTGGTATTACAAGCCTATTTTTGTTCCTAGTGTTTTCTTTATTCTTATGAAAGCTATTTATGTTTTATGTACGTACATATTATATTACATTTTCATAAATATATTGCTATGCCAAAGTTAATGTGTTTATTTCTTTAAATTTTTTAAAAGGCTCCTTAAAATTTAAGATAAAAATTGACCGTGCGGCTCTCTTTTATAATCAAAATATGGCTTCAATATCAGTCACATGACCCCAATATTAATACAGGGAAACAGTGGTATCATCCACAAGACTCAACTCCTTCCCATTTAAGAGCACATTGGTAATTGAATCCTCTCCAAAGGTTTGCTCCTCTTCCATAATTTTATGAATTAGTATTTAAAATTAATTAATTTAATAAAAAAGATACATTTTGGAGCAGCATTATTAATCTTTAAAATGTGAACTTGATAATGTTATCATACTTTAGTAACATAACAAATCTTTTTAAATGTGTGTAATAACCACGATTTTAAAAAATACAAATAATTTACAAAAGTGACTTTCTTATGCCCACTTTACCATTGTTTTACATGTGTAATCATTATATTTTTTTATTACAAAACGAGCATTTTATATATTATAACATACTCATACATTATACGACTTTATAAACTATTTGCGAAATTATAATCAATGTAATAAATTGGGGAATTCTGATAGTCAAAAATAGCCAAAGTTTTATTCTACACCCACGAATTCCTGAATATGCAGTTAGTACAAGTAAAACGTGAATGTCGTGGAAGATGATAAAACTTTGAAGACAAATTGTTTAGAAATTTCAATAAAAAGAAAAAAGCCTTACAGGATATATATTTTTAAGGAAATTGTTCACTTTGTCCTCAAGACGGACATTAAAAATGTCCTTAAATAAATACTAATTAAACCAGGTGTAAACTTAATTATATTTAGGCAAATGAAAGAACAAAGCTTGAACATGGCAGATTGCTTGTGTTTCTTAATGATTGATGAGATGCTAGTGTTCTAAACTACGTTACAATACAACTGTCATAGGTTCCGAAGACTGAGGATGTTAAGAGTGAGAATATAACCATAAACATATTTTTGGTTTGATGATAAAGGAGATAAAGCTCATATTAAGCTATCAATTTGTTATAGATTTTTGCAAAAATGCTACGATGGCAGTAATTAAAAAAAATATATATAATAAAAGATTTATAACAAACATGATTAAATGTTGTCTATGATTACATATACATAACATACATAAACACCCACGCCTGTCACCCAGAGGGGTAGGCAGAGACTACAGACTTCCATTTGGCACGATCCTGACACACCTCTCTTGCCTCCTTCACATCCATACACCTACGCATACATGCTCGTCGGTTAAGGGTACTCCTTTGGCCCGTTTTCAATAAATCGCCAATTTGGTCGATAAATTTTCGCCTAGGACGTCCCTTTCCGACTCTGCCATTCACTTCTGCACCATAAATTTTCTTTGTCACTCTTTCCTCATTCATTCTTTCCACATGACCAAACCACCGAAGCATTCCTTTCTTAATCCTGGTCACCACATCATCTTGCAAACCACACTCTTCTCTTATTACACAATTCCTTACCCTGTCATTCAGATTCAGCCCTAACATACTCCTTAACCGCATTTCTACTGCGTTTATTCTACTCTTCGTCTAACCTTCGTCTTACTTGCGTTCACTTTCATACCCCTTTCTTTTAATGATCCGTTTATTAATGTAACCATCATTTGCAACTCTGCCGCCGACGACGCAAGAATAACTTGATCATCGGCGTACAAAAGGCATTTGACGGTTAACTCACCCATTCTTAATCCGCATTCTTCAACTTTCAAATTTTGCAAACAACTGTCCATAAATAGGTATTGAACAGCCACGGGGAAGCCACACAGCCCTGTCTGACACCCTTATGGATATCAAACCAGTCCGAGTAGACCCCGTTGATCCTAACACAAGCACTAGAGTCCCTATAAAGAGACTCCAATGCCCGTATCAAGCCAGCGCTCAACCCAAATGAGTTCAGTGTTTGCCATAGCAAATCCCTATCCACTCTGTCATAGGCCTTTTCCAAGTCCATGAACGCACAAAAAACCTTCTGGTTTTTGGCCAGAAACTTCTCCGCGATCATGCGCATGGAAAAGACTTGATCTGTACATCCCATTCCCTTTCTAAATCCCTCTATGATTAATTTACAATACCAAAGTAAACAATAATTAAGTTAATAGGACAAAAAACAGCAAGAATGCTTTTGAAATTTAAAATTAGAAATAATTCTCTTTGTTTGATCCTACACTTATCGAAAGGGGAAATTTTATTTGAAAATAATTAAGATTTATACGCATGACATAGTAGACTGCTAAATGGGAGCATTTAAAATTAATTACTACTTTTAGATATTGATGCGGGAGAAAATGAACTACTGGATGATGGATAAGTAAGCTGACAGATACCTCAGTGTAACCTGATAAAACACCTAAAATTAAGAGTAAAGTACGAAATTTAACCAACGTGTATTAGTAATAGTGTAATAGTAGGTGGTATTAGACTTTGCGCAAATAAGTTTTTACAACTGAAACATATTACTAACCCCAAGAGAGCAAAGATACTGCAGATATGACTGACTGCATGAAGTTAGTCACTTTTGTTTGATTTTGTTTAATTCCTTTAATCAAAGATTTTATAAAAAGTGTCTAAAACATAATTCGGAACATATATGCCGTGAAACAAAGTTTTACCTATTACAATGAGATTTCAGGAAGTTAAAAAAGAGATGGAAGTGTGTGTCATCATTTTAAACAGTTTCCATAAATAAAAATTGAACAATATCTTATGTTAATACGACAAAAGATTTGTTTCAATATCTATATGATAACAACATATTAAGTTAGTTAATGTGTTAATTTAACTAAAACTCTGCTGAATACTTTCTCCTTAGTAAAAAAACCACGAAGCAGAAAACACGAATCCTACTTGCCAACAATTTAAAGTGTATTCAATAAACTGTTGTTCAATAATTTAAATTTAAATTATTCCTTGGTGAAAAGTTGTTAGCAAGATGCTAATAATATATTATAAAATCTGGAATATTTACTGGTAAAAATGTCCTCCACGCCTAAGAAAGAGGTACTAATTAAAAGAAATTTTACTGCTCACAATTTGGCAGTTAGCAAATTTGCAGAAACTCAAACTAAAATATTTGTATTTTAAAAGTTATAAAAAGATGAAAATTAATGTAGGTATGTAAATAACGTAATAATGACCTTTGTAATACAACTCCACACCAAGCAAATTCATTAAATTTGTAATGTTTCAAGAAAAACGCTTTTGTGGCTTTCACAAAACTTTACGATGTATTGAAGATTATAACAAAAATAATTAAAAACATTTGACCAATGATTCCCCGGAAATGGGATATTTTAAATCATTAAATTGTTAATAAATATCAAATTTGAATTTCTAACATGACATAAACAAAAAAGTAAGGACCCTTATCATTCATTTGATGATCAAAATAATTATACATAGTTCAGACCCTCAAAGATGGCCTAAGAGCTTGTGTAATAATTATAAATAAAATATTAAAAGGCAGACATATTAAAATCAATAATGATAAAATAAAACTTCAAACATTAAAATATTTTTAAACTCTTAGAAATACCAAAAATAGAAGTGGTTATAATTAGGTTTTTTCTCTCCAAAATATCAAAATTAAGGTGTCATCAAACAGCTTATGTGATTATTTATCTACTTTACTTAAGGTCCCGATCAAAACCTTGCGAAAGTGTGTTTTTCAGAGACTATTATCTCTTTAGTTATGAGAAATAAACTACATCCAAAAGCACATTATTAAAGTGTTCGATATCCTATCATCATATTCCACGTTTTAATTAGTTTTTATGTGTTATCTATACATTTAAAACTTATTTTTAAAAATGAATAAAATTATTGATAACATGCATCTGTTGTTAAAGGCAATGCTCTAATCATTTGAGGATTACACATTACATACTATTGGATAGATAATTTAAAAATCTATATTATTTCTTAAGTTCGTCTTTCTTTCTTAATTTAAATAATACCAAAAATTTGAGCGTATTTATTACGCGATATATTGTAGCGAGATCGCGTGGATTGTATAGAACCGACCGCTCAAAGTCGTTCGCAAGGAGTAGCGCCATAAGCATCTCAATTAGTAAGTTTAGAAAGTTAAAAGTACATCATAATGTGATATAGAGATAAATATCTATGAGTCAGATAGTATTTTTAGCTTGAATTTTTATTTTGTCATTTTCATCAATTTTAACATGTCTACACTGCAATATTTTCATGACATTCATGCACCAGCTGTGAATAATTAAACTGATTATATAATTAATTATAAAGGTTTTTAAGCTTTCTTTTTTTATATAGAATAGGCTGACAAACGAGCACACAGTCCACCTGATGGTAAGTGGTTGCTGCGGCCCATAGACATCTACATCTATCTTCCATTACAAATCAAAATGCAGCTGCGTTGTCACCCGTGAGGACTGAGATGGAATGCCTCATTTCCAGTAAAAAGGGTCTCCGGTTCTCTACACTCACCATATGAAATACAGCAGCATTAAGCTACTATTTCACGCTGGTATTCTGTGAGAGCGTGGTCCTTCCCCGGTCGAGCCGACCCATTCGTGTTGACGTTGACCGTTGAAGTGGAGCCACTCACTTAATCGCGTTAAATTTGAAGCAATAATTGTTGCGTTAATGCGCAGTGACGTTTATCGTTGGTGTATCCCAGCATAACCGAGTCCTTACGATATTAAAACATGAGGGTATCACGTAAATCTTTCATAAATCTAGCCCCCGTTCGAAGTCCATTGTACAGTGCGGTCAGTCCAGTGTTTTTCCTAGCATGAAATTTGTTTTACGTTGAAAGTGATTTAAAATATTGTGTTGTTTTAAGTAATGTTGAATTTTAAAAAGTGCTATTTGCGATATTTTGTGTTCTTTTCAACATTATCAAAAAATGTGCGAGAATGAAAACACCGATAGGAAGTTAATGGTGGTTAGAGAAGGTAATGATATATTTTTTTATAGCATTACGTAGCAAACGAACGCATTTCTTCTGATGGTAAGTGGATGCTGTGGCCTATAAACATCTACATCTATCATCGATTAAGAATCAAAATATATACCGTTCTAACTTTAAACTAAGTTTGTATAAAAAGGCTCGCAATTAGGTTAAAGCTACCAAGCTATTTCTAATTTGTTTTGTGTTGTTAATGGTGTAGCATACATGATTGTAAGCTATTATTTTTTTAAAGTCCCGCTTTTTTATAGAATAAGGGTGACGAACGAGCACTCAGTCCACCTTATGGTAAGTGGATGCTGTGGCCCATAGACATCTATATCTATCCTCGATTATGAATCAAAATGCAGATGCGTTGCATGTCCTGAGGACTGATATGGAATGCCTCGTTTCCAGTAAAAAGGTTCCCGATTCTCTACACACACCATACGAAACAGCAGCATCATCATATCAGCAAGCTGCTATTGTATGCCGGTATTCTGTGAGAGCGCGGTCTTACCCCGGTCGTGCCGACCTATTCGTGCTGCAAGCACAGTGTAGTTGCAGCATGGCTCTACCACGTACGCTCTACGATGGGTTGCTTGCTGGTTCTTTCCAGGAAGGTTTTTTCCGAACCAGTGGTAATTCAAATCATCATCATCATCATTACAGCCCTTCACAAGTCCACTGCTGAACATAGGCCTCCCCCAAGTAATGCCACAAAGCACTGTCCTGAGCCACCTGCATCCATCGACTTCCTGCATGTCTTACCACGTCGTCACTCCATCTAGTGGGGGGCGCCCTACACTACGCCTACCGGTACGAGGCTGCCACTGGAGAACCTTTCTTCCTCATCGGTTATCTGTTCCTCGAGCTATATGGCCGGCCCATTGTCACTACAGCTTGCTAATCCGTTGGGCTATGTCGGTCACTCTGGTTTTACTGCGGATATCCTCATTTCTGAGTGTATCACGCAGAGAAACTCCGAGCATAGCCCTCTCCATAGCTCGCTGAGCGACCTTGAGCGTCCTCATACGGCCAGCAGTGAAGGACCACGTGGTAATTGAAATAAAAGAGTGATTTTCAATAAGTATTTTTTAAAATCTATATTGAATAAAAAAGTTTCTGTTTCTACACTCACCATACGAAACTCGGCAGCATTAAGCTACTATCTTACACTGGTACTCTGAAACAGAGTGGTCCATCAGTGAATCCTAGTTATTCGTACTATAATCATAATATGTATAGCTGCAGTGTGATAACCGCGTTAAAAACTATAATTTATTTACTTTTCAAAAAATATATATATATAAATTAACATAATACAAACTCGTCGCGTAGTAGTGATGTAGTATATCCTCACCATCTGGATGCTTGGCGGTCCACCACTGTACGTTTTACTGGGAGTTTTCTTCCTCTTTAAACTTCTCTGTTGTGGAATTGTTTACAACTGGCGATTTTTCCGAACCGATACGACTTAGGGACCTTCAAGAAAAGCGCTTATACCTTTCTAAAAGGCCGGCAACGTAAATTTCTTTGGCTTTCCGGTTGTTCATATAGTTAAAAAATGTATTTTTGATCAAAGTATTTGAATTGTGTCCTCAGTTACCATTATACTGAGTTACTTTGAAGGTAACTCCATAGACATCGTCGGTAACTTCAGGAACAGTCGCGTGCTGTCAAACACGTTGTGGCGTCAAACTAAAATCAATGGGGGCGTTTGGCAGTAAAAAGCGCTAGCAAGCAAGCGCTTGTAAGCAAAATGGCGATCGTAAGCGGTAAGCGCTGTCAAATCGTAAGTAGCTATTTTCCTTCAGGACACGATGTTAGTTTTAACCGGGGAACCTAACCTAATTTAAATATATGTTTGTAAAGTATTCATGTTAAAAACTTACCGATCATGAATTTTTAATAACATGTATATGTTTATTCATGTCATTATATTACTTAAAACTAATATTGCACAAAACAACTTATAAACACTACTTCAAAACAAACAAATTAAATAAGCAAAATGGTGGATTGTGTCAGCGCTACTGAAGTAGCAATCGTGTCCTGGCCGAAAACTATTTCAGCGCTTATAAGCGCTTGCTAGCGCTTTTTTCTGTCAAACGCACCCTATACCAATTTTTATAAATGATTCTTGTATTATTGTATGTAGTCATTCAACCATCAGGTGAGCCGCATGCTCGTTTGCCCACTTTTTTATAAAACAATAAATATCGCTACTCCATTCTATTTCGTCCCGTGAGTGTCGTGAAATGCGACAATATCTGACATAGGCGACGTATCTGATAACGGCTCAGGGTAAAACAGTGACTACTATGAGGCAATCTGTGCACGAAGCTTGTGCCTTAGCAGTGGACTCTTGATTGGTTTTAGTGAATTATTGAGATAGTGAAAAACCTATTAATAAAAAAAATGCTTAACGGGGCTTGTATTGGGCCTCTATAAACTTCATAACGCAACACAACAATGCAACCGCTGCTATTTGCAACCACTGTAATAAGGTTATAGCATAAATGGGTCGGCTCCATCGGAGTAGTTTTTTTTTTAATGAATAAGGGTGACAAGCACACAGTCCACCCACGATGGTAATTTAATTTATATATTTTTAATTTATTTTATATCAAAATGCAGGTGACAACGCAATTGCATTTTGATTCTTAATCGAGATTAAATTTAGAAGTCTATGGGCTACAGCATCTACTTACCATTTGTCACCCTTATTCTATAGAAAAAAAAAAAAACAGTTGATAGGCTTAACTTCTGCCTTAGAACCGAGCTTCTAAGCAAAAATTACTTCTATCTCCTTCTAAATCGTTCTGCCCCATCAGGTATCGGTTCTGCGAGCTACATGGCTAATCCATTGCCACTTTTACTTAACCTCTCAACCCCCCTAACGATCTCGTAAGACCGCGGCCTTATTCCGTCAAATCCCTAGCGTTCTCATGAGGTCGCACCCACCCACAGCACTTTAACACATAAAAACTTATATATAAAGACTACTTTTCTATGAAGAAGTTTGGCATTATATAATCAATGTAAAATACTCTATCCTCTAGTGCAATAAAAAAAACTATTATCCTATGAATATTTATTTATAATCTACGATCCATAGATTACTGTATATGTACTAGAGATAGATGTGCGACTCAAGTTTAATTTTAGTTAAAGTTCTTGTTTTGCCTAATAGATGGCGTTAAAATATTGGTGCTTTGGGCTCGCCCTTTTTTTTTTGCACTTTAATATTTTTATTTTATATACAACCGCTAATTACATTGCGCAAGTGCTGCAATGTAATTAATAGTTGTTTATGTTTCTCGTGGTAATTGTAACTTCCTATACCAAAAAATAAAAAACAGGTTATTTTTAAAACGTTTATTGTTTAAAAATTCTTTGCTTAGTTATTGAATAACATTAGATGTGTTAAATTTAACAGTATTTGCACAATATCAATTGATTTCTTTATACAATGTCCCTACTAGTTAGTAAATAACTTATATTACAGAGAATAGAACATTTTTTTAAATTAAATATCTATATTTATTTATTACTTAATACTTGATGGAAATCGTGTTTTATTTACCACCGATACCAATGTCCTGGGAAGAACCAACAAGAAACCCAGCGTGACTTTTTTTTAAACATATTTCACTTTACAATATCATTTTTTAAATAAATTTTAATAGTACATACAAGCATGATTGCGATCACCTCATACCCAGGAGTTATTTTATGTATTCTTTGATATTATAATAACACTTTTTGTACATTTTTCCTTTAATAAAACATTTCAAATTGTTAATTGACAAATTTTGAACAATTTCTGAAATTTTGTTGTGAAAGCGTATAATACATTGCCCCCATAAAAGCACTACTGACTCAGTGGATTCTAGTAACTGGTATTACAAGCTTATGTTTGTTCCTAGTGTTTAAAGTTTGAACATCTTTATTCTTATAAAAGCTATTTATAACACTTTTTGTACATTTTTCCTTTCATAAAACATTTCAAGTTGTTAATTGACAAATTTTGTACATTTTCTGCAATTTTGTTATAAAAGCGTATAATACATTGTCCTATAAAGCACTACTGACTCAGTGGATTCTAGTAACTGGTATTACAAGCCTATTTTTGTTCCTAGTGTTTTCTTTATTCTTATGAAAGCTATTTATGTTTTATGTACGTACATATTATATTACATTTTCATAAATATATTGCTATGCCAAAGTTAATGTGTTTATTTCTTTAAATTTTTTAAAAGGCTCCTTAAAATTTAAGATAAAAATTGACCGTGCGGCTCTCTTTTATAATCAAAATATGGCTTCAATATCAGTCACATGACCCCAATATTAATACAGGGAAACAGTGGTATCATCCACAAGACTCAACTCCTTCCCATTTAAGAGCACATTGGTAATTGAATCCTCTCCAAAGGTTTGCTCCTCTTCCATAATTTTATGAATTAGTATTTAAAATTAATTAATTTAATAAAAAAGATACATTTTGGAGCAGCATTATTAATCTTTAAAATGTGAACTTGATAATGTTATCATACTTTAGTAACATAACAAATCTTTTTAAATGTGTGTAATAACCACGATTTTAAAAAATACAAATAATTTACAAAAGTGACTTTCTTATGCCCACTTTACCATTGTTTTACATGTGTAATCATTATATTTTTTTATTACAAAACGAGCATTTTATATATTATAACATACTCATACATTATACGACTTTATAAACTATTTGCGAAATTATAATCAATGTAATAAATTGGGGAATTCTGATAGTCAAAAATAGCCAAAGTTTTATTCTACACCCACGAATTCCTGAATATGCAGTTAGTACAAGTAAAACGTGAATGTCGTGGAAGATGATAAAACTTTGAAGACAAATTGTTTAGAAATTTCAATAAAAAGAAAAAAGCCTTACAGGATATATATTTTTAAGGAAATTGTTCACTTTGTCCTCAAGACGGACATTAAAAATGTCCTTAAATAAATACTAATTAAACCAGGTGTAAACTTAATTATATTTAGGCAAATGAAAGAACAAAGCTTGAACATGGCAGATTGCTTGTGTTTCTTAATGATTGATGAGATGCTAGTGTTCTAAACTACGTTACAATACAACTGTCATAGGTTCCGAAGACTGAGGATGTTAAGAGTGAGAATATAACCATAAACATATTTTTGGTTTGATGATAAAGGAGATAAAGCTCATATTAAGCTATCAATTTGTTATAGATTTTTGCAAAAATGCTACGATGGCAGTAATTAAAAAAAATATATATAATAAAAGATTTATAACAAACATGATTAAATGTTGTCTATGATTACATATACATAACATACATAAACACCCACGCCTGTCACCCAGAGGGGTAGGCAGAGACTACAGACTTCCATTTGGCACGATCCTGACACACCTCTCTTGCCTCCTTCACATCCATACACCTACGCATACATGCTCGTCGGTTAAGGGTACTCCTTTGGCCCGTTTTCAATAAATCGCCAATTTGGTCGATAAATTTTCGCCTAGGACGTCCCTTTCCGACTCTGCCATTCACTTCTGCACCATAAATTTTCTTTGTCACTCTTTCCTCATTCATTCTTTCCACATGACCAAACCACCGAAGCATTCCTTTCTTAATCCTGGTCACCACATCATCTTGCAAACCACACTCTTCTCTTATTACACAATTCCTTACCCTGTCATTCAGATTCAGCCCTAACATACTCCTTAACCGCATTTCTACTGCGTTTATTCTACTCTTCGTCTAACCTTCGTCTTACTTGCGTTCACTTTCATACCCCTTTCTTTTAATGATCCGTTTATTAATGTAACCATCATTTGCAACTCTGCCGCCGACGACGCAAGAATAACTTGATCATCGGCGTACAAAAGGCATTTGACGGTTAACTCACCCATTCTTAATCCGCATTCTTCAACTTTCAAATTTTGCAAACAACTGTCCATAAATAGGTATTGAACAGCCACGGGGAAGCCACACAGCCCTGTCTGACACCCTTATGGATATCAAACCAGTCCGAGTAGACCCCGTTGATCCTAACACAAGCACTAGAGTCCCTATAAAGAGACTCCAATGCCCGTATCAAGCCAGCGCTCAACCCAAATGAGTTCAGTGTTTGCCATAGCAAATCCCTATCCACTCTGTCATAGGCCTTTTCCAAGTCCATGAACGCACAAAAAACCTTCTGGTTTTTGGCCAGAAACTTCTCCGCGATCATGCGCATGGAAAAGACTTGATCTGTACATCCCATTCCCTTTCTAAATCCCTCTATGATTAATTTACAATACCAAAGTAAACAATAATTAAGTTAATAGGACAAAAAACAGCAAGAATGCTTTTGAAATTTAAAATTAGAAATAATTCTCTTTGTTTGATCCTACACTTATCGAAAGGGGAAATTTTATTTGAAAATAATTAAGATTTATACGCATGACATAGTAGACTGCTAAATGGGAGCATTTAAAATTAATTACTACTTTTAGATATTGATGCGGGAGAAAATGAACTACTGGATGATGGATAAGTAAGCTGACAGATACCTCAGTGTAACCTGATAAAACACCTAAAATTAAGAGTAAAGTACGAAATTTAACCAACGTGTATTAGTAATAGTGTAATAGTAGGTGGTATTAGACTTTGCGCAAATAAGTTTTTACAACTGAAACATATTACTAACCCCAAGAGAGCAAAGATACTGCAGATATGACTGACTGCATGAAGTTAGTCACTTTTGTTTGATTTTGTTTAATTCCTTTAATCAAAGATTTTATAAAAAGTGTCTAAAACATAATTCGGAACATATATGCCGTGAAACAAAGTTTTACCTATTACAATGAGATTTCAGGAAGTTAAAAAAGAGATGGAAGTGTGTGTCATCATTTTAAACAGTTTCCATAAATAAAAATTGAACAATATCTTATGTTAATACGACAAAAGATTTGTTTCAATATCTATATGATAACAACATATTAAGTTAGTTAATGTGTTAATTTAACTAAAACTCTGCTGAATACTTTCTCCTTAGTAAAAAAACCACGAAGCAGAAAACACGAATCCTACTTGCCAACAATTTAAAGTGTATTCAATAAACTGTTGTTCAATAATTTAAATTTAAATTATTCCTTGGTGAAAAGTTGTTAGCAAGATGCTAATAATATATTATAAAATCTGGAATATTTACTGGTAAAAATGTCCTCCACGCCTAAGAAAGAGGTACTAATTAAAAGAAATTTTACTGCTCACAATTTGGCAGTTAGCAAATTTGCAGAAACTCAAACTAAAATATTTGTATTTTAAAAGTTATAAAAAGATGAAAATTAATGTAGGTATGTAAATAACGTAATAATGACCTTTGTAATACAACTCCACACCAAGCAAATTCATTAAATTTGTAATGTTTCAAGAAAAACGCTTTTGTGGCTTTCACAAAACTTTACGATGTATTGAAGATTATAACAAAAATAATTAAAAACATTTGACCAATGATTCCCCGGAAATGGGATATTTTAAATCATTAAATTGTTAATAAATATCAAATTTGAATTTCTAACATGACATAAACAAAAAAGTAAGGACCCTTATCATTCATTTGATGATCAAAATAATTATACATAGTTCAGACCCTCAAAGATGGCCTAAGAGCTTGTGTAATAATTATAAATAAAATATTAAAAGGCAGACATATTAAAATCAATAATGATAAAATAAAACTTCAAACATTAAAATATTTTTAAACTCTTAGAAATACCAAAAATAGAAGTGGTTATAATTAGGTTTTTTCTCTCCAAAATATCAAAATTAAGGTGTCATCAAACAGCTTATGTGATTATTTATCTACTTTACTTAAGGTCCCGATCAAAACCTTGCGAAAGTGTGTTTTTCAGAGACTATTATCTCTTTAGTTATGAGAAATAAACTACATCCAAAAGCACATTATTAAAGTGTTCGATATCCTATCATCATATTCCACGTTTTAATTAGTTTTTATGTGTTATCTATACATTTAAAACTTATTTTTAAAAATGAATAAAATTATTGATAACATGCATCTGTTGTTAAAGGCAATGCTCTAATCATTTGAGGATTACACATTACATACTATTGGATAGATAATTTAAAAATCTATATTATTTCTTAAGTTCGTCTTTCTTTCTTAATTTAAATAATACCAAAAATTTGAGCGTATTTATTACGCGATATATTGTAGCGAGATCGCGTGGATTGTATAGAACCGACCGCTCAAAGTCGTTCGCAAGGAGTAGCGCCATAAGCATCTCAATTAGTAAGTTTAGAAAGTTAAAAGTACATCATAATGTGATATAGAGATAAATATCTATGAGTCAGATAGTATTTTTAGCTTGAATTTTTATTTTGTCATTTTCATCAATTTTAACATGTCTACACTGCAATATTTTCATGACATTCATGCACCAGCTGTGAATAATTAAACTGATTATATAATTAATTATAAAGGTTTTTAAGCTTTCTTTTTTTATATAGAATAGGCTGACAAACGAGCACACAGTCCACCTGATGGTAAGTGGTTGCTGCGGCCCATAGACATCTACATCTATCTTCCATTACAAATCAAAATGCAGCTGCGTTGTCACCCGTGAGGACTGAGATGGAATGCCTCATTTCCAGTAAAAAGGGTCTCCGGTTCTCTACACTCACCATATGAAATACAGCAGCATTAAGCTACTATTTCACGCTGGTATTCTGTGAGAGCGTGGTCCTTCCCCGGTCGAGCCGACCCATTCGTGTTGACGTTGACCGTTGAAGTGGAGCCACTCACTTAATCGCGTTAAATTTGAAGCAATAATTGTTGCGTTAATGCGCAGTGACGTTTATCGTTGGTGTATCCCAGCATAACCGAGTCCTTACGATATTAAAACATGAGGGTATCACGTAAATCTTTCATAAATCTAGCCCCCGTTCGAAGTCCATTGTACAGTGCGGTCAGTCCAGTGTTTTTCCTAGCATGAAATTTGTTTTACGTTGAAAGTGATTTAAAATATTGTGTTGTTTTAAGTAATGTTGAATTTTAAAAAGTGCTATTTGCGATATTTTGTGTTCTTTTCAACATTATCAAAAAATGTGCGAGAATGAAAACACCGATAGGAAGTTAATGGTGGTTAGAGAAGGTAATGATATATTTTTTTATAGCATTACGTAGCAAACGAACGCATTTCTTCTGATGGTAAGTGGATGCTGTGGCCTATAAACATCTACATCTATCATCGATTAAGAATCAAAATATATACCGTTCTAACTTTAAACTAAGTTTGTATAAAAAGGCTCGCAATTAGGTTAAAGCTACCAAGCTATTTCTAATTTGTTTTGTGTTGTTAATGGTGTAGCATACATGATTGTAAGCTATTATTTTTTTAAAGTCCCGCTTTTTTATAGAATAAGGGTGACGAACGAGCACTCAGTCCACCTTATGGTAAGTGGATGCTGTGGCCCATAGACATCTATATCTATCCTCGATTATGAATCAAAATGCAGATGCGTTGCATGTCCTGAGGACTGATATGGAATGCCTCGTTTCCAGTAAAAAGGTTCCCGATTCTCTACACACACCATACGAAACAGCAGCATCATCATATCAGCAAGCTGCTATTGTATGCCGGTATTCTGTGAGAGCGCGGTCTTACCCCGGTCGTGCCGACCTATTCGTGCTGCAAGCACAGTGTAGTTGCAGCATGGCTCTACCACGTACGCTCTACGATGGGTTGCTTGCTGGTTCTTTCCAGGAAGGTTTTTTCCGAACCAGTGGTAATTCAAATCATCATCATCATCTTTACAGCCCTTCACAAGTCCACTGCTGAACATAGGCCTCCCCCAAGTAATGCCACAAAGCACTGTCCTGAGCCACCTGCATCCATCGACTTCCTGCATGTCTTACCACGTCGTCACTCCATCTAGTGGGGGGCGCCCTACACTACGCCTACCGGTACGAGGCTGCCACTGGAGAACCTTTCTTCCTCATCGGTTATCTGTTCCTCGAGCTATATGGCCGGCCCATTGTCACTACAGCTTGCTAATCCGTTGGGCTATGTCGGTCACTCTGGTTTTACTGCGGATATCCTCATTTCTGAGTGTATCACGCAGAGAAACTCCGAGCATAGCCCTCTCCATAGCTCGCTGAGCGACCTTGAGCGTCCTCATACGGCCAGCAGTGAAGGACCACGTGGTAATTGAAATAAAAGAGTGATTTTCAATAAGTATTTTTTAAAATCTATATTGAATAAAAAAGTTTCTGTTTCTACACTCACCATACGAAACTCGGCAGCATTAAGCTACTATCTTACACTGGTACTCTGAAACAGAGTGGTCCATCAGTGAATCCTAGTTATTCGTACTATAATCATAATATGTATAGCTGCAGTGTGATAACCGCGTTAAAAACTATAATTTATTTACTTTTCAAAAAATATATATATATATAAATTAACATAATACAAACTCGTCGCGTAGTAGTGATGTAGTATATCCTCACCATCTGGATGCTTGGCGGTCCACCACTGTACGTTTTACTGGGAGTTTTCTTCCTCTTTAAACTTCTCTGTTGTGGAATTGTTTACAACTGGCGATTTTTCCGAACCGATACGACTTAGGGACCTTCAAGAAAAGCGCTTATACCTTTCTAAAAGGCCGGCAACGTAAATTTCTTTGGCTTTCCGGTTGTTCATATAGTTAAAAAATGTATTTTTGATCAAAGTATTTGAATTGTGTCCTCAGTTACCATTATACTGAGTTACTTTGAAGGTAACTCCATAGACATCGTCGGTAACTTCAGGAACAGTCGCGTGCTGTCAAACACGTTGTGGCGTCAAACTAAAATCAATGGGGGCGTTTGGCAGTAAAAAGCGCTAGCAAGCAAGCGCTTGTAAGCAAAATGGCGATCGTAAGCGGTAAGCGCTGTCAAATCGTAAGTAGCTATTTTCCTTCAGGACACGATGTTAGTTTTAACCGGGGAACCTAACCTAATTTAAATATATGTTTGTAAAGTATTCATGTTAAAAACTTACCGATCATGAATTTTTAATAACATGTATATGTTTATTCATGTCATTATATTACTTAAAACTAATATTGCACAAAACAACTTATAAACACTACTTCAAAACAAACAAATTAAATAAGCAAAATGGTGGATTGTGTCAGCGCTACTGAAGTAGCAATCGTGTCCTGGCCGAAAACTATTTCAGCGCTTATAAGCGCTTGCTAGCGCTTTTTTCTGTCAAACGCACCCTATACCAATTTTTATAAATGATTCTTGTATTATTGTATGTAGTCATTCAACCATCAGGTGAGCCGCATGCTCGTTTGCCCACTTTTTTATAAAACAATAAATATCGCTACTCCATTCTATTTCGTCCCGTGAGTGTCGTGAAATGCGACAATATCTGACATAGGCGACGTATCTGATAACGGCTCAGGGTAAAACAGTGACTACTATGAGGCAATCTGTGCACGAAGCTTGTGCCTTAGCAGTGGACTCTTGATTGGTTTTAGTGAATTATTGAGATAGTGAAAAACCTATTAATAAAAAAAATGCTTAACGGGGCTTGTATTGGGCCTCTATAAACTTCATAACGCAACACAACAATGCAACCGCTGCTATTTGCAACCACTGTAATAAGGTTATAGCATAAATGGGTCGGCTCCATCGGAGTAGTTTTTTTTTTAATGAATAAGGGTGACAAGCACACAGTCCACCCACGATGGTAATTTAATTTATATATTTTTAATTTATTTTATATCAAAATGCAGGTGACAACGCAATTGCATTTTGATTCTTAATCGAGATTAAATTTAGAAGTCTATGGGCTACAGCATCTACTTACCATTTGTCACCCTTATTCTATAGAAAAAAAAAAAACAGTTGATAGGCTTAACTTCCGCCTTAGGTCCGAGCTTCTAAGCAAAAATTACTTCTATCTCCTTCTAAATCGTTCTGCCCCATCAGGTATCGGTTCTGCGAGCTACATGGCTAATCCATTGCCACTTTTACTTAACCTCTCAACCCCCCTAACGATCTCGTAAGACCGCGGCCTTATTCCGTCAAATCCCTAGCGTTCTCATGAGGTCGCACCCACCCACAGCACTTTAACACATAAAAACTTATATATAAAGACTACTTTTCTATGAAGAAGTTTGGCATTATATAATCAATGTAAAATACTCTATCCTCTAGTGCAATAAAAAAAACTATTATCCTATGAATATTTATTTATAATCTACGATCCATAGATTACTGTATATGTACTAGAGATAGATGTGCGACTCAAGTTTAATTTTAGTTAAAGTTCTTGTTTTGCCTAATAGATGGCGTTAAAATATTGGTGCTTTGGGCTCGCCCTTTTTTTTTGCACTTTAATATTTTTATTTTATATACAACCGCTAATTACATTGCGCAAGTGCTGCAATGTAATTAATAGTTGTTTATGTTTCTCGTGGTAATTGTAACTTCCTATACCAAAAAATAAAAAACAGGTTATTTTTAAAACGTTTATTGTTTAAAAATTCTTTGCTTAGTTATTGAATAACATTAGATGTGTTAAATTTAACAGTATTTGCACAATATCAATTGATTTCTTTATACAATGTCCCTACTAGTTAGTAAATAACTTATATTACAGAGAATAGAACATTTTTTTAAATTAAATATCTATATTTATTTATTACTTAATACTTGATGGAAATCGTGTTTTATTTACCACCGATACCAATGTCCTGGGAAGAACCAACAAGAAACCCAGCGTGACTTTTTTTTAAACATATTTCACTTTACAATATCATTTTTTAAATAAATTTTAATAGTACATACAAGCATGATTGCGATCACCTCATACCCAGGAGTTATTTTATGTATTCTTTGATATTATAATAACACTTTTTGTACATTTTTCCTTTAATAAAACATTTCAAATTGTTAATTGACAAATTTTGAACAATTTCTGAAATTTTGTTGTGAAAGCGTATAATACATTGCCCCCATAAAAGCACTACTGACTCAGTGGATTCTAGTAACTGGTATTACAAGCTTATGTTTGTTCCTAGTGTTTAAAGTTTGAACATCTTTATTCTTATAAAAGCTATTTATAACACTTTTTGTACATTTTTCCTTTCATAAAACATTTCAAGTTGTTAATTGACAAATTTTGTACATTTTCTGCAATTTTGTTATAAAAGCGTATAATACATTGTCCTATAAAGCACTACTGACTCAGTGGATTCTAGTAACTGGTATTACAAGCCTATTTTTGTTCCTAGTGTTTTCTTTATTCTTATGAAAGCTATTTATGTTTTATGTACGTACATATTATATTACATTTTCATAAATATATTGCTATGCCAAAGTTAATGTGTTTATTTCTTTAAATTTTTTAAAAGGCTCCTTAAAATTTAAGATAAAAATTGACCGTGCGGCTCTCTTTTATAATCAAAATATGGCTTCAATATCAGTCACATGACCCCAATATTAATACAGGGAAACAGTGGTATCATCCACAAGACTCAACTCCTTCCCATTTAAGAGCACATTGGTAATTGAATCCTCTCCAAAGGTTTGCTCCTCTTCCATAATTTTATGAATTAGTATTTAAAATTAATTAATTTAATAAAAAAGATACATTTTGGAGCAGCATTATTAATCTTTAAAATGTGAACTTGATAATGTTATCATACTTTAGTAACATAACAAATCTTTTTAAATGTGTGTAATAACCACGATTTTAAAAAATACAAATAATTTACAAAAGTGACTTTCTTATGCCCACTTTACCATTGTTTTACATGTGTAATCATTATATTTTTTTATTACAAAACGAGCATTTTATATATTATAACATACTCATACATTATACGACTTTATAAACTATTTGCGAAATTATAATCAATGTAATAAATTGGGGAATTCTGATAGTCAAAAATAGCCAAAGTTTTATTCTACACCCACGAATTCCTGAATATGCAGTTAGTACAAGTAAAACGTGAATGTCGTGGAAGATGATAAAACTTTGAAGACAAATTGTTTAGAAATTTCAATAAAAAGAAAAAAGCCTTACAGGATATATATTTTTAAGGAAATTGTTCACTTTGTCCTCAAGACGGACATTAAAAATGTCCTTAAATAAATACTAATTAAACCAGGTGTAAACTTAATTATATTTAGGCAAATGAAAGAACAAAGCTTGAACATGGCAGATTGCTTGTGTTTCTTAATGATTGATGAGATGCTAGTGTTCTAAACTACGTTACAATACAACTGTCATAGGTTCCGAAGACTGAGGATGTTAAGAGTGAGAATATAACCATAAACATATTTTTGGTTTGATGATAAAGGAGATAAAGCTCATATTAAGCTATCAATTTGTTATAGATTTTTGCAAAAATGCTACGATGGCAGTAATTAAAAAAATATATATAATAAAAGATTTATAACAAACATGATTAAATGTTGTCTATGATTACATATACATAACATACATAAACACCCACGCCTGTCACCCAGAGGGGTAGGCAGAGACTACAGACTTCCATTTGGCACGATCCTGACACACCTCTCTTGCCTCCTTCACATCCATACACCTACGCATACATGCTCGTCGGTTAAGGGTACTCCTTTGGCCCGTTTTCAATAAATCGCCAATTTGGTCGATAAATTTTCGCCTAGGACGTCCCTTTCCGACTCTGCCATTCACTTCTGCACCATAAATTTTCTTTGTCACTCTTTCCTCATTCATTCTTTCCACATGACCAAACCACCGAAGCATTCCTTTCTTAATCCTGGTCACCACATCATCTTGCAAACCACACTCTTCTCTTATTACACAATTCCTTACCCTGTCATTCAGATTCAGCCCTAACATACTCCTTAACCGCATTTCTACTGCGTTTATTCTACTCTTCGTCTAACCTTCGTCTTACTTGCGTTCACTTTCATACCCCTTTCTTTTAATGATCCGTTTATTAATGTAACCATCATTTGCAACTCTGCCGCCGACGACGCAAGAATAACTTGATCATCGGCGTACAAAAGGCATTTGACGGTTAACTCACCCATTCTTAATCCGCATTCTTCAACTTTCAAATTTTGCAAACAACTGTCCATAAATAGGTTGAACAGCCACGGGGAAGCCACACAGCCCTGTCTGACACCCTTATGGATATCAAACCAGTCCGAGTAGACCCCGTTGATCCTAACACAAGCACTAGAGTCCCTATAAAGAGACTCCAATGCCCGTATCAAGCCAGCGCTCAACCCAAATGAGTTCAGTGTTTGCCATAGCAAATCCCTATCCACTCTGTCATAGGCCTTTTCCAAGTCCATGAACGCACAAAAAACCTTCTGGTTTTTGGCCAGAAACTTCTCCGCGATCATGCGCATGGAAAAGACTTGATCTGTACATCCCATTCCCTTTCTAAATCCCTCTATGATTAATTTACAATACCAAAGTAAACAATAATTAAGTTAATAGGACAAAAAACAGCAAGAATGCTTTTGAAATTTAAAATTAGAAATAATTCTCTTTGTTTGATCCTACACTTATCGAAAGGGGAAATTTTATTTGAAAATAATTAAGATTTATACGCATGACATAGTAGACTGCTAAATGGGAGCATTTAAAATTAATTACTACTTTTAGATATTGATGCGGGAGAAAATGAACTACTGGATGATGGATAAGTAAGCTGACAGATACCTCAGTGTAACCTGATAAAACACCTAAAATTAAGAGTAAAGTACGAAATTTAACCAACGTGTATTAGTAATAGTGTAATAGTAGGTGGTATTAGACTTTGCGCAAATAAGTTTTTACAACTGAAACATATTACTAACCCCAAGAGAGCAAAGATACTGCAGATATGACTGACTGCATGAAGTTAGTCACTTTTGTTTGATTTTGTTTAATTCCTTTAATCAAAGATTTTATAAAAAGTGTCTAAAACATAATTCGGAACATATATGCCGTGAAACAAAGTTTTACCTATTACAATGAGATTTCAGGAAGTTAAAAAAGAGATGGAAGTGTGTGTCATCATTTTAAACAGTTTCCATAAATAAAAATTGAACAATATCTTATGTTAATACGACAAAAGATTTGTTTCAATATCTATATGATAACAACATATTAAGTTAGTTAATGTGTTAATTTAACTAAAACTCTGCTGAATACTTTCTCCTTAGTAAAAAAACCACGAAGCAGAAAACACGAATCCTACTTGCCAACAACTTAAAGTGTATTCAATAAACTGTTGTTCAATAATTTAAATTTAAATTATTCCTTGGTGAAAAGTTGTTAGCAAGATGCTAATAATATATTATAAAATCTGGAATATTTACTGGTAAAAATGTCCTCCACGCCTAAGAAAGAGGTACTAATTAAAAGAAATTTTACTGCTCACAATTTGGCAGTTAGCAAATTTGCAGAAACTCAAACTAAAATATTTGTATTTTAAAAGTTATAAAAAGATGAAAATTAATGTAGGTATGTAAATAACGTAATAATGACCTTTGTAATACAACTCCACACCAAGCAAATTCATTAAATTTGTAATGTTTCAAGAAAAACGCTTTTGTGGCTTTCACAAAACTTTACGATGTATTGAAGATTATAACAAAAATAATTAAAAACATTTGACCAATGATTCCCCGGAAATGGGATATTTTAAATCATTAAATTGTTAATAAATATCAAATTTGAATTTCTAACATGACATAAACAAAAAAGTAAGGACCCTTATCATTCATTTGATGATCAAAATAATTATACATAGTTCAGACCCTCAAAGATGGCCTAAGAGCTTGTGTAATAATTATAAATAAAATATTAAAAGGCAGACATATTAAAATCAATAATGATAAAATAAAACTTCAAACATTAAAATATTTTTAAACTCTTAGAAATACCAAAAATAGAAGTGGTTATAATTAGGTTTTTTCTCTCCAAAATATCAAAATTAAGGTGTCATCAAACAGCTTATGTGATTATTTATCTACTTTACTTAAGGTCCCGATCAAAACCTTGCGAAAGTGTGTTTTTCAGAGACTATTATCTCTTTAGTTATGAGAAATAAACTACATCCAAAAGCACATTATTAAAGTGTTCGATATCCTATCATCATATTCCACGTTTTAATTAGTTTTTATGTGTTATCTATACATTTAAAACTTATTTTTAAAAATGAATAAAATTATTGATAACATGCATCTGTTGTTAAAGGCAATGCTCTAATCATTTGAGGATTACACATTACATACTATTGGATAGATAATTTAAAAATCTATATTATTTCTTAAGTTCGTCTTTCTTTCTTAATTTAAATAATACCAAAAATTTGAGCGTATTTATTACGCGATATATTGTAGCGAGATCGCGTGGATTGTATAGAACCGACCGCTCAAAGTCGTTCGCAAGGAGTAGCGCCATAAGCATCTCAATTAGTAAGTTTAGAAAGTTAAAAGTACATCATAATGTGATATAGAGATAAATATCTATGAGTCAGATAGTATTTTTAGCTTGAATTTTTATTTTGTCATTTTCATCAATTTTAACATGTCTACACTGCAATA
This sequence comes from Parnassius smintheus behrii, assembly GCA_036936625.1. Taxonomy (NCBI): domain Eukaryota; kingdom Metazoa; phylum Arthropoda; class Insecta; order Lepidoptera; family Papilionidae; genus Parnassius; species Parnassius smintheus. The sequence continues at coordinate 33,530,960 of JAUPFT010000027.1, forward strand.
TTTTCATGACATTCATGCACCAGCTGTGAATAATTAAACTGATTATATAATTAATTATAAAGGTTTTTAAGCTTTCTTTTTTTTATATAGAATAGGCTGACAAACGAGCACACAGTCCACCTGATGGTAAGTGGTTGCTGCGGCCCATAGACATCTACATCTATCTTCCATTACAAATCAAAATGCAGCTGCGTTGTCACCCGTGAGGACTGAGATGGAATGCCTCATTTCCAGTAAAAAGGGTCTCCGGTTCTCTACACTCACCATATGAAATACAGCAGCATTAAGCTACTATTTCACGCTGGTATTCTGTGAGAGCGTGGTCCTTCCCCGGTCGAGCCGACCCATTCGTGTTGACGTTGACCGTTGAAGTGGAGCCACTCACTTAATCGCGTTAAATTTGAAGCAATAATTGTTGCGTTAATGCGCAGTGACGTTTATCGTTGGTGTATCCCAGCATAACCGAGTCCTTACGATATTAAAACATGAGGGTATCACGTAAATCTTTCATAAATCTAGATAAAGATGGTCTAATATTTTGTGCAAGTAAGTCTTTACAATTGAAAAATTAATAATTAATGTAAAATAAATATTTGTCTGTAACAACTTTGTTTTGATTTTATTTTCAAAACATTATTAATTACCCCAAGAGAGCAAAGATACTGCAGATATTACTGACTGACTGAAGTTAGTCACTTTTGTTTGATTTTATTTAATTCCTTTAATCAAAGATTTTATAAAAAGTGTCTAAAACATTATTCAGAACATATATGCTGTAAAACAAAGTTTTACCTATTACAATGAGATTCAAGGAAGTTAAAAAAGATATGGAAACAATTTTTGTCTTCGCCATTTTCATTGCTGCTTTTATTTGACATTTTTGTTTTCTAATTTTGCTTTTTAAAATCATGATTTTGTTAATTATTTTTTTTTTCATTTTCACATCTGTTACACCTTTCTTGTAATCAATGTACCTGAAAAAAGTACGACAATCAGGTATGCATATAGAGATCAAATGAAACAATGACGGCATAGATCAAATTGTATTGGATTCTCCTTTTTTTATAAATTATTTTGAATTGCAAGTTGTGCCTTAGGATAAAATAATAAATAAATGATATAATATATATTATGCAATATGCTATTAGAATGCTTTTGGAGCTGGCGCAGTGCTGCAGTGTACACAGTGCAAAAATGTAGCATTTCCACTGCATGGCTTGCGGCTCAGTCATAACAAAAGGAGGACGGCCAAATCGTACCAGACAACGAAATTACAGCGTCCCAATATGAAATATTTATGTAAAATACCTTATTGTTAAGGTATAACTCTCTAAGTAGCCACAAAAAAAAGTTATTAATTTATTTCTATTGTTGTAACTGTTCAAAATTATTTCAAATAATAGTTTCAGATCGCACCTAATGACGATTCATTTCATGTGTGAAAGGACTTGGTATTCAAAGACTATAATTATTCACGTTTTTATGAATAGTTGTTAATTTTAATTCAATTCAATTAGTATGTAGACATCAAATCAACTACTATGCTGATTTATTATGTACTGGATTAATATCAATCATTATTAATCAGTTCCACGTCATTGACCATCTTATGTACCATGTTTTTAAGCAAATACATTTTCTATTCTAAGAATATGTATTTTTATAGAATAAGGGTGACAAAGGAGCACACATTCCAATAGCAAAGTGCAATCGGCAAGTGCATGCTGAAGCTCATAGACACCTAAATTAATAATATAATATATAAAGAATCAAAATGCAGACACCGCTTGTCACCCCTACCCCATGAAATTCCTTGTTTCCAGTAAAAAGGGTCTGATTCTCTACGCTCACTGTAAGAAACAGAGCATCGTTAAGCTGGTATTTTGCGCTGTTAGTCTGTGAGAGCGTAATCCTTCCCCATTCGAGCTGACTCATTCGTGCTACAACCATAACATAGTTGAAGCTTGGCACGTAATAAGGTATAATAGAATATAAGATATAATGAGTTCATATCTATACCTTTTCCGAAAAATTGGGTTAGTTTTACAGGAACATTACAGTGATGTATTTGATATTTAAGTCTAATTAAATAGTTTAATTAACTTAGACAGTTTCATGTATTTTTGTACTTAAGCTGTGCATAACTGCTTAAGTGCAACTGAATGTCTGTGGAAATTGTTTTCGCTAATTTAAAACTCACATTTAATTGTACACACATCATGTATTTTTCTAAAAAGCTGTATGTTTTCCTTATATAAATAACTGAGTAATAATGTCCTCCAGACCGAATTTCGGCCACGGCAGCCTGCCTCAACGGAGGCTAGCCATCGGCGCAGGACAGGATTATAGTGCCCAAGTGTATGCGCAAGCACAGGTGCACTCTCTACTCCCTCACTTTCATAATCCGATGGGATGGTAAACTGACAAGACCGGAGAGAGATCAGGCGCAGGACCAACGGCTTTACGTGCTTTCCGAGGCATGGGGTGAGGCACCGCCAACTTCCTGGCTCCGGGCAATTACTGAGAATTTCTCGACGGAAAACTCAATAATTAATTTTTTGGTCTGACCCGGGATTCGAACCCAGGATCTCATGATCAGCAGTCGCACTACTACAACCACTAGACCAACGAGGCAGTCTGAACTGAGTAATTAATTAATTAGTTAAATAATTAATCGACCATAATTTTAATATCAAAAATTTTAAATTAACAAGTAATCATCAGGTTACGTTATTTATAGGATTATTGAAAATACCAGGATTCAATTAATTTGAGAAACATCCACTTTAATTTAATTTAACATTCAACATGTTGAGCAGGAGTGCCGGTGTCACACAAACACTGAAGTGAACCGAGGACGTTGTCATGAGGTGCAATTGCCACTTAAGGATGTGATTATGTTAATATTATTATCCCTCATGATAATGTATCCATATATGGGTAAATAACAATATATAATAATATAAACTGTCATCATTTTTTTTGAAACCACTGCTAAACACTGATTAATAACGCTAATTACCCCCCTCACTTATCGCTTACACTTTTAGGCTACATCGCAGTCGGATAAAGCGGCCAAGCAAGGTTTTTCGTTATTAATTAAAATGTGCAATAAATTGCCTTTAGAAATAAAGACTTCCATTAAACGCGTTTCGACAATTGACAAAAACATAATTTTTGAATCACGCTTTCTACAATATAGAAGAATATACGAAATGTTCATTTTTTGACTTGCTTGACATGTAAATGTAGATGAATTTTAATTTGTAATTTTAATAATCTAATGTAATGTAATATCATTTGCATTGATTGAAATTTTGACAAACCAATGTTATATTTTAACAAAATGGTCAATAAATAAAAAAGTAAGAGGTATTTGTTGATTTAGCCTTAAAAATATTTTTGACGTTATTATAAAAAATCGTGGCTATTTAGATATTATTTTTAAACGTGATTGTGTTTACAACATAAAAACAAACCAATCTAACTATAGTTTGTTTTGGTACATGAAAAAAAAGTCCAGCTCCTATAGAAATTTGGCCATCCTCATTTCGAAGTTATAAATACAAGAGTTGTAACCGCTTTCTACATTTGAACCATTATTAGTCGTAGTTGTTACTATTATAGTAATCTTTAACTTATCACACGGAAAACTTACTGGTATAGTAATAGAATATAGTTACAGTAATTACTAATTATTAATGTAACGAAAAGAACCTACTCTTTTGTAAATGCCCCCGGGTGTTGTGGTTCTTCATGGGCGGTGATAGTTACTTACCATCAGGTGAGCTGCATGATCGTCCCCCCCTCTCCTTTAAAAAATAAATTAAATACCTCTTATAGGATTATCATGTGAACTTGGCAGAATCTTGTGAAGTACATTCAGTATATGTGGTGTGGGTTCCATTTCTAATCCTTCAGCATGTAAGCCTGTAATAGTGGTGAAAGTATATGAGTAACACAAAACTTTCTTTATTGGGCTTGCTTTATTCACTGCTACATACCACATATATAATGATAATAATAATAATGTCCTCCAGACCAAATTTTACAGTGCCCAAAGTGTATGCGCAAGCACTGGTCATTATTACTATTTCCAATTTCTTAACTCTAACTTAAAAATTTAAAACTGCTGAGAATTTCTTGATAGAAATACCCAAAAACAGATTTTGGACCGAACTGGGATTCAAACCCGGGATCTCATGATCAAATTGCATTTATGACACTAGACCAACGAGGCAGTCAAGTGTTATTATAGTATTAAGGAATAAATTAATGTATTTTCATTATAATCATTAAACCTAAAAATAAAAAATGGTGCTCCTTGAAAAATGCCGATATGTGTGCATAAAGCAGTCAAATACTTAAAATTTGCAAAAAGATTAAGTTACACTCCACATGTATTTTTATTATGATATATGCTTTTTTTTCTATTAAAAATTGTTTAAAGTTATGTCATAAGTAATAATCGAAAACTATACCGATTAGGTAATCTACTACAACTGCCCTGATTTATCCTGAGGGTCGCCCGCATAAACCAAGAGAATTACAAATGAAACTGTATCAGGCTTTTTGATTGTATGAATACTTTGATTGAGACAACAATATCTACCAACTAAAAAATAAACGAAAATAGTAAGATTTCTTCATAAAATGTTTATTTCTTACAGTTCACAATAACAATACAAAGTTATAATGCAGCTAGTTTTATGTCATTTTCTATGGAGTTGTAACGAAATTTTTACCAATCCAAGTTCAATTAATAAGTTGGTATTTATTTTATTTCTTTTTTTTATTTTATAGTATAGGGTGACAAACGAGCACACAGTCCACCTGATGGTAAGTGGTTGCTGTGGCCCTTAGACATCTACATCTGTCCTGGATTACGAATCAAGGTGCAGATGCGTTGTCACCCATGAGGACTAAGATGGAATGCCTCGTTACCAGTAAAAAGGGTCTCCGGATCTCTACACTCACCATACAAAACACAACAGCATTAAGCTACCATTTGACGCTGGTATTCTGTGAGAATGTGGTCCCTCCCCGGTCGAGCCGACCCATTCATGCTATAACTATACTACTAATATAACAGCAGCATGGCTCTACCACGTAAAAAATGGTAGACTATTACTCGTTAAAAATCCGTTAACTTGTTAATTCTAATTTGATGCGACAGTTTTCCTTTCAACTTCATTATATATAAGATAAATGTGGACAATATAGGTATTACACAGGGCATCCTACATGCCCCCACCTTGGATATTGCATTGAGTATGTGCAGATTAATAGCAACATATAGATTTTAATAGGATTGACATGTTAACTAACAAAAATCCCTAAATAAAATAAGAAAAAAAAAAAGCTTACTCACTTTTAAATTAAAGACAATGGTATGTCAGTGTATAACTTGACAACAACTACTACAACTCCACCTGGTAGTAAGTGGTTATAAAGCCCTAGATAGTAAATTAATAATATTTTACATTTTTAGGGTTCCATATTTACACACAACAAGGAAATCTTATAGTTTCTCCATGTTCATCCCAACGCAGTTTTACTCAGAGACACTAAGTGTTACAAATTTGTAATTTTGCATAGTTTATAGGCATTAATCATGTCTACAAAACTGTGAAATAAAATCTTAAAAACATTTTTATTTTGGGTACACCTCCTATGCAGGTAAATGAATGATTATTTTTACCCATATATTCCATCCTGTAAGGTATTGTTGGATAGGTATTTCAAAAACATTGCGAGTATGGAAGAACACCTTTACGATTCAGGGGTTTGTTACCGAAATATTAAGCTTTAAAGTTGTATTTTTCATTAGAGTCATGTGTCTCCTCTGCCAACAAAACTGCTATTTTTGGAAATGTGGAAAGTATACTCAATAGTAGCATATATTATTTGGTCTATGTGCTGGAATCCACTCCACTCTTGCACATGTGTCGCGTAGACTGAACTGATATATTATTTGGGAAAGTATGCAATAGGTTTTCGAAACACCTACGATTCCAGAGGCAGATCGAGCCAAATATTGGATAGCAGTTTTCCTGTCCGAGTATATAATAATTTAGTTACAGTTATAGCTTGCAGCATACTTTAGGGCTTCGGATATTGCAATGAGTTCAAGGGTCATAATACAAATGTCATTGGTAACTTTATAAGATTTAGAAACTGCTTGATATGGGTCGAAAAAAGCTGCCCCTTGCAACTTTAGCACTCTTTGATCCGTCTGTGTAGATTTTGTGCCAATCGTGATATTTATTTTCAAGTTCTTCAATAACATTTACTTTAACGGAATTTATTCCTACCCCTATCCTATCCAATCCTATCCTTTAGTTATTGATAAGACAGTGCTTTACTATCTATGGCTTTATAACCACTGACCATCAGGTGGGGTTGTAGTAGTTGTCGCAGTCAAGCTATACACTGACATACCTATAATAAGTAAAAACATAAAGTTTCCTTGCCCACCTTTTCTAATATTACAATCATGAAAGTGAGTTTCTTTAGTCTGCACTGCTAAAACAATTGCTAATTAACATGACAATGAGAAAGTTTTTAATAAACTTACCAAGGTCTTTTAGTTCGAGGATATAGAAAACGGTCCTCAAAGTGCCGATCGCAAATGCGGTAGTTATAGTAAAATTCACGATCGGTTTTATATTTTAGATGTTCCAGCTATATTTTTCAACTGAAACCTTTCTAGTGAGGTATTCTGGTTTCGGAACATAGTGTAAAACATCTGGAATAATAAAATATAATTATTAATTCCGAGGCGAGAGAGGGAAACTGAAACAGGAGATGGGCAATAACCCGTCTGCCAAGCGTGGCAGCTATGGCAAATAGTACCTATGAGGCAATCCGTGGAGGTGCCTTGAACCTTCAATTTCTTAGATATTAGCTGTTAGCTGTTGTTAAAAAAGTCCTTACTTGGTCACATTTAAAAACACATTGCCATTTTTCTTCTTCTTCACATTTTTGCACACATTAAAAAAACACTGGGTCGCAAATATTTATTTTAATACAAGAAAGCATATAAACAAACGAGGAATCAGAATAATTTGAAATTAATATTAATATCAAATTAACCTCAACTATCAGTGACCGCCATTAACCATCCATTAACTACGTAGGTAGTGGCGTGGTGCGTCTAATTTAGTCTAGTGCTTAGGAATGTAGATGGCAGCACAAAAAAATATCATTTTGTTCTCAAAATAATGTTCTAAGTTGCACGCCCATGCTACGATCATTTCGTACGCCATTTTTGCGTGAATGTTATTGTGTTGATTTTGGATTTTTCTAGTGTTTTATTATATATACCTATATATATAAAACACTACGTTTTATTATAAAATTGTAATGAAAGTTTTTGTGTGAATATAATTTATCTTTTTACGTTAATAATTTCGAGTAATATATATTGAAATAATTGTGATTTTCACGCTGCCGATATCCGCTTGGTACCTTTGTGTTTTTTTTAAATCAAAATACAATAAAATCTTTTTGTAATAAAGTAAAACCTGAATTTTGCTTAGACCACAAGATAGAGAATTTTGTATAGATTTTATAATGCTAAAATTCTTCATAGAAAAGTAGTCTCTAAATATAAGTTTTAATGGTTTTAAGTGCTGTGGGTGGGTGCGGTCGCATGCGACCCCTCGGGATTTGCCGGGTATACGCTATTATACACAAAAGTTTTTCTGTATATATATTGTATACAGAAAAACCACGAGCATAAGCCCTCTATAGCTTCTATTTCGCCATAGATTCGACTACGAATATCTTGATTGTGCTTTAAATTAAAAAAATAATGTTAATAACAGATGGAGGCCCACCAGCAAAGCGCCCAGCCCCTGCCATCCGACTGGACGCTGGGTTCAAATGGAATTTGCAGGTTAGTGTCAATATTTCGTTTACCGACAGATTAATGTTTAACTTTTGTTGAACTGTGGGAGCCGTGGTAGCTCAGATGGTTAACGCTCGCTGTAAATATAACGGAACGCGAGTTTGTTACTTGCAATTTTTACGTGCTGATATACCACGTGCTCGGCAATGAAGGAAAACATCGTGAGGAAACCTGCATGTCTGAGGAATAAGAAAAAAAATATTTCGGAGAAATGTGAAGTTCGCCAACACGCATTGGGGCAGCGCGGCGAACACTTCCTTGCCCTAAAACCCTCTCAGAAATGAGGGGAGGCCTGTGCCCAACAGTGGGACATATATAGGCTGTAACTTTACTAACTTTACTTTACTTTTGGGATCAACACACCAATCTAGGGCTACAGTTCTTGCAATTCACGAGTGCGGTCGACCTTTGGATCTGGTTTGACATGTACATGCACAGTGTGACAGTGTGCGTGCCTGGCGGAGCGGTTAGCCGCGAGCAGTCGCCAGCTCCGCCTTGTGAATTGCAAGAAGTATAAATTAACTTGGTTCCTCTAAGCACGTTCCAAGCGCCACGCTGCACTCGTGATACCGATTGTACGTGATCGATTTGATAACGGCTACGTGGCGCAGTGGCTTATCAATTATTTTTCGGAGTACGATGTTTGTCCTTGTGAAATTTATGCATGTAAACTGCCCCCACGATACAGGACAAAGTTCTATTTTTTTATAGGATACGGTGACAAACGAGCACACAGTCCACCTGATGGTAAGTGGATGCTGTGGCCCATAGACATCTATATTTAACCTCGATTAAGAATCAAAATGCAGGTGCATTGTCACCCTTGAGGACTAGGATGGAATGCCTCGTTTCCAGTAAAACGGGTCTCCGGTTCTTTTTTACACTCACCATACGAAACACAGCAGCATTAAGCTACTATTTTACGCTGTGAGAGCGTGGTCCTTCCTCGGGCGAGCCGACCCATTCATCTTACAACCGCAAATAACCTTATTACTATACTTCCAATTTTCCGATGATTTTATTACAAACGTCAAGAAAAAAACAAGTTATGAAAATCCAAAAGTGCACGACTATAATGCTCATATAAACATTGACTTGGCCATCGCATGAAAACACAATGTATCTCACAAGTAATTAGATTGTTTAGTGCGTTTGCCATGTCAATCTATTTACTTAAAACATAAAAGATTTTAACATTGATATGGTCACTATAAGATGTTGTTAGGTTAGCTAATTACGTAATAACTTAAAACAGAAGGACCCTTAAGTAGGGACTGTTAAATTAACCAACTTGGTATGACATGGATCTCACAACTTTTTACGGTAGAAGAACTGAGTTGCGGACTTGCTTTTTTGTTTAGTTTACAAGTTATGTTTTTGATGGCATTTGATGGACAATTATTACTTGAATTAATTTGAAGTATTTTCCCTGCAATTACATTAATTTTTATTGCTTTACCTGCATTACGTTTATTATATTTTTAGATGCACTAAATGATCCTTTAATTACTCTATATTAATTATCTTTCCATTAATTAATTATACATGGTTTAGCAAATCACGTAGGGCATGTATTACCTGTGAACCGGACTGATAAGAGTATCTTTATTACGGAAATCAGGCAGTGGCACTCGGAGCATACAGCCACCTTTTCCAATATGCTTAACAATCAAATTATACGTATGTAATCTCTGCAGGCCCTTGCGAACGCAGCCGACGCTGTGGAGTCTGGGGGCAAGTCGCCAGTATCGGCTCTAAACGAACTGGGCGTTCGCGTCTCCTACACTGTTCTGCAGCAGGGCGGACCAGCACACTGTCCCAGCTTCACCGTTGCCGTCACTGTGAGTAGCATTGAATAAAACTAATTTTATGGATTTTGTCGCATTTAATCGGTTCGGGCGCTTTGCAGTGCCCATTGGCACTGGAGTAGGGATACCATATGTCAGGGTTTTTGGGCTCTTGTCAGGATTGCGGTCGGATATACGAAATTTCAGGAATTTCCAACAAAATACAGTAAGTTTTCCCGGTCGTGCCAACCCATTGGTTCTAAAATCATAATATACCTAGCCTCTTCATTACCTCGTCGATCTAGTGGTCATAAACGTGATCGTTGATCATGAGGTTACGGGTTCGAATTCCGGCTCGTTTCAAAATCGATCTTTTCGGTCATGAAATTCGCAGTAGCAACTCGAGAGTCAGGAAGTTGGCGGTGCTTTACCCCTGTGGCTCGGAAAGTACGTAAAGCCGTTGGTCCTGCAACTGATCCGGTCGTGACGGCTCACCGTCCCATTGGATTATAAGAGTGAGGGAATAGAGAGTGCACCTGTGCTTGCGCATACACTTGGGCACTATGATCCTGTCCTGCGCCGATGGCTAGCCTCCGTTGAGACAGGCCGCCGTGACTGAAATTCGGTCTGGAAGACATTATTACAGCTGCAGCATGGCTCTACCACGTAAATAATAATTACCCAATTGTAATTTGTACGGTTTTCTATGTTAGTTAATGTTGTGTGTTGGTGAAATGAATGCTTGTTTGCTTGTTGTTGGTGTGGAGGTGGCGGACATGCGGTTCGAGGGCTGGGGCCACAGTAAGCGGGAGGCCCGAGCCGCGGCGGCACGCGCCTGCCTGGCGGCACTGCTGGCCCGCGCGGGCCGCCTGCTGCCGGCGCCTCCGACCCACCAGGACTTCACCAGTGACGAGCCGCCCAAGGGACAAGGTCAGTCCTCACAACTCTACATATGCGCTGCAGGCGCGTGCGGGCCGCCTGCTGTCGACGCCGCCGACTCACCAGGACTTCACCAGCGACGAGCCGCCAAATTTAATTTGTACCACTTTTTAAGTATATTTCGTGCTCAAAGGAGTGTAAGATTTCGCATAGTATGCAGGTAAAGGTAAAATAGAGCTTGCTTGGTATATACAACATGTAACAAAAACTCTGTTGTGATTACCGTTAAGTGCGTTATCAGAATCAGTATCCAAGCGTATAGAAGTAATTTTTTTTCAAAAACACATATTTAAAAAAAATAAAAATAATTTATTTGCAGAATGTAAGTGGTTTTATTATCTCTGCATTGGCCGAGGAGTAAGAGAATTGTCAAAGACCCCGCAGTACCGATACTCGTGTGAGTTAGAAGGAATAAAATCGCATACAATTTGCGAATTTTTTTAAAACTAAATTTAAAAAAAATATATGGTTGAGTTTTCTGAGAAAAAAAAAACATTATTTCTATACGTTTGAATACCGATTCTGATAACGCACTTAACGGGAACCACAGGGTTTTTGTTACATGTTGTATATACCGAGCAAGCTGTATTTTACCTTTAACTGCATACTACGCAAAATCTTACACTCCTTTTAGCACGCAATAAACTTAAAAAGGGGCACCAATTTTTTCCTTCGCGTATTAAGGAATAGATATTATAATTTTACCTGTTGTATACAATTTTAAAATTTAATGAATCACGCGGGAAATTGTAGTGACGGTGTAAGAATATCCACTACCAGATATCATCGCGTGCGTCTCGAAAGAGGTGACACATGATAATCAGGAGATAGGCAGCAGCGTCTTCTTAATAAAGACTAAAATAAAAATAAAATTGCGATTGGCAACTCGCCTGCCAAGCGTGGCAACTATGGTAAATTTTCAGCAGTGGACTATACTATGCCCATAGAGGGGATCTCTATGAGGTAATCTTTTTTTTATAGGATAGGGTGACAAACGAGCACACAGTCCACCTTATGGTAAGTGGTTTCTGTGGCTCATAGACATCTACATCTGTCCTCGATTACGAATCAAAATGCAGATGCGTTGTCATCCGTAAGGACTAAGATGGAACGCCTCGTTTCCAGTAAAAAGTCTCCGGTTCTCTACACTCACAATACGAAACAAAGCAGCATTAAGCTGCTATTTTACGCTGGTATTCTGCGAGAGCGTGGTCTTTCCCCCGGTCGAGCGGATCCATTCGTGCTACAACTTTACTATATATAACTGCAGCATGGCTCTGCTACGTGTAAATACGTCTATGTTCAGCGGGGGACTTTAATAGGCTGTATTACTTCGACCATTGACCGATCACTAGTTTAATAAATTGTCGAGTGTAACGATATACACTACACCATGTCGTCCAGGAGTAAGTTGTAAGAGCCGATAGATGTAAAAGAAACAGAAGATTAACAGCAGCATCTTCCTTATAACAAATTAAAATAGTAAAAATCTGCGGTTGCCAACCGTGTCAAAATCCCCTCTATGGGGCAGTCTATAAGGTCCTCCTGTGTTTAGCAGTAGACTTTCATGGGTAACGGAGTACAGGTTACAAACAAAAAGAAAATGGAGTATAGGAGCGGAGCGGGGCCTCGAACTCCTAGTTATGTAACCCCCGAGGAGGACGATGACTCGAAACTGGTCTCGAGACATCGTGGTAGCACTGTGAGGGTGCTGGCGGCAGCAAGTATTACCTCCGGTACACGCTATTAGAATAGCAAAGCGATGGAGAGGTGGTGTTCCGAACGGAGATCCTGGGACCTCTCGTATACGCTGATGGGTGACCACCGTTTTAGCCAGTAAAAGTCGGCATAACTTTCTCGTTGCCCCCGCAACGAATGATATCCATGAGGATTTCCCCACGTAAAAAAAGAGTTCTCTGCTATGTTCAGCAGTAGACTTTAATGGGTAACTGAGTACAGGTTACAAAATATTATGTACATTTTTTGCAAACAAGCTTTCCCGTCCTCAGCCTCGTTGGACTTCTGATGAATAGAGAAAAGACCAAGTTAATGACAATCGATGTCAAGCTGAGGATACATATAGATGACGTGTAGGTTGAATATGTTCATGAGTATCGACTATCGATCGATCTCTTAAGAAAAAGAGATCGCCCGATGAAAAGAAAACGCCTCGAAGTGCTATTGGGTCTTAAAACATTGAATGAAGGTCGACGCACTAATATCCCTTAAACGCAAACTCATGAACATGCGCATTCTTCCTGTCTTGACTTACGATGCCCAAACCTGGTCTCAACAAAGAGCAGGTGTCTGATCTCGAGGTGTGTCAGCGAGCAATGGAGCGCAGCATGCTTAGGAGTCAGACTAACAGACCGCATCGGAAATACCACTCTGCTCTCCAGGACCCAAATCTGCCAAACTAAAATGGGACCAACTCGGTGAACTCTCAAAAAATTGCAAACGACTTAGGCATACCTAGAAAACGATGGTGAGATGAACTGGGCTCCTCCTGGGAAGACTGGTCCTCCATAGCACAGAACCGTGAAGATGAAAGAGGTTGGGAAGGCCTTTATCCAGCTGTGAGACATTATGGGCTGATAAGATAACAGAAGCTTTGAGTTTAACTTTAAATTTATTATGGTTAAGATCCTTTATTTTTATGGATTTTTTATGAAAATAAGGGCGACAATCGAGTACGCAGTCCACCTTGATGGTAAGTGAATGCTTTGGGCTGTGACCCATAGACACCTAATCTATCTTCGATAAAGTATTAAAATGCAGATGTATTGTCACCCTGAAGAATAACGATAAAATGACTCGTTACCAGTATAAACTCCGGTTTTTAACTCTCACCATACGAAACTAAACAGCATTATGCTGCTATTTTGCGCTGTTATAATGTAAGAGCGTGTTCCTGGTAGTATTGATGTGATGCGATGCAAATGCTGATAAAAATATTTCTCAACAGCGTCGGAGTTCCAGTGTCTGGAAATGAAGACGAAGCAGCAGAATGCGTTGCCCAAGCCCGCGGTGGAACCTCCAGGTCAGTCCTTAACTATATTGTGAATCGCTTATTGGTCAAGTAATATGTTGTATTTCGCTGGTGGGTTGTGAAACTCCACAATGACACGAAAACTTTGTGTGTATATACAACACGTAACAAAAACTCGTTATGTACGTTGTCAAAATCAGTATTCAAATATATGGAAATAACTTTACTTCAGAAAACTTGACCATAGCAAAAATCTAATAGTTTTTTTAAAAATATGGGTGACAAGCGAGCGCACAGTATATCTGATGGGAAGTGGATGCTGCGGCCTATAGACATCTACATCTATCCTCGAATAAGAATCAAAATGCGGATTCGTTGCGACCCTTGAGGACTGAGATAGAATGCCTTGTTTCTAGTAAAATAGGTCTGGTTCTCTACACTCACCATACGAAACACACCAGCATTGCGCTTCTATTTTATGCTGATATTCTGTAAGAGCGTTGTCTTTTCCCGGTCGAGCTGCCATTATATATTATAGTATTCATGCTACCAACCATAATATAGCAGCACGGCTCTACCACATAAATAATAATACATTTTTATTTGCAAATCGTATGTGGGCTTATTACCCTCTGCATTGTCCGGGGAGTAAGAGATTGTCAAGACCCTGGTTTACCGATGCGTACGTCAGTCAAAAAAACGTCATATAGTTTGGGTTAAATTCCAGCCGAATAATATTTATTTAACTGACTTTAAAAAAAGAAAGGTTCCTGTATTCACCAATGTCGCGAGAACGAACCGAACCGATTTTATTTGCCTTATATTTAATGGGATATACTTCAAGGTGAATACATTTTAATTTCAAGAAAAAAATCCACTCCTTATAGTTGGGAATTTTGACGATTTGGCTTTAATCTTGAGCTAGTTCTATTGTTTACATTTAGATCAATCAAAATATTTAAAAAATGAAATCAAAAAATAATATGAAGTCTGTGAGTTCAGTTTCTTCGAATTTATTTAAAATTGTTTTACTATCCTAAGCCAAACTTGCCAAACTTACTACCTCACCGGACAGTATGTGGTTATGCAGCCGGAGATGGTGAAGCGAATTGATTTAACGAAATCCTATTCACTCTTGTCTACAAAACACCCACATTGTAATCGGATGGAAAGACGACTATTATAAGCTTATGAATATAATTTAAGGTTGCAGTAAATTTGTCAAATACGATTTGTAAATATTTTGTTTGAGTCATGATACTCATCAATCATCATACTTCAATGATGAGTTTAAAATAGTGTCCGCTCGCTGTCGTTTAAGGGAGTTTCGAAGGATTGACACGTAACTTGGTGCGCATGTATTTGTTCGCGCAGTTATCGATAGATGGCGCTAATAAAATATACAGTGATATTGATCGATATAACAGGGGAACAAGTAAATATTCGTTGAACTTATGTTTGTTATGTTGTGGTTAAGTTGGTTTAAAATTTGTTATAAAAAGGTAAAAAAAAACGTTTTATTCACAAGTTCTACTAATAAATGATTACATGTTTTTATCTTTATGTATTTTCTTTTTAAAAACAATATGGTAGGTAAATTTTTTTTTCTTACATTTATATATTAATATTCAAAATTAAATGCAGTAAAACCTGTCGTGACATGAATCACATACTATGGGATTAAGGGTCATACATTGGTGGGAACTTTATATAAATTGAAATAATACTAGTTTTTACGGAATTTATCGCGTATATTTAACTTTTTAAATACCCGACGTTTCGAGTAGACGTGGGCGTTATTTCACGTCACTAGATACAGTAACTGGCTACGCGGCATGTAACCGAATCACTAGTTTCGAGTCATGTTACAAGTAGTGATTTTTGTAAATGCTTGATTATGATTACTGTTAACCGTGATTATTGCGGGAGTCGACTGTCGGTCGCTCGAGCGCAAAGCGCACATGTGGCATACAACAATAAACAAACCATCGTAAGTAACAGTTTTATTGTACGTTTAATTTTCATACGCAAGACAATAGACATAAACAATAAAATAGAGTAATCTCTGTTTGTAGATATTTAACGGTTTGTGATTCCGGGAAGCGAGTCACATTGAATTTAACTAAAATAATTTTTAAAACATTTTTGACGGAGTCATGAACTCGTTTATTCATAAAATTAAAATATAACTAAAAATGAGTATAAAAAATTTAAAAATTTAAATGTTTATAATATTATAAAACTTAAATACTGTGTGTAAATAGCCAAACAAACAAACAAATTAATTGTACAGTGTAAATAAAAGTGCAAAAACAAATGACAATGAAAACGTTGAAAAAGTGTAAATAAACTGTAAATATCAATAATCATTGTATATACAATCAAATTGACGTGTAAATATGCATGCATTAATAATTTTATGAAAATATTAGTGTCATAGTAAACGCAAATCAATCATAAATACATTTAATGCAGTCTGTCCTAAACCTGAATAAAGTATGAAGGGAAGTTAATTTATTGATTTAACAGAAAACAGTTACTGTATACTCGTAGCTACAAACACGGATTGTGATTTTCGTTTCGTGTGTAACTGTATAGTTGGTGGTGATATTTATGCAAACAATCACAGTAGCCGAATAAAAATAGCCATTTACAAAAATCACTAGTTTCGAAACAGGTGACGCCGATCAAGTCACTGGTTTCGTTACGTTTCTTGAAAATGAGGTAATGACCCACGTCTAGTTTCGAGCGCTTTACAGCACTCATGGTCACGGGCGGGACTGAGATGTTCAACGTCCAGATGTCATAGTTAACCGCGGTTACCATAGATTAAAATTTAACTTTTGTTCCGATCTATACAGTATGAACCTATGGTATCTTGAAGTCTTGCAGTTGTATGCTTGGGTTGGGATGTGTAGTGTTCGCGTGAGTATAAGAAATCATAACTTTGTATAAAGATCTTGGATTGACACAATTCGTTAATTAGAGTTATTTAGGTACACTTTTTCTTGATAGTTGAAAATTCATTATAAAGAGATTGTTCGCAAGAAATGTTCGCAATGTAAAGGTATATTTTACATTGACTCTTATGAACAATTCAAGGGGATTACGAAGAATTTGTTAAATCGAGGATGTCGTTATATTGTGGTACGTTATATTAAAGTTGCATTGAATTAGTGTTTTTGTATATTACGATTTAGAGTAGTATCTTGGAAAGGTTTAAATTTTTCATCCAATAAAACGGGTTCAATACAAGCTCAGTGTTGTTATTTCTGAAGCCATGAACCCGCGGATCGTACATTATTAAGCCTGGAAAGCTTGTCTAGAGTATACATAGAGGTCTTTGGAAATGCGTTGAGATCACACATGATATCGGTGTGTATAAAATTCTGCTAATATGAGGTACCACATCATAGTAAGTGTTCCTTAGAGGAGGCCTGGGTTCAGCAGTGGATTTGTCAGGGGCTGTTATAATGGTGATGATGAGGTACCATCAAGTAAATGGCACCACCATTTCAGCTCCGATCGTATCGGCGGGCGCGGCGCTCTTCGGTGCCCCAGTGCCGGTGCCAGCTCACAAGAGCCCCATTAATACTCTGTACGAAAATTATCCCGGGCTCACGTTCATCTGCACCTACGGGGACGGCTCGCCCTTGGACTCCATGCAGGGTAACATGAAAGACTATTTTTGTATCTTATATAACGTAACTTTTGACTGCCTCGTTGGTTTAGTGGTTGTAGTAGTACGACTGCTGATCATGAGGTCATGGGTTTGAATCCCGGATCGGGCCAAGAAATCAATTATTAAGTTTTTCCGTCGAGAAATTCTCAGTAGCTGCCCCCGGAGTCAGGAAGTTGGCGGTGTCTAAGCCCCGTGCCTCGGAAAGCACGTAAAGCCGTTGGTCCTGCGCCTGATCTCTCTCCAGTCGTGTCGGTTTATCTTTCCATCCGATTATAAGAGTGAGGGAATAGAAAGTGCGCCTGTGCTTGCGCATACACTTGGGCACTATAATCCCGCCCTGCGCCGATGGCTAGCTTCCGTTGAGGCAGGCCGCCGTGACCGAAAGTCGGTCTGGAGGACATTATTAATGTGAGCGTTTTTTTTATAGAATAAGGGTGACAAACGAGCACACAGTCCACCTGATGGTAAGTGGCTGCTGCGGCCCATTGACATCTACATCTATCCTCGACTAAAAATCGAAACGCAAATGCGTTGTCACCCCTGAGGACTAAGATGGAATGCCTCTTTTCCAGTAAAAAAAGTCTCCGAATCTCTACACTCACCATACAAAACACAGCAGTATTAAGCTGCTATTTTACGCTGGTATTCTGTGAGAGCGTGGTCCTCCCCCGGTCGAGCCGACCCATTCATGCTGCAACCATAATATAGCTGCAGCGTGACTCCAACACGTATAACTCGTATAACTTGTAAGAACTCATACCGTTTATAAAAACTTTGTGTTCTGTTACTTAAATGTGAAATAACAAATTTAAGAGCATGACTTATTTCACCATGTAATGTTGTGGTTTACAAATTAATGTCTCACGGTGAACACAGTCGAAGGCTTTGGATAGGTCATAGCATATACCCGAAGCAGCTTGTGAAATCTCCTACAAAAAATCTCAGTTACATTTTTTTTTAATAGAAGAGGGGCAAACCAGCATACGGCTCGACGTAAGTGATTACCGCCGCCCATGAGCAACTGCAACACCAGGGGAATTGCAGATGCGTTGCCGGCCTTTTAAAATGGAGTAGGCTCTTCTCTTGAAGGTCCCTCAGTCGTATCGGTGCGGAAAAATCTCTGGTGGTAGGCGATTCCACAAGGAAGTTGTGCGAGGAAGAAAACTTCTTTTAAAACGCACGGTGGTGGACCCCCAGTCATTCAGATGGTATGGATGGTATCGCGAATTTGGTGAAATTGTAATATATAAATTGTAATGTAAAGGCATTCCAGTACATCATTAATATATTTCGTCTATTAATTTCATTAAATAAAATATATGCACGTTTGTCAACAGCACCACTTCAGCTGAGTCACAGTATGAGATTCAAAGTGGTTTGTCAGATCAAGGATCAGAAGTTTGAAGGTTACGGTGAGATATATTTTCTTGATTCTTTTATTAACGCGTTTTTTTCACTGATCACCACTAGATGTCGCTGATGCAGCCGGATTTACGAAACTAGTGTCGTGCATGGTAATGCTAATTTTACGCAACTAGTATCACTGCCTGTGAAACTAGTTTCATTACAATATTGAATTGAACATTAAAAAAAACCCTAAACAAAAAATCCTGATGATCTTCAAACGCCTGAAAAGATTTTCGTGAATCATAGCTAACAACACTCTCGATCAAGTCACCTTTCAAACAGAAAAAAAAAACCTAAACTTATCCGTTTGGGAGCTACGATGCCACAGAAAGATCTACACGTTAAACATTATGACACCCCTCTTCTTCTTCGGGAGCTAAAAATATTATTGTCTTGAAACCTACAGTATCGCTAAGACCATCGTCATCATCATTACAGTCATTTACATGTCCACTGCTGAACATAGGCCTCCCCCAAGTAATGCCACAAAGCACGGTCCTGAGCCGCCTGCATCCATCGACTTCCTGCGAGTCGTACCAGGTCGTCACTACATCTAGTGGGGGGTCACCCTACACTACGCCTACCGGTACGAGGCTGCCACTCGAGAACCATTTTTCTCCATCGGGTTTCGATTATTCTTGCTATATGACCGGCCCATTGCCACTTCAGCTTACTAATAATCCGTTGGGCTATGTCTCTGGTTCTACTGCGGATATCCTCATTTGTAAGTTTATCACGCAGAGAAACCCCGAGCGTAGCACTCTCCATACCGTATATGTGAAACAAAAAAAATTGTTTCATATATTATATTATTTATCATCAATATACATTATTGTAGCAAAAAAAAACCAAAATTATTAAAATTGTTTCTGTGTCTGGTTGTTCCACAATCCTGATTTGGATATTCACTGGCAGATAGCTGATTTATAAAGAGTAACTTAGGCTACTTTTATTTTAAAAAAAACATTAGGGTTCCGCGCGAAAAAAATTTTTACGTATAAAATCGTAATAAATTTTACATGGGTACAATACATAACGCAGTGTTGGTGCCGACTTTGTTATATGACAGCGAAACCTGGGTATGCCAGAAGAAGCATAAAAGCAAGTTGAATGCAGTGGAGATGCGATCTCTTCGTAAAATGTGCGGCGTTACCATAGCCGACCGAAAGCGGAACGAATGCTGCATGATGAAGTTATTGGTTCACACGTGAATTGTTGATGAAATTAATTTTATGTAACAGGGTGATATGGGGTAGTGGATACGAGGGCGGCACTGAAAATTTCGGGAATGAAGGAAGTGACACAACATTACTATTTAAAAATGTAGATATTGCCTTTCGAAGTATTCTCCGCGAAATTAGACACATTTTTCCATACGATGGAACCAATCATTGAAGCAAACATTCCGTTCGGAAGTTGGGGTCTCCAAAATGGCCGTTTTGTAGGCGTCCACAGCTTGTCCAGGTGAAGAAAATCTCTGTCCACGTAATTTATTCTTTATTTTAGGGAAAGTATAGAAATCATTAGGGCTTAGGTCGGGGCTGTACGGCGGATGGTCTAATAATTCTATGTTTTCTTGCTCTAAAAACTCTTTTGTTCTGTGTGCGGTGTGAGAACTCGCATTGTCGTGATGGAGGATGATGCGGCGGTTGCAGTTCTCTTTACGGAGTTCAGAAACGATCTGTGGCAAACAAATGCTAGCATACCATTCTGCATTAACCGTTCTTTATCCCCCAAGAGGAATAGTCGTAACATGGCCGTTTTTGGAGACAAACGTGGCCACCATTTTTTTTGCAACACTCCGTGAATGAACAATTTTGTTGGCTTTAACTCATTTTCGAACACCCAAACTCGTGACTGGTTTTTTGTTTCGGGTTCGTACGCGTATATCCAGGATTCGTCACCTGATACGATGTTACAGCGTAAACAGCGTGTGTAAACAGCGTTTGAGGATCCTGCGTGGAATCTTTCGAGAGTTCTGACGCACCAAGTAACGCGAGCCGCTTTTTGCTCTTCACAGAGCGAATGCGGTATCCATCGGGAAAACAACTTTTTTACACCTAATTGTTCATGCAAGATTATTTGTATTTGACTCATGCCAATGTCTAAAGTTGCCTGAATTTCGCGGTATGTCACATGTCGATCTTCCTCAATCAGCTTACGCACAGCATCAACGTTTTCTTGGGTGACTCCAGTTTTTGGACGACCTTGACGGGGATCATCACTGAGCTTGACACGTCCACGTTGAAATTCAGCAAAACAGCGATAAATTCTGATTTTGGATGGGGCTTCATCACCAAATGCAGAAATCGTCCGGTCAACACACTGTTTTTGTGTTAAACCACTTCGAAAGTCATAATAAATCATCGCTCTTGAATTTTCTCGAGTCAATTCCATTTTCTCAACGACTAAACAAGTTTGACAAAACCTTGTGACAAGACCGAGAATCTTTTTTTAAATAAATAAATGGTATTCGATTTTTAAAACCAAGGAGTTTTCAATTAAAAAGATTTTAATATGACAGGAACAGTGGAAATATTCCATTCCCGATAGTTTTAGTGCAGCCTAGGTATGACAGAATATTAACAACCCCATATCAGATACACATCGAATACGATAATATTCTTCCTAATCATAGTTTAAAATAATTAAATGGCTGCGACTGCCAACTCGCTTGCCAAGCGTGGCAACTATGGCAAAATCTCCCCTATGAGAGGGTGGATACGGCCAACAATTGATTTGGCATTTTTGCATACACTGTACGTGATTCAGATATTTAGCCGATTCTTCCTACGGGATAGGGCGGCCGTTTAAGGAAATTACATTTGGAATTGTTTTTGCTTCACAAGACTTGTGTGTGTACGTGTACGTGTTGTACTCCGTTGGGGTCAGCGCACACCAAGATAAGAGCGGAGCAGAGCATTTTCTGAGAACACTAAAATATTAATTTTATGGCTATTGACAGACAGTGTAAAATTATATACACGTCAAAACTTGATGCTCGACCATGCTCGAGTTTGCAGGATGCATATTCGAGCATGCGCGAGCACGCTCGCACCGCCGCCGTCCGCGCTCAGTATTGCCGCAGCGAAAAAACTGTTTTCTTAATTATAATAAAAAAATTATTAAATAAAAAAATTATTAAATAAAAAAATTGTAACTATTACATACTGTTAATAAATAATTATTGATATTAACAAATAATAAATAAATACTGTTAGTTAATAATAATAATAATATAAATTAAGAGTTTCTTCTTACTGACCTTAAACATATGGTGAGTTGTTCCTCAACAGAAATGCTAGGTTGGTAGTTCGTATTTTGTTTTTGGATATGCGGGCTTAGTAAATTAACTAAAATTGGAAAATTTTCGTAGGTAAACTTAAAATAGTCATAAAAATGAACACCTCTTAATGGTAAATTCTTACATAATGTGTAAGATTCGCCTGAGGTACATCTTCCCCGCCACGTTTCTTCTACCAATAGTACTCTTCTTCTAATTTTCTGACGTCTGCTTTCATTAATATATTCTTCATGTTCCTCTTCCTCTGCCAAAAGGGCGATAATCACCAAATTCCAATCGATCATACTGAACACGTCTATCAACGTCGGATTTTGGCATGAAATTGGTCATGCACGCCCCCCCAGCAACCCAGAGCACATTCAATGGATCTTGCTCGCGGAGGCGAGCGGATGCCGCCTGCGTGGTCGAGTAGTCAAAATTTTGCTCGAGCATGCACGAACTTTTTGCAGTTCGGTCTGCGCTTAGCCTTGAAAGTATATTGCTACACATTTTTCGGGGTTCACTTCGGTTCTCCATAGACAGAACCATTTGCCTAAGAATGAATCCCGGCGACCAGGCGCTTGATGTTTAATCCCGCGGCCGGGGTCGCGGGCTTGCGGGGGCGGGTCGTGCGGTGATTGGCTCAGCTCTCTTCTGGCTCTTTGTCTAAGCGCGGGATGTGGAGGATGTGTCGCGTTGCGGTGTTAGGCGTGCGGGGGTGACAGGCGGTGGCTCCCCTCTTCTTCCGCAAGACGTTGGCCACGCTAGAGCGACTGCGGGGAACGGAGGTGACATGCGGAGGCGAGAGGTTTAAAGGCGCTGGGCCTTGCCGCTGTAGTATACCACGTTGAGGCGGCTGGATTGACATATGGGTTTTTCCTGCTATTTTCACGCGAGCTAAAAATAATTAGAAGAGAGTAATTTTTTTGCACAAGATATTAAAAGTAAAGTAAAGTTACAGCCTATACGCGTCCCACTGCTGGGCACAAGCCTCCTCTCATTTCTGGGAGGGGCACAAGATGTTACGCGAATTTAAATAGGAGTTCATGACATAAACTAAAACAGACATCAGTGGTAAATATCGTACACTGTATGATGAAATACGTTAATACCCACAAAAGTTTCGAGAAATATAATATTATGTATATAATTTTCATGCTTACTACACCGTACTGCAGACGGAGACATGATTTCGCTAATAAACGACTCCGTATTTATGTTTTGCATCGCGGAAAAATCAATACGATTTGATTAAAACGCAAGACGCGCGAACACGTCTATCATAGAATATTATAATAGACAATAGAATGGCTGTCAACCTTATTTTGTACGAGGATTGGCGTCGCCGGGAGCACACATACAAGCAATTACGTCGTACTATCAGTTAATCACTACTACAAACCTGATTCGCTGTGTGGACAGACGGATTTTAATACGTATTTATTTGTAAATAGCGTGTAATTTGGCATTTTCTAAATAATTTGCATGCGTAATTTGGAAACGATTGTAACGTCAAAACACATCTCGTGTTGACATTTATACGTGTGAATTGACGTGTTAGTGACATTTTAGTCTACACGGGTTCCGCCCACTCCCCCGTTCTATTATGTATTTAAGTGGATGCAACTGTAGGGTCGAGCAAGAAGTTGGCGAAGCTGGCGGCCGCGCGCGCAGCGCTGGGCGAGCTACGCGCCGCGCCGCCGCCCGCCCACAGCCTGCCCAGCTCGCC
The DNA here is from genome assembly GCA_036936625.1 of Parnassius smintheus behrii. Taxonomy (NCBI): domain Eukaryota; kingdom Metazoa; phylum Arthropoda; class Insecta; order Lepidoptera; family Papilionidae; genus Parnassius; species Parnassius smintheus. The sequence goes on from JAUPFT010000027.1 coordinate 33,554,688, forward strand.
CTGCGCGCCGCCGCTGTCGCAGCTGCTGGCCGACCACGTGGCCAGGTCTGGACTAATTGTTGAATATTAGAATTTATTGTACACATTTCTTTTACTCATCTATACTATATAATATATAATACATATGACTGCCTCGTTGGTCTAGTGGTTGTAGTAGTGCGACTGCTGATCATGAGGTCCTTGGTTCGTATCCCGGGTCGGGCCAAAAAAATCAATTATTGAGTTTTTCCGTCAAGAAATTCTCAGTAGTTGCTCGGAGTCAGGAAGTTGGCGGTGTCTCACCCCCGTGCCTCGGAAAGCACGTAAAGCCGTTGGTCCTTCGCCTGATCTCTCTCCGGTCGTGTCGCTTTACCGTCCCATCGGATTATGAGAGTGAAGGAATAGAGAGTGCACCTGTGCTTGCGCATACACTTGAGCACTATAATCCTGTCCTGCGCTGATGGCTGGTCTCCGTTGAGGCGGGCCGCTGTGACCTGCTGTGACGAAATTCGGTCTGGAGGACATTATTATTATTATACTCATCTATAATGTTAATATACACAGTAATATCAAAATGTTTATTTCATTCTTTTGTATTATCTTTCTGGCAACACTGTTATATTCATTATAATGGCTACACTGTGTGATAACCTTTATAAGCAAGTAAACCTCATCTGTGGTCTCATATTTTCCTCTGCTCTGCACTCAAATTAAATCACAACCATCACAACACTAATCACGCTACGCATGGCTTGTTTCAAACTTTTTATTTATACAATGGGTTTGACAAACGAGTATGCAGTGCACCTGACGGTAAGTGAATGGTACGGCCCATAAACATTCTCCTCGATTAAGAATCAAAATGCAGATGCGTTGTCACCACCGAGGACTAAGATGGAATGCCTCGTTTCCGGTAAAAATGGGTCTCCGGATCTCTACACTCACCATGTGAAACAGCAATATTAAACTGCTATTTTACACTGGTATTCTGTGAGAGCGAGGTCCTACCCCGGTCGAGCTAACCCTAAAAGACATTGCTCAGTGCCCATACATTGTTCGCCTTGGAATCAAAAGCATCGGAAAATTGTGTGTTGTATTGTCGATCTTTACGGAATTCCTGTATGATCTTATTCTTATAACGGACTAGCTGCAGGTAAGATATATTTCAAAAAAAGTATCAGATTTTGAGGTTATAATAGAATTGCTAATATTATGGTTTTTATCCTTTAGTAGAATTTTTAAGAAAGAGAAAAGCAATATTCTGAAACATTTAACAATTTTTAGTACCAACAGCATAAAACCACCAGCAGAGCCGCAATTTACACAAAATACACTTTTCATTGCATACGCGTAACAAATAGAATATAATCACTACGTTTAAAAGGCGTGACTCCCTTAGTAAAATTAAATGTATGAAAGGGCGCTAAACTACGCTACCAACATCAAGACATGAAGTTTATGTTTTGAATAACAGTGAGTTGAGTAAGAGTGTGGTTTGCAAGATGATGTGACCAGGATTAAGAAATGAATGCTTCGGTGGTTTGGTCATGTGGAAAGAATGAACGAGGAAAGAGTGACAAAGAAAATTTGTGTTGCAGAAGTGAATGGCAGAGTCGGAAAGGGACGTCCTAGGCGAAAATTTATCGACCAAATTGGCGATTTATTGAAAACGGGCCAAATTAGGAGTACCCTTAACCGACAAGCTTGTATGCGTAGGTATATGGATGTGAAGGAGGCAAGAGAGGTGTGTCAGGATCGTGCCAAATGGAACTCTGTAGTCTCTGCCTACCCCTCTGGGCGACAGGCGTGAGTGTTTATGTTATGTTTAACAATGCTGACAACATAGGCGAATTATACTAGTGCTGTAAATGTATATCCGCAAATAATTTTGTCGATATAATGTTTACCAATATATTGTTTATTGTAATTTTTATGTAATAAAAGTTAGATCTCTACACTGATTTATAGGAAATAAAAGTTTTTACGTGGTGATTGAGTAACAATGCCGATGAGGATAAGAAATCAATGTATTTTACACACACATGCATACAGCAATTTGTAATTATATCTCTACAATAATTATCAGGTACAAAAATATGCATGAAATAAACATAAAATAAACAACTCATAATTATACAAGTAATTAACTTGTTTACTTCAGCATTATTTTAAATATCTATTTAAAATCGGATATGACCTCATTCATTAGGTATAGTAGGTTTTTTAAATTATACTTTTAGGGAGTAAGAAAAAGGAATAGTGGTTGACTGTTTTTATTGTAGTTTCTATTTGAACTTTATTCAAAATAAAGTCTAAATGTGAAACAGATTAAAAATATGCAACAGTTCATTAAAAAATCAAAAGATCGATTACAATCGATTGGGCATCCCTAGTCATTTTTTACACACCGCATGACGTTAGGCGAAGATGGCTGCGATTAATGTCACTAATCGAATAGAATACTTTTTATGTTCATTATGGCATGCAGCTAGTCCGTGTTATAAAAGTATTTGCAACTAATATGATAAAATAGATAATTAATTATCGTGTATGTCCGATGCTTTTATTTAACAGGGCGATTTTGGACATTGTCCTTTAAGCGATCTATCAGGGAGGTCTTATTTCAGCAGTGGATTTGAGATTATATTGAATAAATGAATGATGTTCTTCGAATGGCAACACGTACATCACAATCTACTCATAATGACAAAATCTTAAAAGGAATCGAAGATGAATTAACTTAAAGTTGGCACAGAAATCGATGTTTTTCAAAAATTTCTATCCCAGATTAAGGGTTAAGGGGAAAATTGTGAAAACCAAATCTTTACACCTAGTCCACATCGTGTTTTTTACCCTGACTCTTAATCCCTTGTATGACGGACCGATCTTAATGTCCACCTGCTCTTATAACAACTTTCCTAATTTTGAAAACATTGTTTCAGATTAGTAAACGATAAATTTAACGAGCTGATGCGTGGTGACCTGGTGCATTCTAAGCGGAAAGTGCTCGCCGGGATTGTGATTACCATCAACCACAGCGTGGAAGGTGCTAAGGTATTATTGTTTTGAATTTCTTTACGATACTGCTGGATAAACGTACACGTCAACAACTTCGAGCATAGTGCTCCCAACAACTACCGGCATAGGTCTGAGGACCGTATGAGGACGCTCAAGGTCGCTCAGCGAGCTATGGAGGGGGCTATGCTCGGAGTTTCTCTGTGTGATACTCAGAAATGAGGATATCCGCAGTAAAACCAGAGTGGTCGACATAGCCCAACGAATTAGTAAGCCGAAGTGGCAATGGGCCGGCCATATAGCTCTGAAAACCGATAACCGTTGGGGAAGAAAGGTTCTCGAGTGGCAGCCTCGTACCGGTAGGCGTAGTGTAGGGCGACCATGCGGGAAGTCGATGGATGCAGGTGGCTCAGGACCGTGCTTTGTGGCATTACTTGGGGGAGGCCTGTGTTCAGCAGTGGACTTGTGAAGGGCTGTAATGATGATGATGATGACTGTTGGATAAGATGTTCACAATTCATTCTGTTGGATAAAATGTGTAAATACTGCATACAATCGATAATAATGTATTATTTGTATAAATTGTTTTATTAAATGTATTAATGACTAGACGTGTCGGCGACTTCATTCGCATAGAATAATTTTTATTAATTTATAATTCTGTGACTTAGTGCTAAAAGAACCGAAGTACGTTTTTTAAGACATGAGGTTTTAAAACCATGTTATTGAAAAATATAAAACTTGTGTGTATTAAAAGTGGAGTACGTTTATTGATTTTTCGTTTCTTGTCTTTCAAAAGATACTATGTTAAAAAAGGCCATTGTAATGTGTACTTGCTTACTGTTTAATAAAATAAAATAGGTGCTACTGTACAATACTGTACTGTTTAATAAAAACGTATTTTGGCCCTTTTAGCACCAAGTCACAGAATTATACTTCCCTATTTGAATCGGATTTGTTACGATTGGATTCTTTGCGCGAAACCCTAATTTCTCTCAAAGTAAAAGTAGTCGAAGTTACTCCTCATAATATCAGCAGCAACGGACGTACGGAACAGACACAGTACAGACAAAAATTTAAAAATTGTTATAAGTATCGTATATACAATATGTAACATAATTAACGCACACCCTCAGACACCCCAATTAGTTTATTATGTTATAATCATAATACATACACTGAATTTTTAGTTAAACATTTTTATGCACTGATTATTTATCAAATTAGTTATACTAATTCCGGAAGAATGTTGTGGTCACAGTACAAATCCACGAACGCAAAGACTTTAACGTGCTTGAAATAAAGTTCATTTTTCTTTATTTTTATTGAATGACAGAATTAGTAATAATACAAATAAAACTGCACTCTTACAAGTCTTATTGCCTTAAGTTACGGTCCATTTCAGTTCGTTTTGACTGTACAGATTTAGTGTGACTGTAATTTACGTAGTTATAAAAACGATAGGAATCTATTCAGTAAACGATTCTGAACAAACTACTTTCTCAAAGTGCGTTAATTATGTTACATGTTGTAGTTTCATATACTAGATAACTTTTTTTACCGTTTGAAAAAAAATAGGGTATAACATGTGAACGGAGTAGAAGCCTATGGCACTGATTTAAAAAAAATAAAAACAAAAATTTTGGATTTAATAAAAAAAATTAAAATCTATCGAAATTCAAAACATATCCAACCTAGCCTGTGACCCTGCGAAGTGACAAGGTCAAAAATGCCTATTGAATTTATTGTTCTATTGTCGTTCGTCGAGTAGGGTGTATATGATTTTTATTAAATAAATTATTATTTAATTCAAAATTTTTGTTCTTATTTTTTTAAATATCAGTGTCGGTGAAAAAGGTCATCCGGTATACTATTATAAAAGGTCCGTATTGCGCAAATAAATTAAAAAAATTATGAATTAATCATAAATTTCAATTGACTGTGTACTGGCGGTGCCAGAATATCCACTACCCCATCTTAGGAGTCGTAGGAAGCGGCAGAGGGTAGCAGAGCAGGAGATGGGCAATAATAAAATTTAGACAGTGGAACGGTCTGTGTATTTTATGTCTGGTATTGACGGAGTGGTTATATCGCTATATACCGTAGGCTATGTGACGTTTCTCGCATTTTTCATAGTCGTCCCTTTCACCCACCCACGGGACCAAATTGGGTGAAGGAGGCTGTGTTCAGCGGTGCAAGGCAGGGCAGAGGCCTTTAACTAACATAACTGTTGAACTTACCCAAGGTTTTTCTTGCAGGTGATAGCTGTGACCACTGGCACCAAGTGTGTGTCTGGGGAGCATATGTCAGTGACGGGAATGGCCGTTAACGACTGCCATGCAGAGGTACTTGCCAACACACGCGATAACCACTAACACATCTTTATGTCTTATGACGTAGAGATGGGCTGAATATGGATTTTACCGAATACAAATATTCGGCCGAAAATTCAGTAAAACTTTTACCGAACCGAATATTCGGCCGAACATTATTCGGCAGGATCACCTCGGTACCTAACCAATTTATGTCGAAACTTGTTACCGTAAAGTGCGCGGGATTAGCGCCGGACTCCGCCCCTCGTTCCCAACCACACCTGACATGTTCTTGCATCATCTAGTATAAATCGAAATACCGGCACATGCTTGTTGTGACTATTTTTGTGAGAAAAAAAGTATTTTGTTATGTTTTTATTAGTGAAATTTGATAATTATATGATATAAATGAGTGTGACGTGTGTGTGAAAGTGACGACCAAAGTAAAGTGAAATGTACTTATGTAATGTAATGTTTCTTTGTTTGATTCAAAAACATTTTGTACGAGCATATAATGCAATGTACAATTGTTAAGTGATCATTTCACAACTTGACCTCTTTTACATTTTTCCGCGGCACATCTATTTCAAAATCAGTTCGCCTATAGCCATCAAGAGCGCTACGCGTACTCATAATTAGTAGTTCTAGCCCTTTAATTTGTATAATTATCCACAATATATTTTATCAAACTTATCAAGCGTTATCAGTTTATCCCCTTAGTGTCGGTACTACTCCGAACACATTTTATCGAGCTTTTTATTTGCTATAATTGGAAATAACATTACAGTGCCTCAAAAACATAACGCTATACAGGTAGATTTAACCCTAAAATAAAATATACTTACTTTAACAGTAAAATTACGAAAGACATAGCATTACTCAATTCGTACATATCAATACAGGGGATACTTTGAGTAACACTTTGACGAATGTTCGGTGATCTATCCGAATATTCTATCGAATACGAATATTCGGTAAAGCTGCCGAATATGCCGAATACGATAAATGATACGAATATTCGTCCCATCTCTACTATGAAGCAGGAATGCATCGACTCGAGAGACCAACCTGGTACAAAATACCAACGTGAAATTGCAACCAAATCATAGAATACTATAATACACAATAGAATGGCTGTCAACCTTATTTTGTACGACGATGGGCGTCAACGCGAGCACACATACAAGCAATTACGTCGTATTATCACTTCTACAAACCCGATTCGCTGTGACGCTGTTGACAGACTGAGTAAATTTAAACATTTTAGACTTTTGATTAATGTTTAAGTACATCATTAAAAATCGTTTAAATTTTAATACATATTTATTAGTACGTATAGCGTGCAATTTGGTATTTTATAAATAATTTGTATGCTAAATTCACACAACACATCTCGTGTTGACAATTATACGTGTGAATTGACATGTTAGTGACTACGCGGGCTCCGCCCACTCCCCCGTTCTATTATGTATGTATTATAGTATTCTATGAATCAAATGCCTCTTTGTTTTGTATTGTAAGTATAGAGAACCGGAGACAGTTAAAAGTACTGAAAACGAACGAGGTAATTACATCATAATCCTCAGGGGTGGCAACACATCTACGTTTGAATTCTTAATCTAGGATAGATATGTGTTTTTGGGCTAGTTAAAGCATCAGCTTAGCAACAAGTAAAATATGTTCTCCGAGTCTAGCTGTGGATTCATACGAATTTCTTAGTTACAGCCTATATATATTCCACAGCTGTGCACAGGCCTCTCTTTTCTGAGGTTTTGGAGCAAAACGTCCCCCACGGTGGACTTAATTACTTCTTTTTATGGAATAACGATGACAAATTAGCACACAGTCCAGCTGATGGCAAGTGGATACTGTGACCCATAGACATCTACATTTATCCCCGTTTAAGAATCGAAACGCAGATGCATTGTCACCCCTGAAGATTAAGATGGAATGCCTCGTTTCCAGTAAAGAAGGGTCTCCGGATCTCTACACTCACCATACGAAACACAGCAGCATTAAGCTGTTTACGCTGGTATTCTGTGAGAGCGTGGTCCTACCTCAGTCGAGCCCACCCATTCGTACTGCAACCATAATATAGCTGCAGCGTGGTTATACCACGTATAAAAACTTGCCCACATGCCCTTGAAATATTTTGTTCCTTCGACATGATGGTTTCCTTCACCCTCAAAAATGGGGTTAATCGGTAAAATATTGTTACGAGCTTAGGGTTCGTGACAATAAAAATTGCCGATAAAATTACCTAAATTAACACTTTAATTTACTTTACACAAATTAAAGTTAAAACACTAATAATTAAACACACTAATTCACTTAATTCCGCTCCGAAGCTTCGCTTGTGTCGCTGAGTTCAACTCTGCCTCGATCGCATCTTGCGCCACCTATTTATTTAAATTAGCAAAACATCCGGAATGTTCAAGTAAACACGCGCAAGGTACCGAGAGTTCGAGTATAGATTTTCTAGAAACTTAGTTCTTCGGGTGGCGCTGTCGGTCGAAAGATTTGTGATGTCATAAACTGCAACGCTCCCCTCGCTCTCGTTCCTGACACTAGATGGCGCTAGTTGTGTCGTCGACTGGAGCGCGTAACAATATTTATAATTTTTGCCATGAAGGCATCCATGAATCTGCCAGACGGGCAGTGCCACTTAAGAACAAAGTGATATATTCGAAAGATTCATAGCAGGGAATGAGAATTTGTTAGATAAGTGTAAAGATTAATGTTTCTTTTAAAAATATTAGTTATACAGGGTGTTAGTGTAAACACCGTTATCCTTGAAAAAAGTGGTTTGGTTTCACTTATAGAACGTAAATTCAATGAATTTGAAAAGTTTGGCATTATATAATCAGTACGAAATACTCTATCCTCTAGTGCAATAAAAAAACTGTTATCCTATGAATATTTATAATCTATGTTCATTTCGTACGCCATTTCCGCATCAATGTTATTGTGTTGATTTTTGGATTTTTCTAGTGTTTTAGTATAGTGTTTTATTATAAAATTATAATGAAAGTTTTTGTGTGAATATAATTTATCTTTTAACGTAAATAATTTCAAGTAATATATATTGAAATAATTGTGATTTTCACGCTGCGGGAATTCGCTTGGTATGTTTTTTTTTTGTTATCAAAATACAATGAAATATTTTTGTAATTAAGTAAAACCTGAATTTTGTTTACAGCACAAGATAGAGAATTTTGTATAGATTTTATAATGCCAAACTTCTTCATAGAAAAGTAGTCTCTAAAAGTTTTAATGGTTTTAAGTGCTGTGGGTAGGTCCCGAGCGGTCGCATGCGACCGATTGGAATTTTATAGCGTTTGAAGGGTTAATTCGTTCGTTCGTAACATTTTATGTTGGGTTTAGACCCGACAAAAAATGTTACGGCACTTAGTGTTACGAACACTTGCTTGCATTGTACGTGCAGTTGCCCTAAGGAATCTTCTGAAACTTTTGATGTGTCCGTAGTCGGGTAGACTCTGCGACTCTCTTTTCTTAAGCGTATTCACGTTCTTTGGTGCTTTTTCTTCACTAAATAGTTTCTCATGTCCACTAGAAATCAGCTCCTTTAAACTAACGTTGATTCTCGTCGAAAGTCGACGAGGAACTCCTAGTAGCGTCATCTGCCACTTGATGTCGGTACCCATCGCCATTCGTATGGCCTGCTGTGACCTTCGATCTAAGCCAATCGATGAGCAACGAATTGTTTAAAAGTGCGTGGATCTGACCTGAGCCATGACTGAGGCTTAGACTGTGGTTTTCGTTATTTTGGTAATACCGCCATTTTTCTGAATACACAAGGTCTTTCTGGTTTATTCCATAATTGTCTCATTCGTCGAAATTCACCACATCGTGCTATACAAATTTTTTTACCGATTTACATAACTAATTACAAAAATTATATTTTAAAAATTAAATATTACAGTTATTTTGAATTACATTTAGGTAAAACATTTAATAATTTAATTAATTCCATAAAGTAAATATGTACACTTCACCCAGCTGTGGGATATAGGCAGTAACTTTTCTTTTAGTTTTGTACTCTACAAAGATTTACTTAAATGTAACAATAGCATGACTTACTTTTTGTGATAATTTATATGCCAATCAACGTGCATTCTAAAAGCAACCTTATTCCATTCGAAATATGTTTTTATTTAAGGTGGCAGCCCGTCGCTGTCTGCAAAGGCATCTGTACGCTCAGCTTCTGATGTATGCGTCTTCACCAGGTAAGGATTCTTATACAATAGTCTTGAGAGTTGTTGACACCTTACTAAGTGATATAAGTTTTTAACGTTGCTGCTTTACGCACCGGTCTGGCTTATACTAGTTGGTTATAGCGCCATCTATTAGAAATCGTAATTTTTATGAAATATCCCATTATCGCCTTTTACTACACACATAAGGCGAAGTAGGGTGTTGGATTCTCTGACACATTCCCGATAACATATTATATATATTCCCGATGTTTCGAGCACTTTACAGCACCCATGGTCACGGGGGGACTGAGATGTTTGACGTCCCAATGTCATAGTTAAGAGGATACCTTGAAAATGAATCGTAGTTTTTGGGGGCGTGGCTTATTCCTTTGTCGGTGAAGCTCACGGACGACTGAGAGAGTGTAGAAATGAAAGTGATGCAATGACTTCATAGTACGCAAATTATGAGATAGACATACCGAGCACGCGCTCGGAAATAAACTAAGTAAGCGCCAAACAACTTTTTTTAACATAACTTCGTTATAGTTTAAAATATGGTATATGAGAACTTAGTTATGATCATTTACTATGCCCTAAAACAATTCCATGAACTTATTCGTAAAAATATTGTGATGTCAAGGAGAAATGTAACTAATTACAGCCTACTTTGCAATTTTTTTCTATCGAGAAAATTTCATGATATCGTGTTTTCCCTTTTATGCAATCCAAGGTCATATAGTCAAAAATCGTATACCAGAAATTTGCTTTTCAATTAATAAAACTTAAAAAAATATGTGCAGTAGAAAAACCACCAAATTTTCGAGGTATCACCTTAACCGCGGCGGAGGTTCCTGGAGGTACCAGATTAAAATTATTTAAAAATTAGTTTTATTTAAAATGTGTAATGTTCGCGCCAATATAAGAAATCATTAAACTTTTTTGATGTTAAACGAGCACACAGTCCACTTGATGGTAAGTGGGTGTTGTCGAATCAAAATGTATATACTGTGCACTACTAAGATGGAATACATCACTGTTTGAAACACAGCAGCATTATTCAGCTATGTGGCGCTAGTTTTCTGTGAGATCGTGGTCCTATCTCAGTCGAGCTAACCTATTCGTGCCCGGCTATGTCTAGCAAGCGTAGCTGCAGCGAGGGATCTACCATCTAGACCGTAGAATACTATAATACACAATAGAATGGCTGTCAACTTTATTTCATACGAGGATTGGTGTCGCCAAACCTGATTCGCTGTGTTGAACAGACTGAATAAATTTACACATTTTAGATTTTTGATTAATGTTCAAGATCATCATTAAAAAAATCGTTTAAATTTTATTCATATTTATTTGTAAATGGGGTGAAATTTGGCATATTCTAAATAATTTGCATACGAAATTTGAAAACGATTGTAACGTCAAAACACATCTCGTGTTGACATTTATACGTGTGAATTGACGTGTTAGTGACATGTTAGTGGCTACACGGGCTCCGCCCACACCCACGTTTTATTATGTATGTATTATAGTATTCTATGACTTAGACGAATGAAAATTGGAAATAACGTTCAGAGAGTGAAGTTGGCGGTGAACCAGATCATGTCATCCAACGCCTATGGTGTATGTTCTGGAAATCTCCCCTTCAGATCCTCGGAAGCCGATACCGCAATCAGACCTGGAGCCATTGCCTGAGGGCGGGTACCAGCTAAAGCCGGACCGTCAGATACATTTGTACGTCAGCACGGCGCCTTGCGGAGACGGACGGATCTTCAGTCCACACGAGCATAACGAGTCTGAACCGGATAAACACCCAAACCGGTAAGTTCTAGCATTCTCAACACTCCTCTCTTATTTAGGAGTGATTTTTTTTTATCACTTCTAAGAAAGTTTTAAGGCAAGGTTGTGTTCACCGCACTGCCTAATGTGTGTTGGCGAAACATTTATTCTAATTTTTTTTGTTTATTTCTCGGATGTGTAGGTTTCCTTGCTGCCTCGTTGGTCTAGTGGTTGTAGTAGTGCGACTCCTGATCATAAGGTCCTGGGCTCGAATCCCGGGTCGGGCCAAAAAATCAATTATTGAGTTTTTCCGTCAAGAAATTCTCAGTAGTGGCCCGGAGTCAGGAAGTTGGCGGTGTCTCAGCCCTGTGCCTCGGAAAGCACGTAAAGCCGTTGGTCCTGCGCGTGATCTCTCTCCGGTCGTGTCGGTTTACCGTCCCATCGGATTATGAGAGTGAGGGAATAGAGAGTGCACCTGTGCTTGCTCATACACTTGAGCACTATAATCCTGTCCTGCGCCGATGGCTAGCCTCCGCTGAGGCTGGCTGCCGTGACCGAAATTCGGTCTGGAGGATATTATTATTATGTAGGTTCCCTAACAATGTTTTCTTCACCATCAGCACTTAAAATTGCAATTAACAATTTCATTGGTGCCGGCGGGGGTCGAACCAGGATTGCTCGCGTACAGTGAAATTTAAAGCGAGTGCTAAACACCTCAGCTACCACTGCTCTAATATGTACTAACTGATTGCGGACCCTTAATGCGCAAACGTAACACTCATCTGGGAAACTATGTACTCCGCCCAGAAGAAGTGAAATTACTCACAGCTAAGCAACTCCTTCTATTCATTGAAGACATAGGGCTTATGATCGCAAACTGCAGACTTCCTGTCTGCAGTTTGCGATCATAAGCCAACCATTACATCAGATTCGATAGACCACAAATCCTCGCGAAAGAACACCGATTATTACCAAGGATGATACGTGAGGCTATTGAAATTAAAAAAACATCCTAACTTCAATAGAGAAGGAGGCTGGGTACTACCACCTGCTTGGGATCCTATAATCAATAAAATTAAAACTAAACCCAAGCATACCAGTGCAAGACCTCAGGACATAGTCAGTTCGTTTTGTATAGATCGGACCATAAACAATAATTAAAAAAGCTGAAGGTACTCCGGGTTTAACGATGACATCGGGACGTCGGTCATCTCAGTCCCCCGTGACCATGGGTGCTGGAAAGCGCTCGAAACGTCGGGAATTAAAAATAATAGTAAAATAAACGCGATAAAATCCGTAAAAGTAGTTTCAATCAATGTGTTCGCGTAAATACAAGAAATCAACTTGTGAGGTCTGGCAACACGCATTAAAACAGCGTGACGAGGTAATCACAGGTCAATCTCAGAAATAAGTGAAGACGTGTGATCGGCTATAGGACGTGTATAGGCTGACTGGTCTGTGTTCTCGTACCCCCCCCCCCTCCTTTAAACTATTTCGGCTAATAAATAGCAGCGTATGAATAGATAAATAAAATAAAATAAATAATATAAAATATCTGCGCTGCTGTGTTGCGGTCTGAACGTTTCAAAGAGTCAGAGTATAAATACAGTATACCTTTGAGACCTTGGATGATAAGTATAACACTTATCATCCAAGGTCTCAAAGGTGATAACGCATCTGTAGCATTCTCTGAAGTTCGCCGCGGGTGTCCATTGATTGAAGTAGCCATTTACCATCAGGTGGACTGTAAGTTTGTTTGTTCATTACAGTATTTTTTAATGGTAAAGAATTATCGTTAATACGTAAAAAAAATGATAGAATCAGGCGCTACTTTGCGGAAATCCATTATAATAAAGTAGTTACTTTACAACCATCCGCTCAAATAAATAAAATGCCCTCCCTCAATTGCATGCACTAATCCCGTCACCACTAATCCCAGCACCACTGCCCCCAACACCACGATTCCAGGAAAGACACACCATTGATGACAATACGACACGTGTTTCGCCTCTACACGAGGCATCCTCAGGTGATGTAGACTCTACGGCGGCTGACTGCTAAGTGACTGACTGACTGAGTGATGACTTAACGGTGCTGGGTTTAGTGGTGACGGGATTAGTGCGCGCAATTGGGGGAGGGTGGGAGGTGCTCTTCCATCTAGGTAAGACACATCATTGTATTTAATTGAGCGGATGGTTGCAAAGTAACTATTAATATCTTTATCGTAAAAAAATATTCCGACGAGAATATCCTCCTTAATTTTTTAAGTCGGTCGAAAAACTGCGAAATCTATGTCAACGATATGTTAGTCCGATCTTAGTTTTAAGTCTAGCTAAGTAATATCTCGACAAGTTCCTTTTACGCGTACATAGTCGTTAGCATGTATATCCATACTAAATGTACATGTATACTCATATTTCGCCGACAGGCTCGCTCGTGGCCAGTTGAGGACCAAGATAGAGTCCGGGGAGGGCACAATACCCGTGAAGAACTGCAACAACATCATCCAGACCTGGGACGGAGTTTTGCAGGTGAACTCAATGTTGCAAGCTTTATATGTTTTTAATAGCTTAAGGGTGGGTTGATGGAATTTCCGGTCTTAACTAATTGATATTTAAACCGGCAAGACATTTTCATCTTACTATACAGACCTAAAACTAAGTAGTTAAGAAGGTAGTATTGATCTATTTTTTATTTATTTAGTTAAGAGCCTTCTTACATTTCAGTGCTAGGCAAATTTAGGTATTTCACGCATCGAGCGGGCGACGAACTACGCGAGCGATACTTTATTGCATATCTTTTCAATCGCTCGCATTACAGTACTGTGAGTATAGCGACTAAACGATTTTGATCTTCCATTATACAAGTTTTCTTAGGATGGAGTTCAGTGGATGGAAAATTTTTGTTGTGTCATTTTTATGTTATCTAATTAATTTATTATAATCTATTTAATATATTTTTTGCGTTATATATGAACTTTAGTTTTGAAATAAATACACATAAATATTTTAATTGTTTCGCAGTGATCGATTGTTAACCGATGTTGGTTAATAATCGATTATATCTACTAACGATAGCATAGTGTTATAAATAAATAAATAGTACGGTTGCAACCTGTTTTGATAAATAAAACAACCAATTGTAACAATTATATTTTTTATCGGTACCTACAGTCACCATATTTTTTATTATAAAAATATTTGCCGTAACGGCATTGACCGAGCATATCTCGAGTCGATAGTTTCAGGCAGTACACACTTTTCATAAAACGCTTGTAACTTGGGTAACATATTCAAAATCCAAAATTTGTTGCCTTAGTAGATTTTTAGTAATATGTATAATCTTGGCCAGTCCATACCATTTTTATTCTCCATTATTATTTCTCTAGTGATAGGATATTTATTATTTTATTTTGCAGCTGCAGATAATATAATGGTGTCGGTGACGATATATTGTTAACGGTATCGGTCAATGTAAAAACGCATTGAAGATTAGTACCGAATGACTCGTGAACATTAAATAGGGCATCCGGTTCTCGTGATTAACCGTCCAAAGTGTATTACGGTGTTATTTAATGGTGGTGTTTCGAGCGGGCGTGGTCCCCCGAGCCGGATGTGGGTAAAGTGTTAGTGTTGTGGCAGGGCGAGAGGCTGCTGACGATGTCGTGCTCGGACAAGGCGGCGCGCTGGTGCGTGGTGGGGCTGCAGGGCGCGCTGCTGACGCGCCTGCTGCGCCCCGTCTACCTGCACGCGCTGGTGCTGGGCTCGCTGCTGCACCAGCACCACCTCTACAGGTACCCACTACTAACTACACGCGTTTATAAAAATATACCCACGTGTTGACTGACTTCTCAAATTGTTACCGTTAGAGCCTATTAAAGTCCACTGTATATATATATATATATATATATATATATATATATATATATATATATATATATATATATATATATATATTAGTATAGATTAGTATAGATTAGATGTATATAGATTTCATCGACTGCCGACTGCCGAAAGTTCGGTAAAACTTTTACCGAACCGAATATTCGGCCGAACTTTATTCCGCCGGATCACCCCGGTACCTAACCAATTTATGTCCAAAATTATTACCGTAAAGCGCGCGGGATTAGCGCCGGACCCTGCCCCTCGCTCCCCGCCACACCTGACATGTTATTGCATCATCTAGTACTGAGCAAATTGCCGGCACATGCTAATGTTTTGACAATTTTTGTGAGAAAGAAAGTATTTCGTTGTGTCATTCTTAGTAAAAATTGATTATTATATGATAAAAATGTCTGGTAAGAAATCTACTATTTGTACTTATTTTAGAGAAACTGACGACCGAAGTTAAATGAAATGTATTAATGTAATGTAATGTAATGTTTCTTTGTTTGATTTCAAAAACATTTTATCAAGCTTTGTTTTTGCTATAATGGGAAATAAATCTACAGTACCACAAAAACATAACGGTATACAAGTAGATTTAACCCGTAAGTAAAATAAACTTTCAACACTAAAATTATGAAAGATATGACATTACTCAATTCGTACATATCAATACAGTGTACACTTTGAGTACTATTTTAACGAATGTTTTGTGATTTAGGCAAATATTTGGCCAAATATTCGGACCATCTTTTTTATAGGATAAGGCTTACCAATGAGCACACAGTCCACCTGATGGTAAGTGGATGCTGTGGCACAGACATCTACATCTATCATCGATTAAGAATTAAAAATGCAGATGCGTTATCATACGTGAGGACTAAGATGTAATGCCTCGATTCCAGTTAAACGGGCCTCCGGTTCTCTACTCACCATACGAAACACAGCAGTATTAAGCTGCTATTACGCTGATATTCTGTGAGAGCGTGGTCCTTCCCCGGTCCGATCCATTCTTGCTGTAACCGTAATAGCTGTAGCGTGGGTTTACCACGTATCTTTATTTATCAGCAAGACGCTGCTGCCCATCTCCTGATTTATTCCCCTCTATAACCTCTTACGACACCCACGGGATCATATGGGATAGTGGATATTCTTACAACCGCCACTGCTCAGTTAACTTCTCGAATCAATAATCTTAATTTTGGCTGTTAATGAATTCTTTTATAACTCCAATTAGGTTTTGTTGTTCTTAGTGACAGATGTATGGAGTGTAGGAGTAAGGAGTACCAACTTCCATAGTAGAATAGTTGTAAAATTGTCCACCCGTAAGCGGTAAATAACGGTTCAAAAACGCTCCACAACAGCGCTGGAGTAGCTATTGGGATGAAATGAACTTAGCAGTTGTCGACGGTTTAAGTGTGCTGCTAAACTGCTCAGTAGCTCTAAAATCTAAAATAATTTTATTCAGTAAATATAACCTCGAAAAAGTCGTCTATCCCCCTAATATTTTCCGGCACGTTCTTTAAAATTTACCCCGTAGCTATAGTGGCGCCACCCTTATTTAAAGGTTTTTATGGACACTTTTTAATACACAGTCTGTACTCCTTACTTCTACATTCCATAGACAGATGGACCATTATATAGATATAAAAACGGTTGTAATCCGTAAGCACCATAAACACCAACTACAAGTTTAAAAATTAATTCAAAACATATCTTCTAGATAAATAAAAACAAGGTATGCCCAAACACTTCGTTTGCCAGCTATAAACCATAGCATTTTCTTTTTTTTTTTACTAGCTCATCATGATTGGCTAAGTCATTCAGGTACTTAGTAGGAAGGTAGGTAGGTAGGCCTTAATTAGGTTCGCAGTCTTACACATCTTTTCCGTAATTTTTTACTAAATTAAACCCAAGATAGAAATCTTAGAGCAGAAAGGATACATCATTCACAAATATTTACACTACAATAATATGACGACTTCGTGGCGTAGTGGCTTAGCAATGAGTGGCTGCGCTGTGGGTCGCGGGTTCGAATCCCGCACGGAACAGGTATTTGTATGGCCTACAAATAATTGTTCCGGGTCTGGATGTTTGTCCTTGTGCAATTTATGTTTGTAAACTGCCCCCACGATACAGGAGAAAATCCTAGTGTAGGGGTAACGTTTTTTTTTTAATAATATTAACGTGCAGAAACATAGTTTTTTCTTTCTTTCTTTCTGATTGTACTATTGTACTCATTTTCTTCTCGCCACCTCGAAGGTAATAGCTGAAAATCAGTGTTTGCTCTCTGAGCAATATTAATCGCTGAACCATGACCCATTTGTTAAACTGCAACGTACATGTACATTTTGATCTTAAGTTTATGTTTTTTTTTTCATAATACTTTGATTTGTATATCTAGTTTAGTCATTGAATTTACGTGTGTGATTTGAGAAACAAATAAACGATTTTATCTATCCATCTATCTAAGCAATTCCGCAAAGTAGTAAAATTATTTTTTCATGAATTATTTGATTGCCCGTGTTTACACTCTCGCGGCGCTAGCGTCGCAGGCGGTTTTTTTAGACACGAGTCAAAGAGCCTCGCGCGGGACGCGAGCGTGGTGTTTACACTCGCGCTCTAGTTTTAGGTAGTTTACGGCGCCCTTCCGTGCTGTTTCATTATTTTTTAAGTTAAAACGTTATTGAGGTTCTTTTGTTAAAGAATAGACTTCTAAAATTATTTCATATATTGCTTTTTTGCCTTAACATACACTCCACGGGCGTGATTAAAACACTTGTATTCTTATAGTATTCACCGCTCATTGAATTGTAATAGATGGGAAAATCCCAAAATAAATGACTATTGTTCATGTATTTTATGTATTTGTAACAAATATTATAAAACTTTATGGTTTACCACATCTGATGTAAAGGCTTGAACGATCTGAAACATGTTCACATAGTGCATACATCCCGGAGTAAAATAAATTAAACGCCATAAAATTAGTAAAATTAATTTTCTTAAATACTCCGCAGAGCGTAATGAAACAGGATAATCTTTTTTATCATTATTTATTTGACATTATAAAAACTATGACGATGATATTATAAAATGTTATTTATTTACACTTCGTCAAGGTAGCGAGTTAACTTGCGAAGCTGGCGAGTTAAGTAGAAAATCTCGTTTGAATGGCAATTAGCGAGTTAGTAGCAAGTAAACTATTAGATAGAAAGTTCGACACTACAAAGTACAGACAAAGTAAAGAGAAGTCTATTTTTCGCCGAGTTAGGGCGCAATTACACTTGGTCGTTAGCCCTTATTCGAGTACACCATAGAATACTTATTACACAATAGAATGGCTGTCAACCTTATTTTGTACAACGATAGGCGTCACCGGGAGCACACATACAAGCAATAACGTCGTATTATCACTACTACCAATCCGATTCACTGTGTTGACAGGCAAATAATAGTAAATATTTATTTGTAAATAGGGTGCAATTTAGCATTTTCTAAATAATTTGCATACGAAATTTGGAAACGATTGTAACGTCAGAACACATCTCGTGTTGATGTTTTTGCGAGTGAATTGACGTGTTAGTGACATTTTAGTGGCTACGCGGCCTCCGCCCACTCCCCCGTTCTATTATGTATGTATTATAGTATTCTATGGGGTACACGAAAGACGTTACTCGAATTCGGGCACCCGATGCATTATTTACATTGTTTTACTCGTCGTTGGAGTTATCTCTCTGTAGGAATAAAACCAAAACGAAAGCTGGAATAAATTGTACGAAGACGGGCGTACTCGACTCCGTTCATTTACACTTAGTCGTTTGTCCGAATTTCATAGACAAACGGATACGAGCTAACGACCAAGTGTGATTACGATTTTAAGTGCGAAGTGGTGCCCTCCAGCGCGTCTCACGCCACCCGCAACTAAACTCACCGCTCGTGTGAACGATCGAGCTTAGTTCAGTGCATAAGTTGCCAGAAAACGTGTTCGCGATCAACCTTCAAAATATAAAATCGTACTTATTTAACTAAACTCGCCACGAAGACATTTGAACGCTATTCTCCACTTTACCGTTTACTGGCAACTTACCTGTAACTAAACTCGCTACTGTACTTTTCGAAGTGTAAATCGGTCTTAAGCACTTTGCTTTGGCAATAAGAACAGTGGACTATTAAATATAAGACAACTTTTCATATTGTACACGTCCTTAACAGTTCATCAGTCTAGTCTGGCATCTTCAGAATATAATGGATTGTTAAAACGAAGACTAAATGATTAGAAGTATGTTTTGTTAAATTTAGTTTCTCAGTAAGCGAATTATTGTTAATTCTTTATCCAAATAGTATTCCGCTTGCCAACTCTGCGTTCGTGAGAACTCAAATTTACAACTTCGTCCTTATGTATTGCGATATAAAAGAAAAAGTGAGATGGTGAACTACGAATTAATCTTAAATGTACTTTTATAAAATATGCAAATATAGTAGCTAAAATGCATATACATCTATAGGTGTTTCTAATTTATATTATTTGTAATAAATTTTAGTATTTATGTATAATTTTTTGTAATAGAATAAAGGTGACTAACGAGCACGCAGTCCGCCTGATTGTTGAGTGGAAACTGTGGCCCGTAGACGTCTACTTTTATCCTCGATTGTGAATCAAAATTCAGATGCGTTGTCATCCCTGAGGACTAAGATGGAATGCCTCGTTTCCAGTAAAAAATTCCTTCTCTACACTCACCATACGAAACACAACAGCCTTTAGCTGCTATTTTACGCTGGTATTCTGTGAGAACGTATTTCTATCCCGGTTGAGCCGAACCATTCGTGTCACAACTTATATAGCTGCAGCGTGACTCTACCACGTAAACAAATATTATATTTTTACTATATTTTATTTAAAATAACTTATGTAATTATCAATCGCATGTCGACCCAGTGTCAATTAATGAAAGCTGTATGTGGTAAAAAATTGTAGTACGCCTCACGACACAGGCATGCCGAGTGGTAGAACTATACAATGCTGTTTTATACACCCAGCTTAGTTGTCGTGTTAGGATCATAGTTTATACTCAAACTCAAACATTTTATTGCGTTCATGTGGTTACATAAATAGTTCTTAAGTTGGATATATTAAAACCAAACATGAGCCCTGATAACAATATTATATTATGTTATATATCAATTTATTCTTATCAATTTAGAAAGACTAATTTTATTTTATTTACTTAAACTACTTACTTAAACTATTACATTACTTTTAGGTTTAATTAACATTTGCAATATTTACAACGATATAAAAGAGGTATACATATTCAAAATAAACAATTATGATTTTTCACCGAAAAACTCTGACATCGAATAGAAACTTTTTTCAATTAAATATTTTTTAAGCTCTCTTTGAAATTTATACAACGATTCTTCTTTTTGTAGACATTTGGGAATTTTATTATAAATTTTTACTCACATACCATGGGGTCCTGATTTAACTGTTTGTAATTTTGTGATAGGTGGAGCTAATTTTATACTAGGACGTAAAAAATGAGACCGGGAATATATTGAAAAAAGGTGCATATTCTTTTTAACAAATGTGCATACTTCTAGCATATATATATATATATATATATATATATATATATATATATATATATATATATATATATATATATATATATATATATATATATATAGATGTAATTGTTAATATTTTTAGTGAAATAAAGTAGGGTTTACAGCTGTCAGTGCTGTCTATGTTTGTAATTATTCGGATACATTTTTTTTTTGTAAAATAAACAATTTATTTACGTCTGTGCTGTTTCCCCACAGTAAAATGCCGTACTTGAGCCATGCATGGGCATAAGCATAGTATGCACACGTGGCTGTTCTTGAATCTGTAACTTTTCTTTTTTTTAAGTTCGTATAGTGCATACGAGAAACGGGAAAGTTTAGATGATACTTTCTTTATGTGTTCTTTCCAATTTATACCTGAATCTATGTTTATACCTAATAATGTATATGAATCAACACATTCTAGTTTAATATCGTTGTAAGAATAATTTATAGATAGGGGGCATTTTTGATACGGCTTAAATTGTATTATCTTAGTTTTTGTGTAATTTATGACGAGACTGTGATTTTTTAACCATTTAGAGATATCTGTAAGTACACTATCTAGACAGTTGTTAAGATTGTTGTTAGTATTATTGTCGAAAGTTATGACTACAGAAAGATCGTCGGCAAACAAGGTTTATAATTACATACTAGAGAAATAAGACTACTGTACTTTCATTTTACTATCTTATATAATATATTTTAATCTATCTGATGAAATCTGCTACCTTAGCTGTATCAATAAACTTTTTTTTTCCATATTTTTTTTCATTTTCACTTATAATTTACATTATTAACAGAAATTTACAAACTATTGTATAGAGAATGGTGAGTCCCGATGCGTCATTAAGTAGAAATTGCCTCGAGCACTGAAATAAATATAAAAATATTAATAGGGACAGTAAAGTTTAATGCAGAAGGTACATGAGGGTAACATGGTCACCTTAAGCTTTGCCGCCCTATAAAACTAAAACAAGGACGTAGACAGAGACAAAAACGCAAAGTCGTATACTATAACTAATATATTAAGAAGAAAATAGCAAACAAGCTTTGACAATAATTATGAACACTTCGGAAAATTTATTTAATAAAAGTGACTACGCTACGACGTTGGACCGATTTGCAATTTGATTCGATTGAGTTGATTCGAGAATGGTTTAGATTTATAGTTAAGTCCGGTAGGTTGCCTTCTTGTCGATATCCAGAAATAGCCGGCGCTTAGTTAGCCGGTGGTTAGTATAGCTAGTTTATTAGATTTTGCGCTAATAGTTAAAACGACACAACAAAAAAAAAATAGTTTTACGATTTCGTAACGTTTGATTTCACATATTCTTAAATATATTCAATACTAGCTTGCCGAGCCGTGGTAGCTCAGATGGTTAGCGCTCGCTGTAAATTTCGCAGTACACGAGCAAACCGGGTTCGATCCCCGCCGGCACCAATGAAATTGTTAATTGCAATTTTAAGTGCTGATTTACCACGTACTCGGCGGTGAAGGAAAACATCGTGAGGAAACCTGCATGTCTCAGGAATAAGAAAAAAATATTTCGAAGACATGTGAAGTTCGTCAACACGCATTGGGGCAGCGCGGCGGACACTTCCTTGCCCTAAAACCCTCTCAGAAATGAGGGGAGGCCTGTGCCCAGCAGTGGGACGTATATAGGCTGTAACTTTACTTTAACTTTACTTTACTAGCTTGCCAGACAGACGTTGTTCTGCTCTTTTCGACGACCTTTCGTCACGTTCTATTAAAATCCTTAAATTCGCAAAAAAATTGTGGGACACTCATAGGCAAAAAAAAAAAAGAAATAGTTTCTTTTTTTTGCCCATGAGTGTCCCCTATATCTCAAGTTGGATCAAACTGCACACGGTGTCCAAATTTGATTAAAATCGGTTAAGTAGTTTAGGAGTCCATCGCGGACAAACAACGTTACGCGTAATTTATATATATTAAGATTGATCGCCACTTTTAAAGTGATCGAAGTCGAAACTAACCAGTCAATGTTTGTTCATTGATATTACAAAAGAAGTTTAATTTTAACTTACCCCAGGCCGATTTTCGGTCACGGCGGCCTGCCTCAACGGAGACTAGGCATCGGCGCAGGACAGGATTATAGTGCCCAAGTGTATGCGCAAGCACAGGTGCACTCTCATAATCCGATGATTTTTTGGCCCGGTACCCGGGACTCGAACCCAGAATCTTTTGGTCAGCAGTTGCCCTACTACAACCACTAGACCAACGAGGCAGTCAATATATATATATATATATATATATATATATATATATATATATATATATATATATATATATATATATATACACAACAGGCGAAATATATAATATCAATTAGAAACGATGTTTTATCATACTTTGTGTCGATCCCGAAACCCATATGAACTTGCGGCGAGTCTACGCAGTCGCCTCTTCTGTACTCGTGCCAAGATGGGCAGGAGGTTGCCACGAAAGAAGCCGGCCGGATGACAGACTCCGTGTAGTACTGGAACGATCGCCAATGGCTGCAGAAGACTGTTGAGGGTGTTAATTCGATATTTTTGTAGAATTAGTGACACAGTTCACCTGATTACGATACCTTTGATTACGATAACATGCTTCTTTTCCTGTAAAATGGGTCTCCGGTTCTCTATACTCATCATACGAAACACAGCAGCATTAAGCCACTATTTTACCATGATATTCTGTGAGAGCGTGATCCTTCCCCGGTCGTGCCAAGCCATTCGTGCTACACCGATACTACTAATATAACTGCAGCATGGCTCTACCACGTATAAAACTCTATATTAAAAGCATATTATTATATTAATATTAAAAGTATATTAAAAGCGACAGTACCCTAATGGCAGGGCGCGGACCGCGAACTCAAAAAGGTCGTGGGTTCGAATCCACCATCCGACCCACTCGTAACACAAGCAATTTAAGCTTACTACGAGTGGTTAAGGGGAATATTAGTAATGTTTATAGCATTGTTAATATTCTTTAAAAAAAAGTTTTTCCTCCAAACGTAATAGTGTATGAAGGGGTGACTCAACTGCTCTTATAGAAGCCTGGCAGCTTGTTCCTCCAGTCTTTTCAGTCCAACCACGCCCTTACAGTATACCAGCGTAAAATAGCAGCTTACTGCTGGTGCGTTTCGTATGGTAAGTGTAGAAATCCGGAGACCCCTTTTGAAAGAAGACCAGAGAAACGAGGCATTACATCTTAGTCCTCACGGGTGACAACGCATCTGCATTTTGATTCGTAATCGTGGATAGATGTAGATGTCTATGGGCCACAGCATCCACTTACCATCAGGTGGAATGTGTGCTCGTTTGTTACCCTATCCTATAAAAAGGCAAACGAAACGTATATCGTAACATATACGTTGGCGCTCGTCTGCACTCGGCCAGCTAAAACGAGCGGCGACGAGCAATGGCGAGGCTAGACAAATGGGCTGTCTATACTTTGGTACTCGCTTTCGCTCGGCCAACATGTATAGCCGGCATTACAGGTTGCGAGGCGTTCCATCTTAGTACTCAGAGGTAATGACGCATGTGTAGCCGACTTTACTTGAAGTGCAGGCGTCTGTTGGCTCGTCGTCCTATAGCCTCTTATCATTTGATTGACTATAAGTTCACTTGCAATTTTATCATATAAGGGAATAAGAATATCAAAAACACTTAGGTAATAGTGCTTAACACGCAATGGATCAGCTCGTAGAATACTATAATACACAATAGAATGGCTGTCAACTTTATTTTGTACGAGAATTGGCGTCGCCAAACCCGATTCGCTGTGTTGACAGAATGAGTAAATTTAAACATTTTAGGCTTTTGATTAATGTTCAAGACCATCGGCAAATTTTAATACATATTTATTTAAATAGTAAATAGGGTGAAATTTGGCATTTTCGAAATAATTTGCATGCGAAATTAAGAAACGATTGTAATGTCAACACATCTCGTGTTGACATTTATACGTGTGAATTGACGTGTTAGTGACATTTTAGTGGCTACGCGGGCTCCGCCCACTCCCCCGTTCTATTATGTATGTATTATAGTATTCTATGGATCAGCTCGAACGATTAATTACTCCACAATACTAAGTGAAGAAAACTTTCTCTCTCTTGATCTGAGAGGCGACCTGTAGATGGGCATCTATGGGACGTATAAAGACCGTACATTGTTAACTTACATTTGTTGAGAAGCAACTGTTGTTTGAGGACCACCTCCAGGTTACATCCAGGCTGTGGACTGGTTCCACCGTTGGGGTAGAAGTCAGCATGTCCTATTGTGCCTGGGAATCCTGGAATTAGGCATCTTTATATTTATAAGGTGCTAGAAAGCAAATTTCGATGATACGAGCGTTATGAGTCGGGCAATTTTGGATTCTCCAAACCTTTTTTTATTGAAGATTGACTTAAAATTATCGGAAAATTAGAAGTAACATAAAACATAAATACATAAACACTCACGCTTATCACCCAGAGGGGTAGGCAGAGACTACAGACTTCCATTTGGCACGATCCTGACACACCTCTCTCCATATACCTACGCATACATGCTCGTCGGTTAAGGGAACTCCTAATTTGGCCCATTATAGGACATAGGATGTCTCTTTCCGACTCTGATATTCACTTCTGCTACAAAAATCTTCTTTGTCACTCTTTCCTCATTCATTCTTTCCACATGACCAAACCACCGAAGCATTCCTTTCTTTATCCTGGTCACATCGTCGTGCAAACCTCACTCTTCTCTTATTACACAATTTCTGACCCTGTCATTCAGATTCAGTCCTAACATACTCCTTAACGACCGCATTTCTACTGCGTTCATTCTACTCTCGTGCTTCTTCTAGAAGAAGAAGAAGAAAATTAGAAGTAGTGAATAGTAATAATGTTATTTGTGAAAACTTGTTATAATTTTTTTAAATATTTTAAATATTTGAAAAAATTTACGTATAAACATACTATAACTAGAATATGGCTGGGGTAAAAATGGGTCGGGTATAGATCACGCTCAAATGAAATACCAGCGTAAAGTAACATCATGCATACTCATTCTTCATAAGGCATTCCATCTTGATCATCTAAGTTCTATACATACACAAATAAATAAAATTAAAGTGTTTGTCTAGAATCTTTGAAATAACTGGCTTATTAAGACATAAATATTTTTAGATTTTTTGTCTTTCTGTTTGTATGTTGGGGCTAGTTTTCAGAATAGCTGGCTCGATTGTAACGAAACTACGAATCGATAGAGATTTTTTTTAAAAATTCGAAAAATTTATAAAATAAATGGTCTTTGACTATCTTAAACCTTACGGTTGATTGACAGATGCTATTCAGGCAAACTTGGGGCGGGGTGTTTGTAAGCAGTATTGGCTCAAATCATTGATGAACGAGTTCTTTCTGATCGGCTTGACTAACTGGCGCTGCGAAAAGATGTTGCATCCCTTTGAATGTTCTATTGCATTTACCACGGGCAGTGCTCAGAGGAATTGTTCTTCCTCGCGTAAGTTCTTTATGGGATTGGTTTCCACCAGCAACTTTTCTGGACAGATACGACTTAGGGACATTCAAGAAAAGAGCTTACACATTTCTAAAATGCCGGAACCGCACTTGCGATTCCCCCTGTGTTGCAGTTGTTTATGGGCCGCGGTAGTCGCTTACCATCAGGTGAGAAGAATGCTCGTTTGCCCCCTCTTTAAAATAAAATAAAAGAATTTGTTGGACATCAACTATTTTGATTTTTAATCTGGAATAGATGTAGGTGTCCATGGGTCACAGCTTCCACTTACCATCAGGTGGATTTCTAGTTCGTTCTCTCTAAAAAAGGATTTCTTGGAAATTTCACAATATTTTTTAAACATACCAAATATCCCAGCGTCAGTGTGTATGACGTCAACGAATTCGGCGTCCGATGCGTCGAGTCTTTGCTCCAACGGTACTTTACTGAAGAGCGGCAGCGCCGGGTCCAAGCCAGTGATTCTGGCTACGCGACCTGCAAGATATACTTTCATTACACCTTCTTCTTTGTAACTTCATAAAAAGATGGATATAACTTTAGATAATGATTTGTTATATTTGCGCGAACACTACACATTTAAATCGTGTCCCCCTGTGATCATGGATGCTGTAAAGGTCTCGAAACGTCGAAGTGATAAAATCCGTAAAAAACTAGTTTTATTCATAGTTTTAGGTTTTTAATATTACTGTTTTAACATTTGGACATGTTTTTTCAATAGGTTATTTATATCTCTGGAACGGTTCCATATAAAAATAGATATAATTTGTAGAATGTCCATCTCTTAAGGGTCGAAATCTATCTATATATAACACAAAAATTGTTTCTACCTATGTCCGTTAAAGATTTTGAAACTATCCAACGGATGTGGTCTTCGGTTTCATTAGCAATAATGCGAAGATGATTTAAGACTACGAAAGCAATGTATTAGGCACTATATAAAAAAGTAAATAGACAATCATAATTTCCTTTTTTTTATAACAAATAAATAAAATGTATTTTTTTTCAGCGTAGTAGCACACGCCGGTTATCCGCTAGTACTTATTATAAATGAAGTTTGTTAGTTAGTTGACGATTAGGATGCTACAAAGCACACAGAATACCAGCGTAAAATAGCAGTGTAATGCTGCTGTGTTTCGAACGGTGAGTGTAGAGAACCGGAGACCCGTTTTACTGGAATCGAGGCATTCCATCTTAGTCCTCACGGGTGACAACGCATCTGCATTTCGATCCTTAGTTGAGGATAAATGTAGATGTTTATGGGCCACAGCATCCACTTACCATCAGGTGAACTGTGTGAGCGTTTGTCACCCAATGCTATAAAAAACGTTACGAAATAAAAATTCAAGTATAATGTAAAATAAAATAAAGTAGTAGTGGTGTTAGGATTAGTGGTGGCGAGGATATTGCAGGCAATTGAGGTGGGGCGGGAGGATAGAGGGATGCGCTTCAAACTAGGTGGTATTTAAAAAAACCTCTAGCACTGAACGAAACGTGGAAGGGATAGCTGCAAATGTCGTATTAGTACCGACGTCGAATTGCGACTTGAGAGCCAATCAGCGCGTGCGAACGATATGCACAGCCAATCATACGCAATAATACGTAATATGGCCAATTATGCGCGATAACGGTCACCGCTAGACTTTCGGGCCGCGAGTTGTAATACACATCATTTTGTTTTATTAGATAGATCTTAACATCTTCAACATCTGTAAATATAAATAAAATTGAAGTGTTTATAATATAACTGTAAACTCAGGGGATTAATCTCATACTATTAAGATATATATATATATATATATATATATATATATATATATATATATATATATACACACACACACACACACACACACACACACACACACACACACACACACATCACAATCGGTTCAGCTACTTCGATTATTAGCTCAGACGGACAATTTTTTTAATTATATATTTATATTTATATATATATATATGTATATATATATATATATATATATATATAATTAAAAAAAAATTAGAAGAGAAAAATTAGCTAATAATCGAAGTAGCTGAACCGATTGTGATGAAACTCCGAACAGACAGAGTACAATGCCAGGAGGGATCAAGGATATGTTTTAACCGAAATACTTTAAGTTTAAAAAAAAAAACGAAAAATGTATGAAATAGACGTCTCCACTCACCCGATGTCAACGAAGCCCCAGCTACACCGGCTGCTTGGGCACCGAGGCTGTGGCCAATTAAATGGGTGTTTGACAGCTTCAGACCTCTGAAAATGGGAAACCTGATATTTTTTTTATACAAATAAAGGCGGCAAACTAGCATACAGTCCACCTCATAACATACAGTGCACCTGTAATTCGACTAATGTTGGAGTTTTTCATGGGCGGCGGTCGTCACTTACCGCGGTGACAACTCCTCTTTTGTAAAAAAAAAAAAAACTCATAGTAAGTGTAGTGTAGCCACTAAACTAAGTGTAAACTGGTACGTGGTAGAGCCATGCTGCAGTTATATTAGTAGCATAGTTGTAGCACGAATGGCTCGGCTCGACCGAGGGAAGACCAAGCTCTCACAGAATACCAGCGTAAAATAGCAGTTAAACGTTGCTGTGTTTCGTATGGTGAGTGTAGAGAACTGGAGAACCTTTTTGATGGAAACGAGGCATCCCGTCTTGGTCTTAGCGGGTGACAATCAAATGAAAGTGAAAAAACGCATCTGCATTTTGATTCTAATTTGAGGATTAGATGTGTGCTCGTTTGTCACCCTATTATATAAAAAAATAATAAAGCATCGGTACCAGTATAAGGGTCTTCGGTTCTCTAGACTCACCATACGAAACACAATATTATTCTGCTATTTCACGATGGTATTCTGTGAAAGCGTGATCTTTCTCGTGAACAACTTCAAGCTTATTGCTTCCAATAACTAACATCATACGTGTGATATGGACGTTACACATGATCTTTGTTTTGTCCATTTTCATCTTAGAACCTATCCGATAGTTGGCACTATTGAAGTTATTTAGCATAGTGCTTAGGTCCTTTAGCGATTCTACCATAATACCATAAGGGCGTTAAAAAAAGTTATCCAGTATAGTCGGAAAATCGTGAGTGGTGTACTCGCCATTGATGTTAATGCCGTATCCTTTCCAGTCGAGTAGCTTGAAAACATCCTCCAACGGGCTTCTCTGCGTAATAAATTTAAAAATGAGGATATCCGCAGTAGAACCAGAGTGACCGACATAGCCCAATGGATTAGTAAGTTAAAGTGGCAATGGGCCGGCCACATAGCTCGAAGAACCGACAACCGATGGAGAAAAAAGGTTCTCGACTGGCAGCCTTGTGCCGGTAGGAGAACTGTAGGGCGACCCCCAGTAGATGAAGTGACGACCTGGTAAGACATGCAGGAAATCGATGGATGCAGGTGGCTCAGAACCGTGCTTTGTGGCATTACTTGGGGGAGACCTAGGTTCAGCAGTGGACTTGTGGAGGGCTGTAATGATGATGAATGATGTGATCTTTCTCCGGAGATGACCCATTCGCGCTGCAGATATAATACAGATTGCAGCTATTACGTTGAAATAATATCTTAGCCGACTTCAAAAAAAAGAGGAGGCTCTCAATTTTTTATAATATTTTTGAAGTGATTTTTTATTATTAATTAGGATTTGAATTTCGATGAAACGAAAAAGCAAAGCTAAAAAGCGACAAATATATACATCTGTAGGATTTAGCCTACGATTGAATGAGATAGAATACAGTATACAGTGTTCCCTATTATCTCGATCTCCTTTTCTGCAGGTTTCATTTCTACCACGTGGTAGTTATATTTTAAATAAAAATTATTCGGTTTTGAGTATCCGTATATAGATAAAACTGCTTTGCTATTTAATTTTTTTTTTTGTAAAATTTTAAATCCTTTTTTAATTATTTTACTTTTAATTAATGCACAATATAAGTCGTATTTCTAGGTCTAAGCAACTCAAGGATGTGTCAGTTCTGTTCCATATCGGAAGAAACGCCTCTGCACATCCTGATTGCGGATATTAATGCGCAAACGTAACACTCATCTGGGTCATCACTCATCTACTCCTGAAATGGCTCACGGCTGAGCAACTCTTTTTCATTGAAGACATAGGGCTTAGCCGTGAACTATAGCCATAGCAGCGATCACAATAGATCTTTTAGGTCGCAGTGATACTGGTCTCTTTCCCTAGATCTACATAGCTGCTCGGACATAAAAAAAATATTAAGCATTTCAGAAAGAAACATTAATCTTTACACTTTTCTAGTTTTTTTTACATTTCCACCAAAAATCTGCCAAAGTGGCGCCGCCCTGGTGGCAGAAAATGTAAAATTTTGCTCACCTTTTGTTTATAACGACACCTCTAATGAAAAGAAACTTTTAAGCATCCGCTTTACATCAGGTAGACTGTGTGCTTGTTTGTCACACTTAAGCTATAAAAAACACACCTGGACACCAGATAGTCAATGAACTGTGCCGCGAAGCGCCCGATGTACCAGGTGTTCTCTGCCGCTGTGAAGTACCAAGGTCCGGCTTCTAAGCGTTGCGCGTCCACCATTATCACGTTGGTATCACCGCGTTGCACGTACGCTGCAGAGAGTAATTTGAAGTATTTTTCGTATAAATACACAAAAACGAGAACAGTAGTAGCGATGTATATTCTGTAAATACCAGGAACAACCACATCGTAGTTAGTAATAGTAGTTATATTAATTTGACTGCCTCGTTGGTCTAGTGATTTTAGTAGTGTGACAGCCAAAGACTATATAACCACTTGACTGCGCATACAATGCCCCGACGCTCGAAAACTATTAGTATTTTGTCGCCTATGCGTCGCCTATGGTACTGTTAACCATTTTAGTATTGTCCAAGTGTTAGACCCGTGTGTACGCTAAATTA
The DNA here is from genome assembly GCA_036936625.1 of Parnassius smintheus behrii. Taxonomy (NCBI): domain Eukaryota; kingdom Metazoa; phylum Arthropoda; class Insecta; order Lepidoptera; family Papilionidae; genus Parnassius; species Parnassius smintheus. The sequence continues at coordinate 33,585,912 of JAUPFT010000027.1, forward strand.
ATGCAAATTTTTATAACTTTTATGCAATTATAATGCATCAAAATGCCTTCATGCGCGGTGAAGTGGTGTGAGAAACATTCCAGGACAGATTTCCAAAAAGAATGGAGTAACTTTTCATTGCTAAGTTTACTTATATATTTTTAAAATATTAAAAATTATTGTTGATTAATTCAGATTATGAGCCACCGCAGGGGTCTATCTAAAACGGTGGCCGGGTAAATAACGACATGGTTGAGTCGCGCGTTGATGTCTTTTGGAAAAGTCTCGTTCTATTATTAGACAATTCTAATGCTTATATCTGTTTCTTTCCCTTTGTACGTTTATCGTAAACATTAGTACTTACTGTTACCTTTATTAGCTGAAAGTCGATATCGAAAATAATAAAATTAAAATTAATAAAAAGATTATTCAATTCACTCACTGTGAAAAAAACTTATCTACTTTTAACCGTCTTCAGAAAAAAGAGGAGGTTATCAGTTTGTCGGTATTTTTTCCTAGTTAAAGTTTATAGTTACCTAGTTAAATTACTGTTAATATATTACCGTACACTCCTCGACAGTTTATGATAAATCTTTTGCTGTTCTTGGAGTAAGACTCTGGAACTCCTTACCCCAGTCCATTAACAGTGCTCAATCTTTAAATGTGTTCAAGAAACAAATTAAGGAACACTATTTGTCTCTTTAACTCCTCTCTCTTCCTCCTCTTAGTTATGGTCACTAATATACCTTAAGTATGTTGTCACTTTATAGTATATAAGTTGTATTTTTTTGTCTAATTTAGTGCACCCTACCCTTTAATCTTATTTTTATTTTTATAAATTTCCTCTTCTGGGTTGTCTGGAAGAGATTGCTATGGAGCAATAAGACCGCCTTTTGTTTTTCCCTCATTGTTTGTTCATTATTTGTTATATTTATGTTTTGTTGGTGTACAATAAAGAGTATTGTATTGTATTGTTAAATTAGTTAGATTGGTGTACCAAATCAGAACGGCTTACAATTGCAAAAGGACACTAAAGACAAGTTATTTTACGGATCTACTACAATAATAGATATTTGTCGTCGTTGTAAAATTTTTAATAAGAGGGCGATCAATGAGAGTGGTTCAAAAGTGCTGTCTCCAAAATATAATACTAATTATTTTATGAGAACGGTTTTAAAATCTCTGATTAGGTATTATTGATTCCCGTATATTCATTTTCATCAATTTGAAAGAGAATCAACAAATCATTTAATTGAATTAGCAAGATGCATAATTTACAAATATGTAGACGCTTGTTTATATTTTTTTACAAAGAACAATCAGAACCCTTAAACGTTATTTCGAAATAAATGTAACAAATTAATTCATTTCAAAAATCAATAATAATAAAATAAATACATATTTTCGTTGTAACTGATTGATTTTGATTAAATATTATTTCTATGATTTTAATTGAGTATTTTTCATAATGATAAAATCCATTATATCGATAACGAATATTTTCCTTTATTAAGAAGAGCAACCCTAAAGATAGCCATAACAACGCAACTTGACCATTCGCAGACACGCGTTCTTCCTCGCCCCCCGGCCCGCAGTAGTGAGTCGTGTGTTTAGAAGAAATCTGCCTATACGCTCTCTAGTGGTTATATTCTCTATGGTGACAGCTGATCATGAGGGCCCGCGTTCGAATCTCGAGTCGGGCAAAAAAATCAGTTATTCATCAAGAAATTCTTAGTAGTTGCCCGGAGTCAGGAAATTGGCGGTGTCTCACCCCCGTGCCTCGGAAAACACGTAAAGCCGTTGGTCCTGCGCCTGATCTATCTCCGGTCGTGTCGGTTTACCGTTCCATCGGACTTTGAGAGTAAGGGAGAGTACATCTGTGCTTGCGCATACACTTGGGCACTAAAATCCTGTCCTGCGCCTAAAGGATGGCACTGTCGACGTCTGTCGAGCATGTCACCATCGCGGTGAGTCACTTAGGCATGTCATCTCCGGTTGTTCGGCGCTTTCTAACTCTGAGTACTAGCACAGGCATAACCTAGTAGCCAGAATTCTACACCAGCAGCTCGATCTGAAATACGGTCTCGTGGATCAGAATCTGCCTTATTATAAGTATTTGCCGGAATTCGCGCTCGAAAATGAACTCACCAGGCTCTATTGGGACCGGGCCATCATCACGGACAGGACTATTCTTGCGAATAAGCCTGATATTGGGCTGATGGACCGGACACAGTCAAAATCTTTTTTGGTCAACATTACTATTCTGTATGACGAGAAAAGTATCTGCACCTGGCTCACGAGGTGACCGACATGTGGGGTGGTCTGGCAACCGAAATTATTCTTGTAGTCGTCTCTGCGAACAGGCTAATCTGAGGCCGGTCTCTCGGCTCATCTGAGGCGACTGGGACTCGACTCCACAGAATTCTTTCTCTTTCCCCCTAACCCTCGGCCATTTTATTTCCCCTGTCGAGGGTTCCCTATGGTTGGGTATATAGCGACGCGGCGAGAATAGCCTTTAACGCCCCGCACCGCTCGTTGCAGCTTTTTGACGGTTCGATCGCGACCAGTTCCCTTAAAACGGTCACCACGGAAAAAGTTCTTTACGTATGTCACAATAAATGTCACACATAGAAAGCGAATGAAATGCAGAATTAAATTACGTTAGGTAATAATAAATTATCCAATTAAAGTGCAACGGGTAAAAAAATGATTAATTTTAGAAATCTAGCTGAAAAACCCTAATATCTATCTATGATATCGCAGAATCGTTATATTTCTACATATTTCTTGTACAACAATTCAAAAAAAAAACATGATCTACCCTATCCAATAATACCAGAAATATCTAAAATATCGACATACTCCGTTCTAGTCTGATCTCCCGGGCGGCTATAAAATGTGGTAAATTATTATAATTTTTTAATTTATATTTATAAGAATTTATTTTTAATTTGTATTTATTATTTTTATATTTATAAGAAATATTTTATTAAAATAAATAATATATAATACAAAAACTTAACGAAAAACCGACACACAAAGTGAAGTTTTCGCATATCGACTTCATCACATATATAAAAACATCATTACAGACTTTGTATTCATAAATCTTGTGGATATACGAAGAGAAAGCATTTTCAGGATTATTTTCACAAAAGTATAATAAATACATTATTATTTACATTTTAAATGCAGAATTCACAGTACTACTGGTCACTACACAAAACTTGACACAACGCTTGTTTCTTTTCTTTTCATTGGTATTTGTTACCTGGCATAGACCATTTAGTAACTGATAGACGCATTTTTTAATATAGACCCATCTAGTGTAACATTCATTATGTTTTTTGTAACTTTCCATGAATAAAAAGTAGTTAAAAATGTGGAAGTGAGCGAGGCCGCTCTAGTCGCCCTAACGTTTAACCGGAAAAAGTTTTAGGCGACTATGGTCGCTCGGGCGTTTGAGTGGATATTTTACTATGTTTAATGTATATCTATCACTCTCTTTTATATATTTATGCAAAGGAACCGGATGATGATGAAAATACATTTATACCCCAAAAGAAACAATAATTAAAAAGTCGCTGACCTTCCCTGATCACAATGCCAGAACCGTCCGCTGGTAGTTCCATGAACGCATGGAAATGTATCACAGTAGGCGCATTGAAGTCGATGTTGGACGCAAACAGCCGTTCGTCATCGTTCACCTTTAGCTCCTGGTAGACTGTTGGGTTGTGCCTGGAAGCAGATATAAGTCCATTTGTTTAAAGCCGACGTTGTAGAAGCCAATGGGTTGGCTCGACCGGGGAATAGACCACGCTCTCACAGAATACCAGCGTAGAATAGCAGTTTTATACGGCTGAATTTCTATGGTGGATGTTAAGAAAAGAAGATCCTTTTTACCGTAAACGAAGACAGATGGAATGCCTCCATCTTAGTCCTCAGGGGTGACAACGCATCTGCGTTTTCGATTCGATATTTTAAAAAGTCATTCAGAGAAAGTCAAGAATTAATTTGGGTGTCCCCAAAAAAAAATGGGTAGGCTTTTGTTACGTTAAGACAGCGTGATTTACCATATAGGGGGGCTTCATAACCTAAAACCAGGTGTGATTGTTAAGTACGAGCTCATGATAAGTAAAAAAATTGGTTGACCCTGCAGGTCAACCCTGGAATACCTCGCTAAGTTCAAATGCAAAGCGCTCCAAATTTCACCAAATTATGTTGCGAAATCTCGAAGTTGTGTTAAAAAAAAAAACGTTTTTTTTTCAAATTCTTTCTCTTTCGATATCTCTCGAACGAATGAACCGATTTTTATTTTACAAACGGCATTCGACGTCATATTTTGAGGTTAAGAGCTGATTAGTTTTTGAAATCGATCAGTAAAGCGGTTTAAAAGTTATTAAAAAAAATATTTAAAAAAAATTATTTTTGAGATTTTAACAAAATATACTCGCCCGAATCAGTTCATATTATCACCAAATCTATTCCACATTGAGATCTTTAGAATGCAATCCGCATTTCAATCGATCAAGACGTTCAAGAGTTATGAAAGGTTTACATACTTACACACACACTAACATAGATACATACATACATCCGTACGAAAGACCACGTGGAATTAGTCAGAATAGCTTCCTGTGATCTCAAAACGTTGAGATCTGACGAAAACTCGATTTTAGAAAATCGGGGTGAAACCAATAACTTCCCTATTTTGGAAAATTTTCAATTTTCTTAGCAGGAAGTTAAAAATATGTGTAGACAGCAGTAGATTCTGAACGAAGTGGGCTATAGGCGCCTTGACCTGAGAACAGATATAAAGCCCATTCCTTCATTCTATTACTCCTGAACATAGGTCAGCCCCATACATTACCTTAATGGTATCAAAGTAGTGTTGTGTATATACTTTTTTCGTGGTCTAAATGTAAGCCAATTTACTCTCTGAAAATAATTCCTAGAATATAAACTGTACGTATAAAATAAAAGATAAATATAACAAAAAATAAACAAATAATGAGGGAAAACAAAAGGTGGTCTTCTTGTTAAATTACAATCTCTTCCAGACAACTCAGAAGAGGAATTAAATAAAAATAAGATAAATATTAACGGGTAGGGTGCACTAAAATAAGAAATAATACCAACCTACGTACTAAAAAGATTTGTCTTTTTAGTACACAGTTTAAGGGTTTAAGAGACAAATATTATCGTGATAGAGCCACGCTGGAACTCTATTATGGTTATAGCACGAACAATTCGGCTCCACCGGGAAACGACCACGCTGTCACAGAATACCAGCGTAAAGTAGAAGCTTAATACTGCTGTGTTTCGTAGTGTAGATAACCGGGGATCCTTTTTTATCGGAAACGAGGCATTCCATCTTAGTCCTCAGGGATGACAAAGCATCTGCATTTTGATTATTAATTGAGGATAAGTGTAGATGTCTATGGGCCACAGCATCCGCTTATCATCAGGTGGACTGTGTTCTCGTTTTTCACCATTATTCTATAAAAAAAGATTTTTTTAAAGAAATTTTTTTCGGAGTAGCGGGACTTCCTGGCACAGGTATATATACTTAAAAGGATATCCCAAGAACGGATTTATGTATCTATTTTAACAAACCATATAATAATAAAAAAGATATTCGTGCAAGAACCCAAAAAATAGTGTTTCTCAACATGTATCTGGAACATATTTAAGGATTTATCACTTTTAATTGAATGGGGTAAGAAGTTCCACAGTCTTACTTTAAGAAGATTTATCATAAAATGTCAAGGAGTGCGTAAGATATTGATAGTGAAATATTTACTGTACTGTAAGGAAAATCATGACAGGAGCTAAGAAATTTAAATCAGTGCTAAATTTCGAATTATAATGTAAAATAATTTTAAATCACATATGACGGACTGATATAATAAAATAAAACTAGAATGATTTGGTCATTCGCGTTTTACTGAGAGTATAAGAATATCCACTACCTACCCTTATACTGCTCCATGGCTGTCGTGAGAGGTGACAGAGGTAAACAAACTAGGATATGAGGAGCAATAGCATCTACTCGAACACAACTCTAAATTATAAAAAAAACTGCAGTTGCCAATCCGCCTGCCGAGCGTGGCAACTGTGGCAAATATAACCCTTGTGGCGGCGTTGTCGTCGCGCCACAAGTGAAAACACATCGAAGCCTAAATCGCGCTTTCAAAGTTCCGAAGTAAAACAGTATGTATAAAATAGTTTCGAAGTACTACACGGAGCGTTTCCCGCTGCCCGGACCTTCCCCGGCGGGAGATCTCTTTTCCTTCCTACGACTACACCCCCTATGAGGAAATTTATCACAGAGGCCTATGTTTGCCCATACTATACTGTTAGCAGTATACTATATTGCTTACGGTATAGTATGGGGCTGTAATGATGTTGCTAATGATTGTGAAATTGATCTGGATTGAAAATTTCGAATGCAAAAACGCATCTTGCATTTTTTTTGTCGTATTGAATTAATATCTATAGCTCCCTCTCTCTCTCTCTCTCTCTCGCTCTCGCTCTCGCTCTCTCTTTCTGTCTCTGTCACTTTCATTGTTGTGTCATTAACGAGTTTGTCATCCAACCTGGTGTATAATTGAAACCCGATGTCGTCAGTCTGTCTAACGTAAGGACATTTCGATTTATCCACCGGCGAAATCTGTAGAAGCGCATTCTCAAACTGGATTCCTGGCGGATCTGAAACAAATAAATTGATATTGTTTAATGCCAGTTTGGACAAAATATCTTATTTTAGACAGGATTTCTATGCTCGATAATTGATACTTCTTGAAATAGTATACTTACGCTGGGAATAAATATGGGCCTACAAACGCTATCTATGGTTATGACAAAATCATCAGTGCTGTAGGTTACCATGCAGTATTACGCTAAGTCCATAACCTTTTCACTGGCTCGATACACACTCCCACGCTTGTGATTTTAATCTACCGTACTTTTAACTGTTTTTTTTTGTGATGTGTACAGTTCCAGCATAAAGGTCTTTCTTTCTTTCTGTTAAGTTTACTAATGTTCCCTCTAACCACTCATGGTAAGCTTTAAATGCTTGTGGTAGGATTGATTCAAACAGTAGTCGAATGGCGGATTGGAACCCACGACCTTTAGAGTTCACGGTCCGCACCCTTCCATTAGTCGGCTACTGCCGCTTATTAATCCAGATAAGAAAAATTATAATTTTATCGCCTGGAAAATACTTTTGAGTGTTAGATAATTAAATAGCATTTTTCGATGATATAAAAAGCTTGTTATTGAATTAGATTTTCTTAAAATTCTTAATCTTTTAAATAAAATAATATTTTATTTAGATCCCGAATTTCCTGGTAATAAGCGAAAAAAGTTGAAGTTACTGCCTATATATACGTCCCTCTGTGGGGCACAGGCCTCTCATTTCTGAGAGGGTTTTAGAGCAAGGAAGTGTCCGCCGCGCACTTCACATGTCTTCGAAATATTTTATTTTTATTTTGCAGACATGCGGATTCCCTCACGATGTTTTCTTCACCGCTGAGCACGTGGTAAATCAGCACTTAAAATTGCAATCAATAATTTCATTGGTGTCGGCGGGGATCGAACCCGGTTTGCTCGCATACTGTGATATTTACAGCGAGCGCTAACCATCTGAGCTACCACCGCTCCAAGTGACGAAAACCGTTTAAAATAAAACTAACTTTTTGCCCAACTGAATATTGCACGCTTATTTCGTGCTGGACAAATATGCATGCAGCGGAGATTGGAGTTCTAAAAGCCTTTCAACGTAGGAAATCCTCGCCTTAACTGATTTAACAGCCTCTCCAGACTTCTTCATCAGTCGGTAGATATTGCTGAACGAAAGAACGAATAAGATTTGAGCAGTTTTATTAAGTAAGGAGATTAACTGTCTTAAATGCTGCACCTTAAACTGAAATATACGAGTGCTGCCATCTGTTGAATTTTACACCTTTCTACTATTTCCCATAGTTAAATGCTAAGTCAGCTATAAAGTCGATTTTACTTTTAAAAAATCTTCTGAAAATTTCCTCGAAATCTTTAGTTATATATAGTTCGGTTTTAGTTACCCCCCCCCCCCCCCCCCGCTTCGCCTGGATTAATTATATTAACGTTACGTTGTTTAGTTATACGACAATCAAAAGCTATTTATTTAATCAATTTTTGGTTCTCTCAAAAAAAAATCTAGTTTTATTATTTTTTATCTATCTGTTTTGTCAAAAAGATTTATTTTTTATTGTTAATGTATACTTAAGTCTAGTTATAAGATTCGTTATCCACATTGCATGCTGTGGCAACCTTTAATTAAGGCGATACCCCGACCAAAACCTTGTGATAGTGCGTTTTTCAGAGACTATTATCTCATTACTTACGATAAATAAACTACATCCAAAAGCACATTATTAATGTTCGATATCCTATCATCACATTCCACGTTCTAATTTGCTTTTATGTGTTATAAATACATTTAAAATCAACTTTTAAAAAATGACTAAAATGATTGATTACTTGCATCTGTTGTTAAAGGCAACGCTCTAATCATTTGAGGATTACACTATTGGATAGATAATTTAAAAATCTATGTTATTCACGTTTTATTTAATTTCGTAACTTCACTTTTCTTTTTTAATTGATATAATTCCAAAATTTTGGCATATTTCTTACGCGATATATTGTAGCGAGAGCGCGTGTATGGTATAGGACCGAACGCTCAAGGTCGTTCACTAGGAGTAGCGCCTTAAGCGCTTATTACATTATACAATTTTTAGGAAATCTAATTAGGAAATAGGAAGGTGTAATCGTAGTTAGAACAGTTAGGATCTGATTTAGTCAAATTGGAGGTCCCAATCGCTCTACTTCCTAAATTGTTTACAATTTAGGACAGTGTAATCGCAACGTTACGATTTAGAACAACCAGTCGGCGCCCGCGCTTTGATATAAGCGGATGTCTTGAAGTTTTGATAGAAGTCTGATATCAGAGAGCAGTACTTTAAATCTTAATATTAATTTCCGGTGGCTATAAAACGTAATGTCACCATTTTTTTTTGCGGATGGAAAATCATCTAATGACGCCTTTCGCTCTGGGTGGAGCGTAAGGGAGTGTCAGACTTTTACTGACTAAAAACCATCCGTGTTCCTTCAGTGCCCTTACGTTCCGGAGCCGCGGTATCTCTTTCAAACAGCCCGCAGCCCCGGCAGACGTTGGCCCTTGCGGGCCCCTTCACGCTGCTGACAGCTCTTTGAGGCGCGCGTGGAACAAAACGCGCCGTCGACACGGCCTGTCGTCGTTAGACGGACGGACGGCGAGCTACCCATTGCTCGCCGTCCACAGGCCCGCGCTTACGGTGGCCGGGGGCCACGACGTAGCCCCCGACGCCCGGGGCGTCTCCCGCGACGGCCGGGGAGGAAAGCTGCTGCTCTGTCCTTCTCCCGCTCCGCCACCTCCTTCGCTAGCATCACTGCTTCGCAGAAGGTGGTGACGGCATCCCATTCCGTCTCGCCCGTACCATGGATTCGACCAGGGCCGGACGCGAGAGGTCGCCGCCGCCTATCGCCGCTACGAGGACACGGCGGTGCTCCGCCCAAGCAGGGCACACCTCCACGGTGTGTTCCACCGTGTCCTCCGGTCCATCCTCGCAGTGGGAGCACCCGGGCGTTTCCTCCCGCCCGATTCGGTGCAGGAACCTTCCGAACACACCGTGTCCGGTGAGGACCTGCGTCAGGCGGAAGGTGAGGATGCCGTGGCGTCTCTCAAGCCACTCCTCAAAGAGGGGTCTTATCGCCGCTATAGTGGCGTGCCCAGCACGGGGTTGCGACAGTCGCTCTCTCCTTGTCGCCATGAGATCGTGCCGGAAGTCTGTCCGCTGCGCGACAACTTGCCGCGGCAGCGGGGTTTCCCCCCGGCATAGTGCCTCCGCGCGCCATTCGTGCAGGCGCGTGAGGACTATCGCCTCCAGATCCCATGGCGGCAATCCGGCAAGGAGGCTCGCCGCCTCGCGGGAGATCGTGCGGTAGCCGCGAACCATTTTCACGGCAACCACCCTTCGGGGCGCGTTCAGGTGGTGGACGGCAAGCCGCGCCAAACCACGCGCCCACACCGGGGCCCCGTACAGGGCCATGGACCGCACGATCCCCGCGTAGAGCCTCCGGCAGGAGGCGTTTGGCCCCCCCCCAGGTTCGGCAGGAGCCGCCTGAAGGCAGCCCCGGTCCGTTCCAGTTTGGGAGCCAAACGTCGGAAGTGCTCAACGAAGTTCCATCGGCCGTCGAGGACGAGTCCTAGGTACTTCAGCGTCGACTCGACGCTGACGCCGGTAGGGAGGTCGGCGCGCAGCACCCAGTCGTAACCGATGTTCCACAGAGGTGGCCCCAGAACCGAACCCTGTGGGACACCGCACGACATCTCTCGCCGGTTCCACTCACCGTTGCGACCGGGGTAGATGACGGCCCTGTCCTTCAGATAGTCCTCGACTATACGACGGAGATAGGTCGGCACCTGGTGATACCGGAGTGCCTCCCTAATGCAGCTCCAGGGCATGAAGTTGAAGGCGTTGGCGATGTCGAGAGACACAGCCAAGAAAACCCCCCCTCTGGCCACTGCATCCCCCGTCGTGAGAGCTCTCACGCGCATGATGGCGTCCACCGTAGAGCGCCTCTTGCGGAAACCAAACTGGTGTTCCGCAAGATCCGGCCCTGTCCCCGCAAGGTGCTCGGCGAGGTGGTTTGCAATGACTCTTTCAAAGAGCTTGCACACCTCGTCGAGCAGCACCACGGGCCGGTATGCGGACGGAGAGTCCGCAGGGCGCCCCGGCTTCCGAATGAGGACCAGCTTCCCCGTCTTCCAACGAAGCGGGAATTGGCCTCTCTCCAAGCATGCGCTTAGGAGCCCCTCCAGTCGGGGCCCGAGAGCCTCCGAGGCCAGGACCCAGGCTTTCCCAGGCAAGCCATCGGGTCCTGGAGCGGTATTCCTGGCCTTGAGCCTACGTACCGCCACTCTCAATGTCACCATCAAACATTCTTTGGTACTCACACTTTATCGAAATATCGTGACTTCTTTTTCAAATATGTTTGGATACCAAACTTAACAAATATTCAAACTGTTTTATAGGTGGTAGAGCCATGCTGCAGTTATATTAGTAGTATAGTTGTAGCACGAATGGATCGGCTCGACCGAGGAAGCACCACGCTCCCACAGAATACCGGCGTAAAATAGTAGCTTAATGTTGCTGTGTTTCGTACGGCGAGTGTAGAGAACCGGATACCCTTTTTACTGGAAACGAGGCATTCCATCTTAGTCGTCACAGGTGACAACGCATCTGCATTTTGATTTGTAATCGGAGATGGATGTAGATGTCAATGGGTCGCAGCAACCACTTACCATCAGGTGGACTGTGTGCTCGTTTGTCACCCTATCCTATAAAAAACTGCTTAGAATCTAAAAATATATAATTATATTCATATTGGACAGTTTTTTTTTAATGAAAAGTACTCTTTTCTCTTTTTTTAATATCCATTGTTCCCACCATGGCCAAGGCAAGTCCTATTTTCTGCTGTTTTTATAAATACGGCGCCATCGATCAAACGTGCAACCCCGTCGATACTTCTTTACGAATGCGGTTCGTTACGATTTAGAATTCAATTTAGTATAGTGTGATCACTAGCTTCCAATTTAGGTTCCTAATTAGATTTCCTAAAAATTGTATAGTGTAATAAGCGCTTAAAGACGACAAGATATAAACCTTTCTGTCATTTGTAGTATTTACATTGTGTTCGTGTACGTCTGGTTGGTTGTCCCAAATAAATTAAAAAAAAAATTACCTATACAGAACGTTTGTTTTGAGTATTTAGTGCTAATTTGTTAAGAAATGGCCAAATAAATATCTCTATCTTTCTTTCTTAATTTTCGGATGAAATATAGCCTAGCTCTCCCGTGGCTTTGCTCTGTTTCTGTCCGTAAAGTTTCATCACCATCGGTTCTCATTCCGACGACGAGCCCGGACTACAAGATGACACACACACACACCAAACATGTTTAAAATGGTTATTTATGTCTTAACATACATATAAATAATATGTTATATGGGAAAGGACGACACATCTTCTCGTCAAGTATACCTCAAAACCTGAAAATTAGTTTGTACAACCAGTGCGTGTTGCCAGTGATGACTTATGGATCTGAGACGTGGTCCTTCACTGCTGGCCGTATGAGGACGCTCAAAGTCGCTCAGCGAGCTATGGAGAGGGCTATGCTCGGAGTTTCTCTGCGTGATAGACTCAGAAATGAGGATATCCGCAGTAAAACCAGAGTGACCCACATAGCCCAACGGATTAGTAAGCTAAAGTGGCAATGGGCCGGCCATATGGCTCAAAGAACCAACAACCGATGGGGAAAAACGGTTCTCGAGTGGCAGCTTCATACCAGTAGGCATAGAGTAGGGTCATAGGGTGGCCCTCTACTAGATCGGGTGACGACCTGGTAAGATATGCAGGAAGTCGATGGATGCAGGTGGCTCAGGACCGTGCTTTGTGGCATTACTTGGGGGAGGCCTATGTTCAGCAGTGGACTTATAATGATAATGATGATGATATATGTAAATAAAATGGAAGTGTTTATCTGTTATATCGAAACAATTGTCTTTTATTGAGCTTATGGTATTATTTGCATGAGTAACCATTTTTAAATTTTTGTCTTTTTCTATCGGCGCTTATCTTCAAAATTGTTAAACAGATTGTAATGAGACTTAACGAACAGATAGTAAACAATGCCATGTGTCAACTTAGCTATATTTTATCCGAAATACTTTTTTTATAGAATTCGAAAAATTGATAAAATAAATGATCTTTGATGATCACCTTAAGTAATGCCACATACATAGTTCCAGTCGATTCCAAGGTGGGTTGCTAGTATTGACTTATAGTACCCGGTTGACCGAGCTTTGCTCGGTATTTTTCGCTCGGTTTTTTTAATTCGTGTGTTTTGGAAATTATATTTAGATACAAATTACATACTGATGAAATTCGAATATTTTTTAATCTTATTGACATAATAGAAAAAACTGAACTGGTTATTTGAATAAAAAATCATGAGTGCAATTAGTTTAATTTAAATTTTCGTGTTTTTAAAAAATACTAAAATAAGGACTCGAAAAAATAGATTTTTTCAAAAAACAAAGGAACTTAAAAAAAATTAAAAAAAGTCGGTCGGTCGGCCTGGGCTCGAACCACATGGTATTACGATTTTGTGACCGCCCAATATACCAATTAAGCTATTTGTAATCATTAATAAACTGTTAAAATTTACCTTCTTATTCTAACTATATTGTAGCAGTTTTTCATTGCCTAAAAACACGGACAAAAAGACATTTTCTAAAAATAAATCCTAGCTAGATCGATTTATTGCCCCCGAAACTCCCTGCACCCAAAATTTTATGAAAATCGTTGGAGCCGTTTCCGAGATTCCGATTATATATATATATATACATACAAGAGCATGCTCGAAGTTGTTGACGAGTACGTTTACCTGGGACAAATAGTCCGACTAGGTAAGTCCAACTTCGACCGAGAGGTCAATCGACGGATTCAACTCGGCTGGGCAGCGTTCGGGAAATTACGATATATCTTCTCGTCAGGTATACCTCAATCTCTAAAAACTAGATTGTACAACCAGTGCGTGTTGCCAGTGATGACTTACGGATCTGAGACGTGGTCCTTCACTGCTGGCCGTATGAGGACGCTCAAGGTCGCTCAGCGAGCTATGGAGAGGGCTATGCTCGGAGTTTCTCTGCGTGATAGACTCAGAAATGAGGATATCCGCAGTAAAACCAGAGTGACCCACATAGCCCAACGGATTAGTAAGCTGAAGTGGCAGTGGGCCGGCCATATAGCTCGAAGAACCGATAAGCGATGGGGAAGAAAGGTTCTCGAGTGGCAGCCTCGTACCGGTAGGCGTAGTGTAGGGCGACCCCCCACTAGATGGAGTGACGACCTGGTAAGATATGCAGGAAGTCGATGGATGCAGGTGGCTCAGGACTGTGCTTTGTGGCATTACTTGGGGGGGGGGCTATGTTCAGCAGTGGACTTGTGAAGGGCTGTAATGATGATGATGATGACATACAAGAATTGCTCGTTTAAAGGTATAGGATATTACTACTAGCGTAAGGACCGGGCCGACCGAACAACTAAAACGGACCAGTGCGCTGGCCCTAAAATTACAGTTTAGGGCCAACGCGAATCGGTCGTCAGTAGTTCGCGCGCAGGACAGATTTGCCTGTCATAAATATGTCAAGCAAAGGATGCAAAAATTACCATACGAAGATTAAAAAGAAACATGGGATATCGTATCATCGGTTAATAACATTATATTAATTTTGTTACAATTAAATTATTATATAAACGCATTTTAAAGGTTTATTTTACAGTTAGTTTAGTTACGTTCCAAGATTAGGCCAAGGTTGGATTCCAGACCTTCAAAAACATTGTACATGGAAAATAAAATTACACTATTTTAAAAAATTATATCACGTTTGACGTTTGATGTTTCTTTTTTCCTATGTGCCGGGATACTTTTCATTTTTTGACGGTTTTATTTTTATTTCTGTATTTTTGACTAAAAACGTAGTGTAAGTTAAATTTTGAATATTGGTACCTAATATATTTTATGTTCAATAAGGGTAAAACGAAAAGAGTACAAAAGAAACCATTTCTGCTTAACTGAATCTGAAAACCTGATTTATAAAATATTTTGAAATTCTGTTTTCAAACCGATTGCTTCTGGATCATAGAGTTTTTATCGTGGTAGCTCCTCATTATAGTTGTATCAAAGATTCAACATAAATGCATCGACCGAGCACCGATTGATCAGAAAAGGAGCTAACTTTAGTTTTATTAAAAAACGCGGTACTCATGTACAATACAGAAATTCTCGATACCGTAGGGTTAATATTAAAAAGTAAAATGACTCAATAATAATGTAAGTCGTCCTTTAGGTAAAATTATGGTATTTTCGCTTAGTATTATTACGATACTATATACCACAAACTATGAAATAATGGTACAATTAGGATAATTATACTACGAAATCCCTACCGAAGACCCTGGTTACGTCTTGTTATGATATGACGTTCGTATTATGACAGATGCGTTACTATTTTTTGTATGAAAAAGTAACGAGTAAAATTTTTAGATGGGCCTATCCTGCCTTTTGAAATGATTGGTTGTTAGTAATAAGTAAAAATTGTGCGCTTAAATGTGTACACAAGTACGAAGTGAAAAAAAAAGTTTTGATTTATATTAGCGATTTGCCCCGGCTTCGCACGGATTGTTTTTGGATCTCGACAACGTATGCATATTATGTATTACACGTGTGTTATACGTTATAAACTATGAATGCCTCGATACGCCTTTTTGCCGATACGATACCTACCGATACCGATGCTCTTATAATAATATCGGCGCTACCGACACCGATACCGATTTCTTGAATTTATCGATTATTGAATTCAAAATGAAGGTAAAATAAGTATAATACAAGTCAGGTATTTTTTTAATTAATATAAAAATAACAAATAACAGGAGACTCTAAATAAAACCGTTTAAAACTATAGACAGTTTCCTTTGCAACTTAATAGAAGAGACAACACGCGCGTTTACATTACATTTTTGAAGCGCGAAATTGAAAAAGTATACTTCAATCGGCTCTAAAAATATCGCCGATGCCGATATATTGGTAAACACCGAGCCGATATATCGGTATCGGATGCATCTCTAGTACAAACCTTCTTCTTGAATAATTCTGTCTAATGACGACGACGGGAAACGACTTTCCTTTATACTATGTAGGGATGTTACATAAGCCGGTTATATAATGTAAACTTATGCAGTGCGGCCCGGGCTGTGATCCGTTACATGAAAACATTACGTTTTATATATTTTTTGATACCTTTCTAATTTTCTCCAGTACGTCGTTAAAGAAGTTTCACTTCAATAAAATATGTGTTGCTTGTTTTTTATAAATTTGCATGTTGATACTTTACAACGAAATAAGTGATAAAATTAAAAAAAAAATTGTACAACCGACTACAATATAAATAAAATGTAGGCATTAAGTTCGCCCTTTGTATCTTTTTTTTTCTAAGGGGACACAATAAAGTTTTTAAAATAAAAAAAAAAAAACATCATCAATGTAATCGAAGTCAAATAAATACGCATTATTAAGGATAACAACAACCACTGGTCAGATCTTGGTCAAATTTATATGCGATCACATGAGAAGCAACAGCTTTTAAATAAAAAGAGAATCATCAATATCAATCCACTTACAAAAAAGGTTTTTTTTTATAGGATGACAAACGAGCACACAGTCCACCTGATGGTAATTGGTTGCTGTGGCCCATAGACATCTACATTTATCTTCTATTAAGTATCAAAACGCAGATGCGGTGTCACCCGTGAGGACTATGATAGGATGCCTCGTTTCCAGTAAAAAGGGTCTCCGGTACTCTACACACTCACCATACCAAACACGGCAGCATTAAGCTTCTATTTTACGCTGGCATTCTGTGAGAGCGTGGTCCTTTCCCGGTCGAGTCGACCCATTCGTGCTACAACTATAATACTAATATAACTGCTGCATGGCTCTACTACGTATAATAATGTGATATAATAAAATGTGAACATCATCAATGTAGTCGAAGTCCATTAAATACGCATTATTAAGGATAACTCTCTAAGTCTAGTGTTAACAAGTATTTCGGGAGAAAAGCGGGAATACTTCAATAGTTTAGTTAATTCTCAAGCAAAAAATAACAAAACAGTTTGGAAAAATTTGAAGGAAAAAGACAAATCCTTGCCTCCCTATTTCAATGACCCAAACAAAATTAATGATCATTTCTTGAATATTCCGGCAAACTATGTAGTTTCCAATGCAGATACAATATTTTTTGAACATAACAAATTCCATACAAAGGTATTTAAATTAGCTGCCGTGAAATCAACAGATATTTCTAAATATAATATAATGTCCATAAAATCGAATTCTGTTGGACACGGTGGAATTAGCAGAGATATGATATTACTCTCTCTCTTCCTTGCACTCTGGATACAATCACGGCTATAATTAATAAGTCAATTATGACGGGTATAGTTCCTGATAAGTGGGAGGAGGCACTAGTGACCCCAATACCCAAAAATGAAAACCCGATCGAATTAAAAGATCTTAGGCCCATCAGCATTTTGCCATTCCTTGTGAAACTGCTGGAGAAAGCTATTTGCGAACAGTTGACAAAATTTGTTGAAACGACCAACATCTTGCCTCATTTACAATCTGGGCTTCGCAAAGGACGTGGCACATCGACTGCTTTACTCGATATCACAGACAGTATGTTAGCTGAACAAGATTCCGGACACCGTACGATTCTAACGCTATTAGACTATTCCCGCGCTTTCGACTGCCTAAACATTCACCTACTACTTGTTAAACTGTCATATTATGGTTTAGACAAAAATTCGGTCAAGTGGTTCAGTAGTTACTTGAATAATCGGTACCAATCAGTAAAATTGGTAAAAAGTGATGGATCTATATTACGTTCTCGCCCAAGGCTTATTAATCGTGGTGTTCCTCAGGGTTCAATACATGGTCCACTCCTTTTTATAATTTACTGCGCTGATCTTGTCAAAGTTAAAAAAGTATTCTACGTACCACTGCTACGCTGATGATGTGCAAATATACGTGGCGGACTCACCAGATATGTTACCACAAGCTGTCACACGGCTTAATGAGGACTTGGACAGAATTGCTGACTGGTCAATAAGAAATGCCCTTGTTTTAAACCCTTCAAAGTCAAAATATATGATCATGGGCACAAAGACGCAAATAAATAGAATTTGTGATGACCTAGACGTCATCATGATAAACATATAATGCGCGTGGGTGAAGCCAAAAACCTTGGCATTACCTTCGACACTAGTCTTAGATTTGAAAATCATGTCCTTAATATGGTAAAAAACTGTTTTTATCGCCTAAAGGTGTTGTACCAAATCCGTGACCAACTTTCTGTACCATCACGCATTATCTTTGCGAGTCATTGGTTTTGTCTAGGCACAACTACGGGGATGTTGTTTATGGACCCCGGATTTTCAGCAAAACAAAGCGACTAATACAACGAGTGTAAAATGCATGTTGTCCGTTCTGTTTTGATGTACCTCCCAGAAATCACATTACACCCTTTCTGAACAATGCTTCCATGCTCAATATGGACTCACGTAGAGAGTGGCATTTAGGGGGACTAGTCTTTATTGTTATTAAGTTTAAGAAACCAGAGTACTTGCATGCAAAGATAAAGTTTGCTAATCAAAATTCTGGAAAACAATTGAGGTCCATAAGATCAGCACTCCTATATTACAGCCATAAAACAATGGCATTTACTGGCAGTTTCCGATATATGGCAACGAAGTGTTGGAATAACATCCCACCGCCAATAAGAAATCTTAACACCAACTACAAGTTTAAAAATAAATTCAAAACATATCTTCTAGATAAACAAAAACAAGGTATTCCCAAACACTTCGTTTGCCAGCTATAAACCATGGCATTTTCTTTTTTTCTTTTTTCTTTTACTAATTCATCATGATTGCTCATTTAAGTACTAGCCTTAATTGGGTACGCAATCTTACACATCTTCTCTGTAATTTTTTACTAAATTACACCCAAGATATAAATCATAGATCTGAAAGGACACATCTTTCAGCCATAATTACACTACAATAATATTAACGTGCAAATAAAAATAGTTTTTTCTTTATTTCTTTCTGATTGTACTATTGTGCTCATTTTCTTCTCGCCACCTCGAGGGTAATAGCTGAAAATCAGTGTTTGCTCACTGAGCAATGTTAATCACTGAGCTTATAACCCATTTGTTTAACTGCTATATCATAAGTTTATGTAATTTTTTTTTCATAATACTTTGATTGTATATCTAGTTTAATCACTGAATTTACGTGTGTGATTGGAGATACAAAAAAATGTTTTTATCTATCTATCTATCTATCTAACTGAAAAACTACTAGTCAGATCATACATGGTTGATCAAATTTATATGGGTCCACATGAGAAGCACCAGCTTTCTCATAAAAAGAGAATCATCAAAATCAATTTACCTACAAAAATTTTCTGCGGTAACACACATAAAAAATACAGTGGATTTGAGTACCTCCTGCTTATTAAAATTGGTTAAAACCGGGGTTATTACCCGTCAATAGACACCTAGATGGGTTTGTTGTTTATGGTCTCGCATGTGGAAAAACTCGTCTCACGTTCGTAATTAGTTTTTCACGTTTAAACTGTAATTGAGCGGCACTGATTTCACACGCCAAACGTTAGTTATATAACGTTGTCAAACGACCCAGTTGTCCAGTGGACAGAGTACTTATCTATACACGCAAATAAATTTGATGTGTCCGTCTGTATATTTAGAATCTTTCTTTTCTTTCTTCTTTTGAAGAAAAAACGTTACCACCACACTAGGATTTTCTTCTGTATCGCGGAGGCAGTTTATATACATATATTGCACAAGGACAAACATCCAGACCCGGAACAATTACTAGTAGGCCATACAAATACTTGTTCCGTGCGGGATTCGAACCCGCGGCCCTCAGCGCTGTAACTAATTACTAAGCCACTGCATCACGGAGCCGTCAAAAATATTGTAATATTGATATAAGTGGCTTTAAGTTAGAGGGTTATTTGTATGCTTTTAAAACATAAACACTGTCTTGGTCTCTGTGTGGAATTTTTTTTATAGGATCGGGTGACAAACGAGCACACAGTTCACCTGATGGTAAGTGGATGCTGTGGCCCATAGACATCTACATCTATCCTCCTATGAATGAATGAAAATGCAGATGCGTTGTCACCCGTGAGGACTAAGATGGAATGCCTCGTTTCCAGTAAAAAGGGTCTCCCGTTCTCTACACTCACCAAACGAAACACAGCAGCGTTGAGCTGCTATTTGACGCTGGTATTCTGTAAGACCGTGGTTCTTCCCAGTAATATAGCTGCAGCATGGCTTTACCGCGTAAAAATCTAAATTAAAAAAATGGTCTTTGATTAATGTCTGAAATCTAAATAACGTCATATTTATAGATCCCCACATACGATGCCGGGGTAAGTCACTAGTGAAAAAAGAATGTATTTTCTCAAACTTGTTGAAGTGCCAATGGACTTATTTAATGGCCCATTTGCTCAGTGAAATATTAATCTATGTGAGCCTGTTGGCGCACGCGATTGCAGCGTTCACTTTTGAAATGCTCTCGTTGTTCTTAATACCTATCCTATAGACCGGAACGTCGTTAGCTTGTTGCGTCAGCGTCCAATCCGGACAGCGCAGCGTTTCGAATTGCGATGAAACCACAACAATGATAATGATATTGATTTATTTGCACAGATATTTGATATTAGATACCTATAATAATAATGTCCTCCAGACCGAATTTCGGTCACGGCGACCAGCCTCAACGGAGACTGGCCATCGGCGCAGGACAGGATTATAGTGCCCAAGTGTATGTGCAAGCACAGATGCACTCTATATTACCTCTCTCTCATAATCCGATGAGACGGTAAACTAACACGACCGGAGAGAAGATCAGGGGCAGGACCAACGGCTTTACGTGCTTTCCGAGGCACGGGTGGGGGGGGGGGCGTCAACTTCCTGAATCTAGGCAGCTACTGAAAATTTGTTGACGGAAAAACTTAATAATTGAATAATTCATTCAAAACTCAATAATTTTTTGGACCGATTTTTTTACGTAGTAAAGCCATGCTGCAGTTATATTAGTAGTTTAGTTGTAGCACGAATGGGTCGGCTCGACCGGGGAAGGACCACGCTCTCACAGAATACTAGCGTGAAATAGCAGCTTAATACTGGTGTGTTGTACTGGTGTATGTGTGTATTCGATTAGATTATATTTTAAATATCAATTATTTTGTATTCCCGATGTTTCGAGCACTTTACAGCACCTATCGTAACAGAGGTGGGGGGGGGGGGGCTGTGGTGTTCGACGTCCTAATGACAGTTAACCACGGCTGCCTCCAGATTAAAATTATTAAATTTGTTCCGATCTACGCAATATTAACTTATTGAGATTATTAATGACATTGGCAGCATGACCATTATATTGTTCAAAAAGAATTTTAAAATGTTGTCTAACAAATAATTACTGTGTAAGTTATAACAGCCTATATACGTCCCACTGCTGGGCACAGGCCTACTCTATTTTCCGAGAAAGTTTTAGGGCAAGGAAGTGTCCGCCGCGCTGCCCCAATGCGTGTCTGCGAACTTCACAGGCATACCGGTATCCTCACAATGTTTTCCTTCACCGCCGAGCAAGTGGTAAGTCAGCACTTAAAATTGCAATTTAATTTGTACTGGCGGGGATCGAACTTGAGTTGTTCACGTGAAATTTACAGCGAGCGCTCAACCCCTGAGTTATCACGGGTCATCACTGTCACAGAACAATTACTGTAAATATGGCAATAATTATAAAGAGCTGTGAATTTTGTGTGATTTAAAATGTTTCTTTTTCAATAGTCTTGTGGAGTTTATATAAATGCGTTTGTTTTATGTACACATTTTTTGTATATACGTTGTTTGTTTTATATATTACGTGGTAGAGCCATGCTGCCGCTATATTGTGGTTGCAGCACGAATGAGTCGGTTCGACCCGAGGTAGGACCACGCTCTCACGTAATACCAGCGTAAAATAGCAGCTTAATGGTGCTGGGTTTCGTATGGTGAGTGCAGAGAATCGGAGGCCATTTTGCTACAAACGAGGCATTCCATCTCAGTCCCCAGGGTTGGCAACGCATCTGCATTTTGATTTTTAAATGAAGATAAATATAGATGTCTATGGGCCACAGCATCCACTTAACAGCTGAACTGTGTGCTCGTTTGTCACCCTTATTCTATAAAAAAAACAAGACGGGCAACCAATGATGCTGTGCTGTACCTTGGTAGTGATTGTTTTTAACTCAAAAACTGGTTTACTCGGTATAAGTAAAGCAAGATTCGATAAAATAATTTTGATTCTATGTTTACTGTAATATAAGGCAAAATTAATATCAGCAGGACGACCATGTAAGTTTGGTGTGATTCGTAGGGTTAGTTCAGATATTTGAGGTTTGGTTTTTAATAGATTTTCAAGTCAATCGGTTGAGTCATTTCAAAGATTTACAAAAAAAAAATTAAAACAAAAATTAAATAGACTGTCGAGCGTTGCATTCAAAAATAAGCGAGAAGTTAAAAATAATTTCAAAAATAAGAGAAGAGACCCTTTTTACTGAAAACGAGGCATTCCGTCTTAGTCCTCACGGGTGACAACGCATCTGCATTTTGATTCGTAATCGAGGATGGATGTAGATGTCTATGGGCCGCAGCAACCACTAACTATCAGGTGGACTGTGTGCTCGTTTGTCACCCTGTCCTATAAAAAAAAAAGTTCTAAAGGTGGCCTGCGTGGTCAACCATATTTCAGACTTTTTTTTAATTATTTATCTATTTCTCTCTTTTATACCTGTTGGAGCCACGCCACAGGTTACTCGTATATTATAAATGTAGCGATGGGCCGGCTCAACCGAAAATTCATACTCATAAACTCATAAACTCATAGGCTCTCTCATCAGGCTCATAAACTTACATTTATCCTCGATTGAGAATCAAAACGCAGATGCGTTGTCACCCCTAAGGACTAAAATGGAATGCCTAGTTTCCTGTAAAAAAGGGTCTCCAGATCTCTAAATCACCGTGCGAAACTCGGCAGTATTAAGCATCTATCTTACGCTGATATTCTGTGAGAGCGTGGTCCTTCCCCGGTCGAGCCGACCCATTCGTGCTACAACTATAATATAAGTGCAGCGTGGTTCTATCACTTATTAAACTTTACGTTGGTATAGTGGTCTTAAACGCGAGTGCTAATCATGAGATCCCGAGTTTGAATCCCGGGTCGGGCCAAAATCAGTTATTGAGTTTTTCTTTTAGAAATTCTCACTTACGGAATCGAGAAGTTGGAGGTGTTTAACCACAGTGCCTAGTAAAGCACGTAAAGCCGTTGTTCCTGTACATGATCTCGCACCGCTCGTGTCGGACTACCGTTCCATCGGCCTAGAGAGTGCGGAAATGGTGCATCCGTGCTTGCGCATAGGTACATTCAGGCACTATAGTTCTGTCTTTCGCAAATGGCTAATCTCCGTCGAGATCGGCTGCCGTAACCAAACTCAGTCTGAAGAACATTATTACAGCGTGGACTATAGTTTACGTCTGTTTTTCTACTTTTTTTTAATCGTTTTATTATTTTTTTTTGCGGATTCTTCAAAGCGTAAGCGATAACAGCGGTAGTTAACGAGTTCGCGTAAGTGAACGCGTAATTATTGCATAAAAGTTAAACGTGTAAGAATACTTTCTTTGCTTTCTAACGGCAGAAACTTTGTGATGTATATATGCATAATTTATATACGCATAATATATACGCGTGATATATACGCATAATAACGCATTATAAATATTTAACTATGCTTACGATTTCATACGCACAAACAAACAACTTTTAAGTACCATTCTTTACAAGTGAAACTTTGTTGCGTAACTAGCGAACCACCCCTGACTTTTCCTGGGTAGGATAGATTTGAGATACGAGTAATCATCAAAGACCAATTTAAAAAAAATCTCAGATGAAATATATATTTGATCACACCTTGCTTTGCTCTTTATCACTTCGAAAAGTTTCATTTTTAAGCATTGATAAATGAATGGTCTTGAAAAAAAAATCGTTAATAAAATATTTTTTATTTTTGATTTATTTATTTTGGTAGAGCGATGCTGCAGTTATATTAGTAGTATAGTTGTAGCACGAATGGGTCGGCTCGACCGGGGAGGGGCCACGCTCTCTAAGAATACCGGCGTGAAATAGTAGCTTAATGCTGCTGTGTTTCGTATGATGAGTGTAGATAACCGGAGACCCTTTTTACTGAAAACGAGGCATTCCATCTTAGTCCTTACGGGTGACAACGCATCTGCATTTTGATTTGCAATCGAGTATGGATGTAGATGTCTATGGGCCGCAGCAACCACTTACCACCAGGTGGACCGTGTGCTCGTTTGTCACCCTATCCTATAAAAAATATTATAAAGCCGCTGCTGTCCGTCTTCTGGTTAGATCAGTCAAGTCTAGAAAATTTATCAATGGAAATTAAATTTGCCATCTGGGTAACTTTTTTCTTGATACGCCTTTTTTGGATGTAAATTTAAGGACTAATTAACAGAAACTGAAACTTTTTTATTCAATATAGATGGTAAATTATACTTATTGAAAGTCACTTTTTTAATTTACTTCCTTCTTCCTGCGAAGAACCAGCAAGAAAACCAGCGGGATTTTTCGTTTCAAATAATAGCTTACAATCATGTTTACAATTAACACAAAACAAATTAGAAATAGCTTGGTAGCGATCACCCTTCCCAGGGGTTATTATCATCCATCCGTAAATTCCTTAACATTATAATAACAGCTTTGTTTTCGATATGGCTACATGTCAGTTAACTTTGACATTTTATTTTATGGCGAAATTGTATCAACGACGTAACCTCTTTGTTTTCAGTGCTCCAGAACTTTGTTGATTTTGTTTGAAATACTGAATGTTGGTATTTATATATTTCTAATAAGGTAATATTAATGCTTAGAAAATGTAATATTTTGTTTTAATGTGGTCATCTTAAAACTTACTTGGCAAAGTTACCATACTAATGATGGAACGATGTGATAGTTACTTTGTCATGTATTGCTACAACCGAGGGTTGTCACTTTCAAGCTATATTTTTAACCGATTACGTCCATGCAAAGAAAATAAAAAGAAGAAAGAAATTCTATATCTGACATTCTATTAATGTATGTTTATATAGTTGTTTCACCGTAGCTGCTTTATTAGACGGATTTTACCAAATGAGTTGTTAATCTATTCATCTTTACCAAAAGTGAAGGAAAAGAATAGCGAAATCTTTATTAGTTTTTACTGGATATTAATAATATTACTACATAGTGTTTTTTATATTTTCAACTTAGTGTATTTATATTAAATTGCACCAAAAAGAACAGTGTCATTTTAGGGTAATACACAGATTAATCTGTGGGGTAATAGCAATTATTGCAATAATTTTTTTATCTAATCGTAATAAATTGATAATGATTAATGATGACTAATAAAAAAAACGAATTATTGTTAAAAATTATCGTGACTTAATATTGATTTAAGCTTATTATATTTGATTTAAGCTAATTATTGCACCATTTTGATTATTACGAGTATTTTTGTTTCATATATTTTAGATTTTTGCCTAAGAAATTATTGTAACAAGTTATAAATTAAAATGTGCAGTAACATACATGTACGAAGTGAAACTTTTTTATGACATATCATTCTTCCTTTATTTTGTATTTTATATAAGTTGTTTAAATAAGGCTTACGCAAAGAAAAAACTTTTGGAAAATATATAAATTTTAATGCCGTACTAAATTTATTAGAATAGAGTAGAATAATTTTTTATTCATGTACATATTCTTATTGAAAGTCATTCTTTACTTTACCACTAATTCGAAAAAAAGCTCTGTCCTGGAAAGAATCAGCAAGAAATCGAGCGGGACTATATTTTTAAATAAATTTTACAATGTCAATGGTCACCAAATATTCACTACGTGGATATAGAAGTTTTGCTTAAAAACTAAAATAAACTGCCACTAATTTCTCACCACACCATGGGTTGACTGGCAGAGAGTGCTAACTGGCTTTAAGTTCGCCCTTTGTAGTCTTTATGGTTGATACAGTAAAGTTTTTAAATAAATAAAAATTAATAAAGTACGTGATTGAGGAATTTTTGGCAACCCTGACACATATTCTCAATTTTGTATCGAAAATTGAATAATGGTCGGGCAA
This sequence comes from Parnassius smintheus behrii, assembly GCA_036936625.1. NCBI lineage: Eukaryota > Metazoa > Arthropoda > Insecta > Lepidoptera > Papilionidae > Parnassius > Parnassius smintheus. Next base: position 33,611,872 of record JAUPFT010000027.1, read on the forward strand.
CTTTGCCAATAGCGTATACTTTATTACTTGAACCATAATTAGAGGTACAAGTCATAGGTGCTAAACTTACCTTCATCCTTGGAATTAAATCCTATTATTTTCATTAAAAACCCCGATGGCAAAGTCGCCAAAAAGTTAGGTTGACTTTGCAAATTTCTACTTTTGAGTATGTTGTCTATTTAATAATAATATAATATAATAATATTCCACAACTATCACACAACGCCATCTAGTCCCAAGCTAAGCAGAGCTTGTGTTATGGGTACTAGACAACTGATAAACATACTTATATATTTCTAAATACATAAATATTATAGATAAATTACACCCAGACACAGAACAAATGATCGTGCTCATCACACAAACATTTGTCCTGGGTGGGAATCGAACCCACGACCTCCGGCATAGCAGTCAGGGTCACTAACCACTAGACCAACAGGCCTGTCAAATGATTTGATGTTAGTATTTTTAAATCACTAATAAATATCAAATATATGAAGGATATAGTGTCACATTTAACATTAAGACCTGAGAGATTAAGGTCTGAGAGTACACAATATGTTGCAAAATTGGTCCTAAATTTTTTAGTCCTCAAAAATCTCAAAGTTGCCAGGTTTCACGGTTTCCCTATGCCGCCTTTTATGACATTCACACGATATGGGATAGTGGATATTTTTATGGATGAGATTACCCCCCTTTTTAAAATAAAGTGCCTAATTAAAGGATTATTCTGACAATAAATCAAGTAGAGTATTTATTATATTTTATAGAATTAAACTGTATCTAACAGTACCAAAAACGATTGTTTTTTTTTATAGAATAAGGGTGACAAACGAGCACACACCTGATGGTAAGTGGATGCTGTGGCCCGTACACATCTACATTTATCCTCGATTAAGAATCAGAATGCAGATGCGTTGTCACCCCTGAGGACGACGAAGGAATGCCTCGTTTCCAGTAAAAAAAAGTTCTCCGGATCTCTACACTCACCATACGAAACACAGCAGTATTAAGCTGCTATTTCACGCTGGTAATCTGTGAGAGCGTGGTCATTCCCCGGTCGAGCCGACCCATTCGTGCTACAACCATAATATAGATGCAGCGTGGCTCTACCACGTATAATGCATCTTAGACGAACATATATTTATTGAATTTATAATACAAAACTAACCCCCTTTTTAGATTTTTTTTTAATTTAAATTCAAATACGATTATGGATGAGATCAAAATAACGCACGAATACTCCTTTAGTTTTTCTTCATTTTTAGTTTTTTTTTTTGCTGTACAGGTAGTACTAAGTTATGTTTATATCAACTTAGTCTAGACATTGAACCTAGAATTCCTTAAGATATTAAGTCTGCAATATGTTCGATATTTTGCACAAAATGTTTTTAAGTAAATTTGTGTTTAAATAAATAAATAATATAATTATACAATTATATAATTATACAAAATAATATAATAATAATATAATGATATATAATTATACAAAAACATACAATTATATAACAGTTTCGCAGTCCGCGAAACACACACTTTTTTTTTGTATAGAATAAGGGTGACAAAGTAACAAACAGTCCACCTGAAGGTAAGTGGATGCTGTGGCCCATAGACATCTACATGTATCTTCAATTAAGAATCAAAATGTAGATGCATTGCCAGTCCTGAGGACTGAGATGGAATGCTTCGTTAAAAGGGTCTCCGGTTCTCTACACTCAACATACGAAACACAGCAGCATTAAGCTGCTATTTTACACAGTAGTTAAACACAATATTTTTATTAATAGTTAAACAATCGAAATGTTCATATATAATTCATAGAACGGGGAAAGGGTTGAATTAATAACAATATTACTTACGTATTATCGATAGAAAACAGGCGAGGGGCAACGACGCTTGCATTTTTCGTTGATAAATTTAAATATTAAAAAATCTACTATCACTATTAAATAATTGTATTTAAAATATGTACAAAACGTTAAAAAAAAATAAAAACTTTAGATTAAAAATCAATGGTGGTCGTCAAAAGCGCGCGAAATTGCAGAAGTTACGCGTCAGAATGTAACATCGGTTGCGTCAACGTGCGGCTTTACGTAAAATGTTGCTTTTCAAATACATGTACTTTGTGAGTGGGGGGTAGTAAAATACATAGAATACTATAATACACAATAGAATGGCTGTCAACCTTTTTTTGTAGGAGGATTGGCGTCGCTGGGAGTACACAAGCAATTACGTCGTATTATCGGTTATCACTACTACAAACACAGTTTAGACTTTTGATTAATGTTTTTGACATATAAATGTTTCTTTATTTTTGTTTCTTATATTCACAAAATATAAATAGTTTCGATTTACTGGTTGTAGACTATGTCTCCTTTATTTATATTCCATTTCCCGCTGTTCTTTCGACACGTAATTATTGCACAATTTGCCATTTTTAAATAATTTGACGAACACGAAAATTGGAAACGATTGATTGTGTTGACATTTATACGTGTGAATTGACGTGTTAGTGGCTACACGGGCTCCGCCCACTCCCCCGTTCTATTATGTATGTATTATAGTATTCTATGTTAAAATGTAACACCAATGTATTAACGGTGTGGTGCCGGCGTTATAGAATCCACTAGTTTATATCAAGTTGGTGACGAAGAGGCGACGCGACGGTGGGAAATGTACAGGAAAGGGACAGCGCCTTCGTGATAACAAATAAAAAAAAAACTGCGGTTACCAACTCGACTACGAAGCGTGGCAATTATAACAAATATTCCTTTATGACGTAATCTACGGGGGAGGCCTAGGTTCAGCAATGGCCTTTTGATGGACGGATGACGATGTAATGATATATGATGATGATAAACTAAGCGGATTTCCAAAGTGTTTCGTCAAACTTAGATTTCCTATTTTAACTAATTCGGACCGGTAGATTTTGAGAAATCTCAAAATTAAACATTTTGAAAAAGTGTTTTTTGGAATAACTTTTAAACGGCTTTATCGATCGATTCCAAAAAATCAAGTTTAGTTTAGTAGTAATCAGCTTTTTAATCTTGAAAAACCACGTCGATCGCCGCCAGTCCGGTCAAAATCGGTTGATTCGTTCGTGGGATATCGTTAACGAAAAGTTTTGAAAAAAATGATTTTTTTTTTAAATTACTCCGATTATATATAGATATTCAACGTCATAGTTTGGTGAAATTTGGAGCGCTTTGCATTTGAAATTAGCGGGAAGTTCCACGGATGACCTGAAGGGTCAACCAATTTTTTTTTTTAAATTCCGCTGGGCCTCTTGCTCGTACTTCCCACGACAGAAGTTTATTTCCGAACAAGTGGTAAATAAAAAAATGTCTCAATAAGTATTATTTACGAGTATAATATTTATTGAAAAAAAAAAGTTTCTGTTTCTGCTATGGTAAATTATGGCAATGAATGCATATAACTTTAGGATCTTAAATTGCTTGAATACATTTCGTCTTGTTATTTTTGGCACCCAATCATAGGCCGACAGTTCTCAATGAAGTTGTAAAAACTATTAATTCTCGCGAGTAAATAGGTAATCTTAAACACTGCCTCACGATTTTTTGTGTTTAAAGAAAACAAGGTGACCAACTGGCGAACTGTCCACCTCATGGTAAGTGGATACTGTGGCCCGTAGAAATTTACAATATCCTCGATTAAGAATCAAAATGCAGGTGCGATGCCACTTCTGAGACGACTAAAACGGAATGCTTCGTTTCCAGTAAAAAAGGTCTCTTGTTCTTTACACTCACCATCAGCATTAAGCCACTATTTTACGCTGGTATTCTGTGACCGCGTTTTCCTATTCTAGTTTGGCCTACTTGTTTGTACGTCTGTATATTATAATCATCGGTTCATGCGGTTTGTTAATTAAATATTCCTGATTAGCCCTAAGATCTTCCGGTAATACCTTCGTCGCCTTTTACGACACCCAGGAAGGAGGTGGAGGGGATAGATTTATTTGCTTCATCCCCTAAATGAGATCGTGGGCGATAAATTTTCTTAGCATGCTATCGTTAGGTTTAAAGTTAGCCATCAACAATCTTTTTTTCTTTTTTTTTATAGGATAGGGTGACAAACAAGCACACAGTCCACCTGGTGGTAAGTGGTTGCTGTGGCCCATAAACATCTACATTTATCTTCGATTACGAATCAAAATGCAGATGTGTTGTCACCCGTGAGGACGAAGATGGAATGGCTCATTTCCAGTAAAAAGGGTCTCCGGTTCTCTACACTCACCATACGAAACACAGCAGCGTTAAGCTACTGTTTCACGCTGGTATTCTGTGAGAGCGTGGTCCTTCACCGGTCGAGCCGACCCATTCGTGCTACAACTATACTACTAATATAACTGCAGCATGGCTCTACCACGTCAATCTGGAAATATATCTTAGTTATGCATGAAAAAAATGATACCACCAAGTATATAAGTATTGTGTATATGAGTGTGGTAGCGATGTAAGAATATCCACTAGCCCATATCATCCCGTGGGTGTGGTTAGAGACAACAGGGGGAAACTAATCAGGAGATGAGCAGCAGCGTCTTCCTGATATGGACTAAAAGTTAAAATTGCGGTTGCCAACGCGCTTGGCAAATACTACTACTACTATTGCAGCTATGGCAAATATGCCCATTATGTGGCAATCTGTGAGGGAGGCCTGTGTTCAGCGGTGGACCTTAATCGGCTGTAACGATAACGGAGTGTGCGTGTGCTTGTGCTTGTGCATGTGTGCGTGTGCGTATGCGCGTGTGCGTGCGTGCGTGCGTGCGTGCGTGCGTGCGTGCGTGCGTGCGTGCGTGCGTGCGTGCGTGCGTGCGTGCGCGTGTGTGTGTGTGTGTGTGTGTGTGTGTGTGTGTGTGTGTGTTATTTAACTTTCTTCACGACACTTATAGCCTGATGGTATAACTTCCTTCTCCAGAGCAATATGCGGCCGGATTGAGAACTACATCTCATCCCTTCCTCCTCCGTTTCGGCTGCAAAGACCGATGCTGGCGCGCGCTGCAAGCACAGAAGCGCGTACCCCTGCCAGGGCGCCGTCGTTCAGCGTTTGCTGGAGCTGCACCTCCCCGGTGAGTCCCTGGAATAGTTTTATTATTACAGGACTGGCTACTGCCGCTCATGGATACCTGCAACCATCTTTAGAGAAAGCTACAAATGTGTTGTCATGTGTGAGACTAAGATGAAATGCCTTTATGCCTGTAATTATAGCCTGCCCTCCTCGGTGGGTTCCTGGCACCGTTTTTTTTTATTACAACGGTGGCTACTGCAGCACATGAACACCTGGGATAATCTTCAAATGGAAAGGAATACAGGTGTGTTGTCACTTCTGAGACTAATGTAGTTTTTAAAAAAAAATAAAATTGGATGACAAACGAACACACAATCCACGTGATGGTAAGTGGATGCTGTGGCGCATAGATGTCTACATCTATCCTCGATTAAGAAACTAAATACAGATGCGTTGTCACCTGTGAGGATGGACTAAGATGGAATGCCTCGTTTCCAGTAAAAAGGATCTCCGGTTATCTACACTAACCATACAAACACAGAATGAATTGAATGCTATGCTGTTTTACGCTGGTATTTAGTGAGAGCGTGGTAGCATCACGCTTTCACGCTCTACATACATACATACAGATATACTGAAATCATAGCAAAATAGCCAGAATAGCTTCTTAGGACCTCGTAACGTCGAGATCTGATGAAAACTCGATGTTCATAAACCGGGGTGAAATAAATTCCCCTTCTGAAAATCATTGATCTTTTATGATCCTTTATTAACTAATAGTGCCAGCCGCCTCGCAAAATGCATCTCTCTGTCCAGCCGTAGAGGCGTAAGGAACTAAACGTCTAAACATTGTTAGTTACTCCAAAACACGTTTGGGTTTGTACTGTTTTCAGCTTTCATTAGGTCAGAGTCAACCATCACTGATGATTGAAAGCGTTACGATTGAAAAAGGTTGAAATAGATTGAAAATTCTGCCAAAGGCCTAGGTGATACGGATGCCTTTTTCACTTAAGAATCCGTCTGTTTCTTTGTTCCGGTTCTAAATGGTATAGACAGCCGGTATATTTACAGACTGATAGGCAATCCTATACTATATTTACAGACTTTTTTACGGGGTAGAGCTGCTGATATGCTGCAACTATATTATAGTTGAAGCACGAATGGGTCGGATCGACCGGGAAAGGACCAGCGTAAAACAGCAGCATAGATAGTGCTTCTGTATTACGTATGGTATGGAGACTCTTTTTACTAGAAACTAGGCATTCCATCTTAATCCTCAGGGATGACAACGCATCTGCATTTTAATTCTCAATACACGATAGATGTAGACTTCTTTGGACCACAGCATCCACTTTCTATCAGGTGAACTGTGTGCTTGTTTGGCACTCTTACTCTATAAAATAGACTAAAATCTCCAGAAGTGTTGAGTATGTAATAAATAATTGTTATTGAATTTTTTACTTCTACCAATAGTTCGAAAAAAACATTGTCCTGGGAAGAATGGAATGAAACCCAGCAAGACTTTTTCTAAAGTAACATTATATAATAAATAACACAGGTTGTACAACTACTTATACTTAATAAACGGCTTAGATGAGATCACCTAACTCCCGGAGGTTGATATTGTTGCGCGCCAAAATGGCGAGTTACCACTAGCGCCATCTGGTATCAAGTAGCAGAACTAGGAGAATCAAGAAATTTCTATGCTAGAATTTTCTACAATCTAGTCAGTCGGGACCGACATGTACTCGAACATTCTAGATTTATCAGTAGAAGAGGCCCTAAGGCCGGTTAGGACCGCGACCGAGTCAGTATTAAATTGGGGATACAAGCGATTACTTCGAAGCGATTAAACAGCGAACTAAAGTGATCAGTAGTACAATAGTGTTTTATTACTAGTGTGTTTTAAGTTGTTGCTATTCTGTAATTAAAGTGTCACTTTTGGTAATTCAATCGGCAGTTTTTACTGCCACGAACCCGGGCTCGTAACAGTATCAATCATGTGTGGTACTGTCATAGTCTTTCAACCTGTATAGTGTAGGGATTACGGCAGTTTGTCCCTACTATGAGAAAGGTCTATGCCCATCCGTGGGGTATTGTTACGTCGCCACACATAGCAAACCCCACATCATCCCCTGAGTTTAGTAGGAGGCAACTGAGGGGAACTGAAACAAGAGATGGGTAGCAGCATTTTCCCGATGACAACTAAAAGTGATTCTTTTTTTATAGCATAAGGTTGAGAAACGAGCACACAGTCCACCTGATGTAAGTGGATGCTCTGGCTCATAGACATCTACACTTATCCTAGATTAAGAAGCGAAACGCAGATGCGTTGTCACCCCTGAGGGCTAAGATGGATTGCCTCGTTTCCAGTAAAAAAGAAAGAGCGTGGTCTTCTTCCGGTCGAGCCGACCCATTCGTGCTACAACCATAATATAGATGCAGCGTGACTCTACCACATATAAACCCGCCGACCCGTCTGCCAAGCAAGATAACTGACAAAATCTACTCGATGAGGCTATTTATGGGTGGGGCCAATGTACAGCCATGGACTTTTCGAGCTGTTGTGATTTAAGATTTCGCGGAAAATGTAATTTTCAACTCTACGTAATGAGATATTGTCTCCTATTTGTGATTTGGCGCTTGGGCATTAAATCCACTCGAATGTCGGGGTCATTTTGGCCAATATGGCGCATCCGTCGAGCACTTTCCGAAGTACTTAGTATATAACAGGCATACTAAGTATATATGTATATATATACTAGCTGAGTATATTGAAATCATATATCAATGGAAACGTTATTAAATAAGCTATCAGATTATGCATAACAGATATATATATATATATATATATATATATATATATATATATATATATATATATATATATATATATATATATATATATATATCATATATATGTTACAAATAGTTTGCTATCACTCGACGCCATATTATGGCGTTTGACAGATGCGCATATTATTTGAGACGCCAGAATATGGCGTTTGTACAGATGAGGGGATAAATGTCTTAGGTTTTTTAAAAGTTACTATACCATGCTGTTCTAATTTGATGATGACTATGACTTTCATGTCTATAGTAATGATTTTGCAAATTTTAAATAACATTTCGTAATTTTTATCTAGAGCATTTTGATAATGAGATGAGATGAGTGTCGTGTAGGGAGATGACGTAATAAAATGTGCATAATTTCATCTCATGGTTGTCGTAAGAGGCGGCAGGGGGACACCCAAACAAAAGATGGGCATCGGCTTCTTCCAGGTAACAGCTTGAAAGTAATAAGAAACAAATACAACATGAATAAAACTATAATTACGGGTTTTATCGCGTTTAATTAACTACTTACTACCCATCCATCTTCTCTATTGAAATTAGGATGTTTTTTTTAATTTCAATTACCTCGCGTATCATCCTTGGTAGAAATCGGTGTTTCTTTGCGAGGATTTGTGGTTTATCAAATCTAATGTAATGGTGGGGACGATGTTGAACATGTTCAAAGGAAGTCTGTGTGGTGCTGCCATCTGCTTGGGTTCCTATAACTGAAGGTAGCCGGGCTAACTATGACATTGGGACGTCAAAAATCTCAGTCCCCCCCCCCCGTCACTATAGTCGCTGTAAAGCACCAGAAACGTCGGGAATTTAAAAATAAGTTAAAGTAGTTAATTAAACGCGATAAAATCCGTAAATATAGTTTTATTCAATGTGTAGTGTTGGCGTAAATTTAAAAAATCATTAAACAAACATAACTGCTATATAAAGTCTAGCAAGCGTGGCATCTATTACAAATATGGCACTATGAGGCTATCTATGAGATAGTCGTCCAGCCCTAGTTCAGTAGTGGACTGTAATGAATTGATAATGAAACTGGAGATGTGGCTCTAACGATCCATGATCAGGTGCCGGAGATAGTGAACGCGACCACGGGCAAGCTGGAGAATGGTCAGCCGTCGCTGCTGTGCAAGCAGAGCATGTTCGCGAGGTGGCAGTACTTGGTCACCAGACTCCCACTATTACCTCAGGTAGGTGTTTATTCTCTAATTTTTGAAGTGAAAACTTCTTTAGCGGCGTTTTACACTTTTTTGTAATGGGTAAAAAAAACTCGCGTCAGGACACGTGACCCTGATCGAAAATTCGTAAGACGGATGGAGAGAAAGAGACAACTGGCGCGGCGTAGGAGAGGAAGTATCCACCTCTCTTTCTACGGCGCGGCGTTAATGTATGCCTGCGCCTGCTGTTTCGTTTAGGCAACTAAGGACTGTGAATGTTCGTGTGTGATAATTAAAGCAATTCGTGTAAAATTATTCCCTAATCATTCCAAAATATCGAAAATGCACAACGTTTATATTCAAGTTTTCACTTCTGCCGGCACTCCCGGAGTGCAACCCGTCGTTTTTTTTAATTTTATTTTGAAGGTTTTACCCGACTCTCCCAGATGGAGGGTAATGGTTTTACCCGAGTGCTCCAGAAGGAGCGTAGTCTATACTTGAGAATCCAAGAAGGAGCGTCTTTAGTCGAGTGCCCCAGAAGAAATGTACATTTAGTCAAAAAAGTATCTGGAATGGATGATTTGTTTATGGTACCAAATTAATTTTTTTTGATGCTGTTAGATTAGCACATTTGTTTTCCATTTTGGCGCGGAGTTTGAGTTACATATGTTATTTAAATTAATGTATTCAATGTGTGCTGTTTTTAGTTATATCAAATCTGGTATATATTGCGAATTTCACAATGGACAAGAACATCGGACAAAGAGTTCGTCTTAAATTTTACATCGCAAATGAAATTTCATGTTCGGAGTCACTGAAAATGTTACATAAGGCTTACGGTGAATCGACTTTATCAAAAACACGCGCTTATGAATGGTACAAAGCGTTCAAAAGTGGTCGAGATGTGATTTATTTATTTATTATTTATTACACAATTATAACATCATTACAGTTATTAAACCAATGCGATGCTACAACTAACCTAAATATAAGAAAACTACTGACTAAAAAATAATGATATTTAGTATGAAATCTATCAAATTGACAGTAAAATAAAATACTAATTAAAAACATTGCAATTTTCAACGCATTTTTATGCTGCAATTATGAATTTCATCTCACTACATGCAAATATGTCAATATCCTTTGAGATGATATTAACATAGTAACATTAACATAGCACATGACAATTGTGTATTCTGAAGCAACTTCGTCCTTACAGCGGACACGAGGAGTAATGGAGGTCTACGACGAGAACACGTAATTATTAGGCACCCGCAGTTTTAAGAATTGGAAGATTTGTCTCGCTCTGGTAGACCATCAACGCCTGCAACTGAAGTTAACATTGCAAAAGTGAAGGAAGTAGTGACTGAAAATCCTCATTCAAGTTTGAAAAAGATAGCTGCTGAATTTTCTTTGTCTCACGAGTCGATCCGTAACATTTTAAATAATCATTTGGGTATGAAACATGTTGCCGCTCGGCTAGTCCTAAAAGATCTGAATTTTCGAAAGAATTTTTGACCGAAAACTCTACAAATTCTAAACCAATTTATTCACCAGATATGGCTCCAGCCGACTTCTTTCTTTTTCCTAAACTCAAATTACCACTTCGTGGTACCCCCTTTCATTAGGTAAAAGAAATAAAGGAGAATTTGCGGCGAGAACTGAACTCGACTCCGGAAAAAGCGTTTAAAAATGTTTTGATAATTGAATTATTCGTTGGAGAAAGTACATCGTTTCTGAAGCAGCGAACTTTGAAGGTGATAATATATACTTGGATGAATAACTAACATTTTGTGTATTCCTGATCTTTTCCCGGTACTTTCTTGACAGAGTAGTATGTCTATTTCTTTAGCACGCTCTGCAGTGTAAATGGCTTGATGGATTTTAATATATGGGGCGGTGTAAGATTCGTCTTAATAACTGTATAGGGTATAAAAATTTTCCCTTACATTACAACTATTTACGCATTCGAGTTTTTTAATTAGTGTTTAACCTATAAGCTTGTTTTCTGAAGTAGCTCGGGAACGGTCATATAGATCGATAAACCAACTGAGAAAGAGGATCTCAAGTGACAGGCTCGTATTGGTAAGCAAACCTCACTAGTTGGAATGACGACCTGGTAAAAAATTGGGGAAGTCAATGGATGTGGGTGGCTTGGGACCGTGCTTTGTGGCATTCATTGAAGGAGGCGTATGTTCAAGAATGGACTTGTGAAAGGCTCTAATGATGATGATTTGTTTTATGATGAAGTGAGTGTAGCAACGGAACGGGGTAAGCACGTATTGGGGCAGCGCGGCTTACTCGCTATTGACCAAAAATCCTTTCACAGATAAGAGAAGGCAAGTACACAGTTGGCGGCGGTAGGGGCTTATGAATAGAAAAATAGAAGTTGGTGTACCTCAGGGTTCCCATCTGGGACCAATATTGCTCTCGCCTTCATAAATGATTTCACGAGTACGCTAAAGGCAAACTACGTTTCGTTGTTTGCAGACAACTTGAAGCTCTAGAGTCATATCAACTTATTTGGACTTATTACTCCTACAAGGCGATCTTGACAGACTAGTGGAATGGTGTAAGGCAAATCATATGACGTTAAATCCCAAAAAATGTTTCTATATCAATTTTAATAAGTAAAAGAAGCCTTGCACTACTTCCTACAGTCTTAAAGGTACTATCCTCACAGAAGTAGCTGAAATGGGAGATTTAGGTGTTATGTTGGAAATGAAGCTCACCTACGTTCCTCATATTAATAGGATTGTGAAGAAAGCTGCGCAGATATGCTAGGTTTCATTAATTGCAATACCAGAGGTTTTCAAATAAACACTAAAATCTTTCTCTTTAACACCCTAGTAAGGAGCCAACTGGAATGTGGGAGAACAATAGGGAACCCAGCATTCCAGTGCGCTCGCAATGAATAGAAGATATTCAGAGAGCCTTTACAAGACATCATTGGTATTTTTTTATATCTTCTCTAAAGGGCAGGAGAAAAATTCACGACCTGCTGATATTATATAAAATAGTAAACGGACAGTACGTCCGCTGTGAACTACTACAATATTAAACTTCCTAAATGTACCATACAATATCCCTCGTCATCCAACAACAAAACTTTTACACACTCCTCAATCCAGGACTAACATGGGATCATATCTCCCCAGTACCGCGAATGTGTGACACCTATAATTCACTCTCTGGTGTGTTTCCTACTGTCGATATTTTTCATGAAACTTTCCCTAAATATAGGATTATTAATAAAGGAATATTTATCACTATTATAAATGATTTTTGAATGATTTAATTATAATCAAATATCCAAGCTGCTGACTGCTGCCGCTTCGTTATATGCATGCTTTTATTGCTTTAGATATTATTATATACGACATATAAGCCATTGTAATTTTGCACTGCTGTTGTTCTATGAATAAATATATTATTAAATAAGTCCAACATATATAGCTATCTATTATATTCTAGTATATTAACTTTCAGGAAACGGAAACGGGTGTAGATAACAAATTGGAGCCGCTAGACTTGGAGAATCTGCCATACAACGAGGCCAAACAACTCTGCACCACTTATCAGGTGATGATTATGTCTTCGTAAATTACTAGTGACGTGGAGCTATGTTCAATTTAATGTTAGAACACGCACACTTATGCACCTAAAATCTTTGGTAATGGACTCGGACACATGCATTTTTGCCAGTGTCAAGTGATAGGAAATTATCCATTATAACCGATTTTTCCGTGTAGAGGCTTTGTAAAAATATCCACTACTTCATATCATCCCGTAGGTGTCGTAAGAGGCGACGGACGGAAACAAATCTAGAAATGGGCAGTCTTCCTAATCTATAGCAATAAATAAAGTAATTTCAACATAACAGCTTTTTATTAAATGTTTATGAACGGATATACGGTACTTATTACAAAAAATAAACAATTTAAAAAAAATTGTCTTTGCTGATGTTATAAGGAGTAATAGTCTTCTTTTATTTAAGAAAAAATTCGTTTCAGAGTCGGTTCAGAATCGTTTACTGAATCGATTCCTATCATTTTTAATATAGGTAATTTTTTAACCCAAAAATAATTAAAACTACGTAAATTACAGTCACACTAAATCTGTACAGGCAATGTTTTGCCAACTGTAACTGTTGTTTGTTAACTGCAAACGGCAAAACAATTCTGAACAAACTACTTTCTCAAAGTGCGTTAATTACGTTACATGTTGTATATATATATATATATATATATATATATATATATATATATATATATATATATATATATATATATATATATATATATATATATATATATATATATATATATAGAGCCGTGTTAAAATAGAGTAATTAGTTTTATATATTATGTAATTAATTTAAATTTTGTGTAAAAAAAATTATTTTATTATTTATTAAAGGTGGTACTGAAATCGTTAATCAGTCCACGTGTGACGATTGAGGTATAACCTCCCTTCAATGGAAGGAACCCTTTGAACTTTTGCCGGATGATAAACTAGTAGGCACACAAGCTAACAGTCCATTTGATGGTAAGTGGCTACTGATACCGATGGATAGCTGCAAGCAACTTCAAACCAAAATGAATGCAGATGCGTTGTCACCACCTTTCAGGAGAGCCATGCTGGTTGTAGCACGAGTACCAACTTTAAATAGCAAATACCCTTTTCACTGGAAACGACGCATGCCATCTTAGTCCTCAGAGGTGACTCGTCTGCATTGTTATTCTTGAGGGTAGATGTAGATGTCTATGGCCCACAGTATCTACTTACCATCAGTTGGACTGCGTGTTCGTTTTCTGTTAAATAAAACAAGATGAAATGTTTTACAGCCTGTAATTATATGGGCTCTCTATAAGTCTTGAGTATGTCTAAGAAAATTCTGGTCTGTCCGTTTCATTTTTATACGTGATAAAGCTACGCTGCAGCTATATTATTGTTGTAGCACGAATGGGTCGGCTCGACCGGGGAGGGACCACGCCCTAACAGAATACCAGCGTCAAATAGCAGCTTAATGCTGCTGTGTTTCATTTGGTGAGTGTAGAGAACCGGAGACCCTTTTTACTGGAAACGAGGCAATCCATCTTAGTCCTCAGGACTGACAACACATCTGCATTTTGATTCGTAATCGAGGATAAATGTAGATGTCTATGGACCACAGCAGCAACTTACCATCAGGTGGTCTGTGTGCTCGTTTGTCACCTTGTCCTACAAAAAAAAGTATCCAGTGTATCTACCCACACAGACTCCCAGGCAGAAGACAAGTGCTGCCACCTAGCAAACGTTATAAACAGCGCATTCAAAAATCCTACATTCAATACAGAATGGGTTATTTTTAGATGTACTTCCTTACTTTTTCACCAGACCGTAAATGTTTGGAGTTGGATATGGTTCTCGTTCTGTTTAGAGATCACCATTACCATAAGTCCGTAAAAATTCCACTTTTGAGCATAGCTCTCCTTTAGATTGTCTGACATTTACCATAGTTGGCTTGCCAATCGTGGTTTTTATTTTTATTCACCTGTTATCAGTAAGTACTCTTGCCCATCTCTTGGTTCAGTTGCCCTCTGTCGCCTCTCACAACACTCACGGGACGAAATGGGGTAATGGATATTCTAAGACTACTAATTCACGGTTGCGGTCGGTGTAGAGACGATATGCCATTATTATCACGCATGAACAAAGCTCTCGCGCTTGTAACATGCTCCCTGATACTTTTTTTTTTAATGAAAAAGTATTGTCACCTCTGAGGACAAATGGAAAATGCCTTTTTTGCTGTAAAAAGAATGTCCGGTTCTCTACACTCATCCTAAGAAACACATATTTGAAGCTGGTATTCAGTGAAAGCGTGCTCCTGCTCCGGTCGCGCAGACCCATTCGCGCCACAACAATAACATTTATTCTATTGTAGAATGGCTTCACCACGTATAAACAAACATAAACATGTCTGCGTATTTTACGACAGGTGTAAGCAAGATGATTATACCGTCATCTATCACAAACCATAAGGTTTTTCTTGTATATCTCTTAACGACACTCAAGGGATGATATGGGGTTGGCCTGTTGACACTTCGATACATTTCAGGTAGCTAAAGAAGGTCTGGTGGAGGCGTTCGAAAAAGCCAACCTCGGAAGGTGGGTGAAGAAACCAATCGAGCAGGATAATTTCGTCTGCGATATACACAACCCAGATCCGAACGCTCTGTTCGCCTAGACGGGCAACAACCTACATGTCTGTAACACTGTGCAGGCAGGGACCACGCAGTTGAACGAATTTGGAGATGTTTCTATTAATTCTCATGCCCATTATAGCGAATATACTGAAAGACGTGTAATAGAAAACGAACAAAATAAATATAATAATGTAGGCAACGTTTTAGCAGGTAGCAGTAAAAATTCGATTGAAAAAGGCAGGCTAAGTTATGTAAACAAAGAAATAAGTCAAACTGAGTGTAGGACTAACAATAATATATTAGAAAAAAGTTTAATAGTTGATTTAATATTTAGTAAAGACTCTTTAGGTGTTGATAGCAATGATAAAGAACGTGTAAGTTGTTTTAAAGTAGTTTCAAGTACTTCTAATTCGTTGAATTGTGGAGAAAAAAATTCATTCGATACAAATAAATTTAAAAGGTTTAATATAAACGAAAAAAAGAATACATTTGATTGTAAAAATGACTTATACTGTGTTGAATTAGAAGCTGATTTTATTAATCAGAAAGAGGTAAAAAGTAATCTAGTAAATAATTTATTAATATCAAATAAAAACAAAGAGGGGAATTTCATAAAAAATAGGTAACCAAGTTTAGAATTTAACTTAGATAATAGAAGGCCAGCTTTAGATAATTAAACAGAATCTATAAATAATTTAAGAATAAGCACAATACAAAATAGTTCATTAAGCAATTTTAGAAATAAGAATAATAATGAAAAGGCAGTTTCCTCTACAACGCATACTAATCTAGACTTTTTAAACAATTCAAATGTAAACTTAGCTTCTAGAATAGGTATAGATAATCGAAGTAATAGAGAACCGCATGGTCTTATGCGTATTTATAGTAAAAAATCGTCAATCGAGATACACTACACCATTGACCACTACACAAAACCAATTTTAAAAATGTCGATATCAATGCAAACGTTGAATTAGAAAATTGTTCTAAAAATAACGAAGAAAATGTAACAAATATATCTACAGCTACCATAAGTTCAAACCACGATGGATAAAAAGTCTATGATATGAATAAAGACCTAGACCTTGAATATCAAGCAAATACCCCGGTATGTAATAGGGTTACTGATAATCGTGACAATCGAAGTGGTAATGCATTACTACGAAGGAAGTTGGAGATATTTCACAGAATTAACCTCTCAAACGCCAAGCGTTTCAAATTTGACCGCTTCGATATTCCGTCAAAATTCAAGAGGTCAAATTTGAAAGCATCCACCAACCCATAAATACTTATGTTTAGAGTCTACTTTTCTCTGAAGAAGTTTGGCATTATATAATCAATATGAATTTTTCTATCCTCTAGTGGAATAAAAAACAGTTAGTCTATGAATATTAATTTATACTCTACGTTCATTACGTACACAATTTTCATTTGGATGTTGTTTTGATTTTTGGATTTTTCTAATGTTTTATTAGTGTTTTAATATAGTGTACACACAATTATGTCACAGTCAGTCAGTGTCACAGGATAGAGTGCGAAACATCTTCATAGAAAAAAGTAGTCTCTAAATATAAGTTTTAATGAATTTAAGTGCTGGGGGTAGGTGCGGGGGGACCGCTCGGTATTTGCCAGGCGCATGCGACTGCATGGGAATTTTATGGGGATTGAAGGGTTATAGCAAAAGCAGCTCTCTTGTAAAGAGTAGTGGTTCAACTACTCTTCTTTATTACAGTGGCTGAATGCCCAGAAGTCACAACAAATGGAATCGTCATGACTGGGTTTAAAAGGTATTATTTTTAAAATTTTTATTTTACGTGCCTTTCAAGTGATTTCTCTGGAATTAATGTCAATATGGACTGCAAACTCAAATATCGTAGATTCGGAACCGCCATTTAGCTATTGTCGTGGTCATGAACCATAGTTTAGTTTTATTTAATTTGCATTAGACAACAAATACAATCAGCATGATGATTGTGTTTAGAAATTATTATTTTTTTATATTTAAAATTTCACGTGCTCTTCATGTGAGTTCTATGAATTTTTATGATGAATTATCTTTTCCCGATACTTATTTGACTAAGGAAAAATTTCTAAATTTTCCTTAAAATTTCTTTAAGGCTACTTTTGCTTCATAGAAGTTTTGTTGAAAATTGATTAATTTTGTAAATTCGTATTTCCGAACATGTATTATATACATATATGGATGTAATGTGAGACACTTTCACAACTATAATGCAGGCATAATTTTTAGGTCGCATTGTAGAACCCGATATCGATAAATAAAAATAAATTAGAATCTTACTTTGAAAATATTTCTTTTGTATAGCCTTATATAAATCATTTGCTACGTCGTGATTTATGCTTTGCCTACTTTTCAAAATCTTTTTATGTGTTTAATTCGATATTATCTGTTGCGTACGTCGAATATAAAAAAATACTAAATAATTTTAAAAGCCTCAGGGTGTTTTGCTCCAAATTCCATCAACTGGTAGGATTACGATAAAATTCATTAATCCATCACAAAGCCTGCATTGTGTTATACGTGATAGGTTGTGATCAATTTAGGTGACAGATGGAACAGTCAGTTTTACGGATCGCACTTTTGCCAAATATATCGGAATGTTATGATTGCGGTTTTAAGTGTTCTTCTTTTGTGATAATTATTTTATTTTGTAACAGTATTCGTGAATGGAGTTCCCACCAATTAAGTTAATAGTTTTTTTTTTTAATTTTTAATTTAAATAAACTAATTTTTTTTTTTTCTGCCAAGAAATAGTAATGTTGTGTGTGTGTGTGTATTTTGGCGGGAATTGCGTAATATTTTTATCTTTATTTTTGAGGTTTCAAAGGGAATTGCTCAGTTTGTTTGGGTAACCTGGCTAAGCGTGGACAATATCTTTATTAATCAAAGACTACTTATCTTTAGGAAAGCAAATATTATAATAAAGTTGTAGCAAGATGCAAGAATATGCTTCAACTGGCATGTGAAAAATTGAAACCATTCCGGATAAAATCTTTGTAATAAGCGTATTCTTTTCTAAAATATATTGTTTGCCAATAGTATTTTGATATAATCTGTTTATTTACACATTATAAAAAAAGAAAGAACCATATATTTTATAATCACATTTTACACACAATTTAAGAAATATCAATACAAAACAAAGGGCAAAAATGTCAAATCTAGTCCACACCATAAAGCAAAGAGAATGTCAGATGATATTTCACTTCACGAAGCGATACAGTAGGAGTTGCCAGGAAAAAATAATAATCTGACCATAATCGATTTTTAGAACTGATAATCTAATCTAAAAAAAATATGTTAAAAAGTACTAAATAACGTTTTTGATTCTTTTATTTTAAAGCAATGTAAGTAAATGAGTATAATCTTTTCATACAGTATTTATTTGTACTCGTTTTGCGGACAAACTGTATTTTGGTTACCATAATTGTTTATCCAATCGATTACAGACTGAAATTGATGAAATTTATTTCCGTGCTGGTAACACTGCGTCAAACAAATGGCATTGCTATATGTTTCATATACGTCTATGTTTATAACTGGTGGATACAGTTTAAATACTCTTTATTTCGATTTTTTATACGTGTACCTGGCCACTATGTAATGTCAAAAAATATTTCTTTCAGAATTAATAATATTGTTTAATAAAAATTATTTTCACCGGGCATCTTGTCCACGCTTAGCCGAAATTGGTAATTATTCCCTCTAGGGCCATTAATTAAGGTTTCGCTTCTACGGTTGTCTTACAAGTTTAAGTCAATTCTTGTTATGCCAAAGGTAAAATTTGGGAGGACAAATCAGTTTTTTTTTTATCTTGTTGTTGTACGTAATTATTTGTAGATCATTTTATTTCCTATCTATAAGAAAATACAGTTGGATTGCTCAGAATTGGAATTTTATACAATAATTTCGCATAGTACAAATGTTGTACAAATATTGATTGCATGACATCATTATACAAATATTGATTGCATGACATTTGTGCGATTGTGACATCTTTTTTTTAGTTTTATTGATGTTAAACGCCGTGGAATTCAGCATTTTTGTATACATAGTTCAATAAAGTAAATAATAAAATGTATGGAATGCCATTTTCGAGAGTATAATTACTAAAATATATAATTTCTTGAATAATAAATGATGGAAGTTGAAATTATATTTTTTATAACTTATTCATTCATTTGACCCGGGTCGTGTCAAAGTATTATTGATTTGAATTATATTTTTAACGTTCCGTATCAAACGATTGACGGGACCTACGATCAAAGAGTAATTTAATGTCTGACAACCGACATTATCGAGCGGGTACCTCACAGATCCATTTGAATGATCGAGGCGGATTATCCGGTTCGTAAATCGAATCAATACTTAAATGTCCGGGTCGCTAGGATTGAATGAATGACACATGCTTATAATCCACTTTCTTGTTTGTTTGTGGTTCCGGATGGTATTAATTTATTTTTATAATTAATTAATAATTGATTTTAATCTAACTTTCCGAATATGATATAAAAAAAAACGTGGCAACAAATAAAAAAACTTCAATTGATAAAATATTATTACAGTTGCAAGCAAATATGTTGAGTTTGATTTGTGTGTTGTTTTCTTCTTTTCCACGAACATTTGTGTTGATATATTTTAAGTTTCAGAAAATAAATGTAAAATTAATATGGAAATATTGAAAATAATGAAATATTTGACTTTTACAATCAGTATTACGGGTATGTTCCTAAATGTTTCCAGTATACTGGCGACTGCAAATGACGTCATTCATTGACGCCATATTGAACTGGCATGCCGCCGCCATACTGTGTCGGATACCCATATTGAAACAATTTTTAATTGTGTTTGCGCTGAATAAAGCATGCCAGAATTTGTTTTTATTGATACATATACAAAAATCATAGAATAATTGCTGGTATCTCCATTCTTCACAAATTAATTGGAACAGAATATAATGACTTTTGGAGCACAAAATGACAAAATAATCGCCAAAAATTTTCCAATATGGCGCAAATGTATGACGTCATATACTGTCAAATGTTTTGAAACGAATCACCACTATGGCATCAGTTTATGACGTCATTTGCATTGGCCAGTGTACTGGGTTCTATTTCGGAACATACCCTACATCTTGGATTTAATTAATCTGTAATATTAATCATACAAATAAATTAATAAAATATTTTCATGTAGTTTTATTTGGCTCAAGGCCGTTTGGTGCATCCTGTATTGTCTATGGTGGCGTGTAATTTTTTTCTTTGTAGTTTTTTTTATAGAATATCGGTGACAAACGAGCACACAACCCACCCAATGGTAAGTGGATGCTATGCCCCATAGACATCTACATCTGTCATCTATTAAGAATCAAAATGCAGATGTATAGTCATTAGTCACCCCTTAGTACTAAGTTGGAATGTCCCGTTTTCAGTTCAGGGTTTCTGATTCTCTACACTCATACGAATAATTATTTTACGCTGGTATTCTGTGAGAGCGTGGTCCTTCCCCGGTCGAGTATATAGCTGCAACATGGTTCTACTAAACAAACTTTTCGCTTTATTCTTATAGAATAAGGGCGCCAAGCGAGCACCTTATATGTAGCACCTGACGTAAGGGACGCTGTGACCAATAAATCTACATCGATCCTCAATTAAGAATCAAAATGCAGATGCGTCGTGAAACTCATACTATTTTAATTATCAACAAAACTGTGTTTTTATCTAAATGAATTATAATTTTAATACGTCAACATCGAAAATGATGTACGACAATATTCTTTTGTATTTATAAAAGTAGAGGAATGAAATTTAATAATTAAAAAAAAAATCTGTGCCTTAGATGTGTAGAAAAAATAATGTTTTTATATTAATTTATCGAACACGATTTTTCCATACGAAACAATTTAATAGTTATATTTTGACCAGATTCGATACGAGTTAATATAAACGTATCTTTATAGAAAAACGTTAAAACGAGCTAAATATGACGAGGCAGTGAGCGCAGTACGTTCTATAATCTGTTACACTGATTTTGTTATACTTGGTATCGAAGATTTTTGTGTGGATGGATCGCGCGGGCAAGCAACTGACACTATGACACAAATATGCCACGCAATCGTATTTTCATTTTCATATTTCACATCTTCAAATCTCATTGACAAAGTGTGCGCATAAAATAACGACAGTGTTTTCTTATAACAGTGTTAGTAGTCGATACAATATAAGACAAGCGTAATAAGAGATAAATGTGGTATGCAAGATGATGTTGTGACCAGGATTAAGAAAGGAATGCTTCGGTGGTTTGGTCATGTGGAAAGAATGAATGAGGAAAGAGTGACAAACCAAATTTATATGGCAGATGTGAACGGCAGAGTCGGGAAGGGACGCCCTAGAAAAAAGTTTATCGATCGAATTGGCGATATTTTGAAAATGGGCCACGTTAAAAGTACCCTTAACCGACGAGCATGTATGCGTAGATATATGGATGTAAAGGAGGCGAAAGAGGTGTGTCAGGATCGTGTCAAATAGAAGTCCGTAGTCTCTGCCTACCCCTCTGGGTGACAGGCGTGAGTGTTTATGTATTATGTTATGTATTTTAATAAAAAACTCAAAATATATAACATACCTTTTATTATTCTATATACAATAAAACTTATTAAATCACATATTTAACAATGGCTAAATGCTCCCTGACTTTAGTGGTTTACATTGTGATCGTTTTTTTCTTATTACCGTATTCATGAAAGTCTAAATTATAATACAAGCCCTTGTCGCTTAAAATAACTGCTTAATATTTAATAGCTATAATAAGTTTTAATTCGGCTCTTGGTTAATTGTATTATACTAAATTTCTATTCTATATATTATTTCTATGAATCTGGATATAAAATACAAAAATATATTTTTTAAATCTGATTGGTTCCAGAGATTACCGTATTCAAAGAAACAAAACTCTTCCGCTCTATTATATTAGTATAGATTTATAAAAATTAAAAGTAACATCTAAAAATGAACGATATGCTCAAATGATTCGGGATTATTGATGCCTATTTGATGTCTGCTTCTATATTTCGATCTAATTACATTGTGTCTTCAAAGAAATACTGATTATTCCTAACCAGTGCGCTTAACCAACTTCGGCTGCATCAGCTCTAACCGTCAGAGGAGATGGTAGCCAAGCACTGGTTCATAACACGCAAAATTAGGTTTTTAACATGTATCTTACTTTAAATTAGTAACAAAACTATAATTGTCACAGCTCGATGACTTTATCAGCCGGTTAATTGGATGGAAAAGAAAGCTTAACCATACATAACGTAACGTTGAACAAGAGGATTGGCCGAAACAAAATATTTAAGTTTATTACTTTTTAGTTCATATTATGTTTTGTTGTATAATTAGACGTAAAAACACCATAAAAGTATGTTCAATCATAATGTAATAAGTCAAGGGTATCATTGCACTTTTTCATATTTTAAGAAATACCTAGCATTTTGTCGTTATTTCACACTAATATCAAGAATATCTGGTTTTTCCTTAGTTGAGTTACCACGCTTTTGCTGGAGTCTGCATGATACATTTGCTGGAGTCTGGATGATACTTTACCGCGACATCGGCACATGATTTTGTATTAGAAATTTAGGAAAAATTGATAAGGGAAACATGATGGAAGCTATATCTCAAACATATTCCATTTTAAATCAAGCGACATAGCTTATTAGATTATTACGTTATAACAATATTAATTACATTGAAGCTACATAGTCCATTAACACCTTTATTATTGCACTTAAAATCTAAAACAATCACAGATTGACGATTTAATGGGTGTACTCCAAGGTACACTATGGGTCCTTAATTGTTAATATAGGTTATTGTTGTCGATGCTTGCTCAGAGCATTTTGTATAAGGATTTTAAGTTCTCTATATAAAAGACATTTTCTGCTGGAAGGTTTGCAGATCTCCCGATGATCCACTGATACGCCTGATAAGGCTCCGATGCCGGGATCTAGAAATGAATTCATAATTAGTTGTCTTTTATAGAGGAAAGTATTCATTATTTTGCGTACAAGTTGATAAAAATCTTTCACAAAATATTTTTTTTTTATTTGGCGAAAGATGAGTCTAAAAAGATTTGAATAGAGTCCGCTTTCATAACCCACCAGCAGAGTCTACGCTGACGATTCTTAGCCAAAGAAGCGACATAAGGGTCTTGCAGGTCTCGACCAGGCTGCTTACTGCCGGCTTTGCGGTGGAGGTGGCTTTAAGCCAGCGCTCTTGAAGGGACATCACCAGGGAACAGTCTGGAATACAAAATATCCTTAGTTAGTCTACCACTTGACATGAACTTCTACCATAATCAAAATCCTTACGCGTTAGAAGGATTTTCCTTAATTGCTACGTTTAGCAGGCGGATTGGGGAACGCAACATCAGAAGTCTCGTAACTGTGACGCTGCTTATTATTGATTTTGGAATTTTACATCCGTTATCCATTACAGCGTGTAAAAGTTCCTATGGGGAGGTTTATGTTCAGCAGTGGACTTTAACTAGGCTGTATCGGTAATCGCAGTGTCTTGCGTCAACTTTACAGAGGCCGTTATATTTGGATCGCACTCTACTCTGACCACCTGAGCCATTACGTTATTAAAATTTAAAATAGGGATGCATCCGATACCGACGTCGATATATCGGCGATCCTCGAAGTATGCCGATAAATCGGCATCGGCGATATTTTTTTGCCCGATTCAACTATACTTCTCAAATTTCGAGCTTCAATGTAATGTCAACGCGCGTATTGTCTCGTCCATTTCGTTGTAAAAAGGAACTGTCTATTGTTTTAAACGATTTTATTTAGTTTGTCCTGTTATTAGTTATTTTTATATTAATTTAAAAAAAATAACCTGACTTTGTTTTATTTATTTTACCTTCATTTTTAAATTAATTAAGGGTATCGGTATCGCCGTTATTTTTATAAGAGCATCGCATCGGTAACGGTGTCGTATCAGCAAAATGGCGTATCGAGGCATTCATAATTTAAAATAAATAAATAAATGAGATTAGTTATGAAGACATGTACCTTTGCAAATTTCTAATAATTCGATACTCCTGGCTGTAATTGGAGTTTTAATGTCGGCGAGTGGAGACCCGCGGTGGGGGACGGAGTAAAACATGAAGCCGGCGCTGTTCTTCCACAGGTTTGCTCTTCGCATCATTTCCTTTGGATCTTCTAGAAGACATGAGCAAGATGAGAAAGAAATTGGATCTTATTTAAAAAAAAGGTGAAGTGACAAACGAAATTGCTACTACTCTACCTACTGCAGACCATGAATACCTATACTTGTATAGGCATATACGTGGTAGAGCTACGCTGCAGCTATATTATGGTTGTAGCACGAATGGGTCGCCTCGACAGGGGTAGGACCACGCTGTTACAGAATACCAGCGTAAAATAGTAGCTTAATGCTGTTGTGTTTCGTATGGTGAGTGTAGAGACCCGTTTTACTGGAATCGAGGCATTCCATCTTAATCTTCAGGGGTGACAATGCATCTGCATTTTGATTCTTAATCGAGGTAAAATATAGATGTCTATGAGCCACAGCATCCCCGTACAATTAATTGGACTGAGTGCTCGTTTATCACCCTAAGTCTATAAATATACCCTGCAGCCAACCTCAAACAAAGAAGGCTTTAGATTCTTTGTCACCACTGAGCGGTTGGATTTAGAATCGTTTGACAGAAATTTGGAGGATGAAGGTGTTGTAGGTATTTGGTAGAGGTCTCTGACTATAAAAATACCACTTTCATTAAAAGGTAACGCACTGTTTTTCAGAAAATAAAAAAAAGCTATCATAACCTAAACAGGGATTAAACGTGGAAAAACGAATTCATTATTACTGTGAAAGCTGGATAGGTAACATAACTGTGTGTAAGTGAGACAAGGACGTAAGAACATGTCAAAGACTAGTGTCACATTATCATACTCAATACTATATATTTTTCTTCTTCTGTGGTCTATACTCTCATAATAAATTATGTTTACAAATAGTAAATAAATGATTATTACATACTTTACAATCAAAAATCTCTTTAGTTTAGTTAGGATTTTTTTACCGCCAGAAATACATGAGCAACCAGAAACTCTTACAGTTGTGATAGGGGACAAAAATAGAGACAGAAATAGATAAGAGGGTGGCAACCTCCGAAACGTACTCTTAGACAAAAAAAGGAATCGTACTACTCACTAAACTGTAGTTTAGTTATTTCGTGCAAAAATACCTTGGTGGAATGTGATATTTTTTTTAAGGAACTCCACCTAGTACAAGTTAGACATTGTATATATTTTCTAGAAGACTTTTTTACTTATAATTAAGAAATAATATAGAAAAGTGAAAAGCAAAATATAATAAGCCTTTTAACAGCGATCACTAACCGTCCACTGCTGCATTTTATCCCTGAATCCTGAGAGCCTTCGGTAGTTATTCCTATCATTTGTTATTAGTTTGAGGTTTAGTCAAGTCTACGGTGCCAACTATCGGATCCTATCATACAATTGCATCGTTTCAACAAAGCAAATATATTGTGTGAAAAAGACCTTAATCGGTAATGTCATTCAGAAGTTTCACGATCACTAAAAGAGCTACCAACGATTATATAAAGAAGAAAATATAAGATTTTACCTTCGTTATTAGAAGATATTTTGTCATTTTGTTCTATGACTTCGTTTTCACGTTCTTCTCCAGTCTCTATTTTACCAGTTTCTACGTTTCCTTCTGTGTTATCTAAATTATTCTTATTTACATCTAGTGCATCATTTGCTACACATTCATTTTGACCGCCGAAAACATAATTTATTAAATTGGTCAATTTAGCTTCATTCGCAGCATTTTCTATTGTAATTATATTATTTTCAGTGGCATCTACTTCTGAATTTCCATTAGAGATATCTTCCTCGTTTAAATTATTGCTTTCTTGAATTGGAAAATGCTGTATGTGAGACTCGTCGTTAGTTTCGTTTTTGTTCGTTTTTAAATAAGCTTCGTGTGCTGTAATTAAAATGTTGATACTAATAAAAAAATATTAAAATAAAAATTAAAATAAATAAATAAAAATATCGCTACTGATTACGTGGCTCATGACAGATATTTAATTTTAACAATAGGTTTTATAATGGTACGCTAGCAATCTGCAGAGGCACCAAATTTAGCTGAAATTTTAAGTGTTTATTTAACACATACTCGGCGGCGAATTGAAAACAACGAGAGAAAAGCAGCTTGTTTTAAATATAAAATATTTTGAAGGGTTTTGAAGTCCACGAACATGCATTGAAGCAATGTAGCGCTATAGTTGCACCATCATCTATCAAAAATGGGAGGAGATGGGTCTCGTTGAAGTATATGGACTGTTACTTTTAACATGCATATTTTCTATTTTTTTTTATGTATGTGGTAAAACGACGCTTTAGTTTTAGGACCGATTTAGGACCATGCTCTCACAGAATACCAGCGTGAAATGACAGCGTAATGCTGTTGTATTTCCTATGGTGAGTATAGAAAACGTAAGGCCCTTTTTAATGGAAACGAGGCATTCCATCAGTCCTCAAGATTCGTAATCGAGGACAGAGGTAGATGTCTATAGGCCACAGGCTGTGGCCCACAGCATTCACTGACCATCAGGTGGACCGTGTGCTCGTTTGTCACCCTATCCTATAAAAAAATTCAGACTTATTGTAAGAGCCATAGTAGCTGTAGAGCGTCGTAAATTTCACAGAACGCAAACAACCTGAGCCGATCCTCTCTAAGTGAATTGCTATTTCAGCGCCCTCTACGTGCACTTTATTTTAAGTTCTCTACGCACACCATACGAAACACAGCAGCATTAAGGACCATCGAATCATCTTTTTGTACATAACCGGATCATCATCATCGACACATCTCTCTCTCTCTCTCTCTCTCTCTCTCTCATTTTTCCGGACCGATACGACATGGGAATCTTCTAGAAATAAGCCCAGGCATTTCTAAAAGGCCGACAACCCACCTGCAATCCCATGTTGTTGTCGATATTCAAGAGCGATCATTTACCATTAGGTAGGGTATATTCTCGTCTGCCTGCTCTTCCATTAAAAAATAGTAACAACATATGTTTGGTGCAATAAAAAAAATCTATCTATAAATTAAACCTAAGTATTACTCCAACAAATCATTTCATACCTTCACAGTAGATATGCTTAATGAACAGCCCACCCTTCGAGTGACCGACCCATATTATGGGCTTATCCCCAACACCGAGTCCTAGAAGCTGTATCATCATTTGATCTGCGCGATCGTGAAGCCGCTGCCTAAGGGAGATATTTTTGTCAATAAACTCTTAGGTTATTTGTTCCAATTCATTACTATAGTAATTTTACTTGTAAAAATCGACGTTAAAACATTAAAATTGTAAGGATAAAAGTTAAAAAGCAATAAAAGTTAATGTGAAAGGTAATGGAAGTTTGGTAATAATGTAGGTACGAAAGAGAAATATAGAATTAAGCAGAAAAATAAATGGTGTGCTAGCGAGATAGATTATTATTTTATTTATTTTATTATTTAAAAACATAAATGTAACACCCCAAAGTAAAGGGTACATAGGTCGGAATTAATGCCACTGTTTGCTAGTCAATTATTACGTGTAATGGGGAAAAGTGTTTTATTCATTGAGTTATAATGTACTACGTACTAGAGAAGCTATTCCAAACAAAAATTGTGCACTACTCGTATGTCTTCGCGCATGCGCGGTAATAGTAGAGTCGCGCATGCGCAGTTGGTATAAACGCGCATTGCGCTTGCGCGGTCAGTTTTTGTTATTATAGATTATACGTAAGTAGAATGGTCAGTATGTAATAATTGTTTATTTATATTGTATTGTTAATTATATCGAGTACAATTTTTTAAATTGTTTTTTATTTTGTATATGTGCTAATTTAATATAATATTACATAATATTATGTCAGAATTACATTTTAATGATATTTTTATCTGAATATTTTAAAAGGCATCTATGTCAAATATAAAAAAACGTACTAAATGTATGTTTAACAAAACTTATTAACATAAAATTTAAATTACAAATATATTTATTTAAATTAGAATCATAAATGTTGTAAATAATCGTTCATAAATGCTGGGCACGCGAGAGTTAAAAATGGACGAATTTATTCCACTTTGACTTTGATGTGGAAACTTAAAAATAAAATAAAAGAATAATAAGCGGATTTAAACATGGAAATTTTTGCCAAATCATAATAACTTATATATGTTTCTATAAAAAAAATGTGTATAATAATATATTCGTCCTATACTTAAGTACCCACGGAAATGTCGCATCTGAACATATTAATTTCATAATCTATATTCAGTGACACGAGATGGCGTCTTAGGAATAATTTGTTTTATTATTAATTTATAATACTTTTTTATTGAATAAGTATCTTATTAACCGATGAAGAGTAATTCCTTGGCTTTTACTGACATTTCTTGAATTATTTGTGCAATATCTAAGTACACAAGACGGCATATTTTTATCAAGAGATTTTTTTTAAATCAACACAACACGTGACAACTCTACAAGCGCCTAGCGAGTGACTGATTAAAGTGCAGTGCATGAACCGCAGTTGAGTGGAACAGAGTAGCTGAATGCGGTGTCTCCTCTAGTACGTAGTACATAATAGCTCAATGGTTTTATTACTACTCTGTGTAAAAAGTATCGGGAATATGTCAATAAGAAGACCCGCGTAAAAGAGGTCGTTCTAATTTTTTTACTGCATGTTGGTAGCACTGTACTGATTTAGCGCGCAAAGTTTGAGCGGGATCTGTCATTTAATTTGTTTTAAACTACACTTTTTATTGGTCATAGTTTTGAGTTCTCGGCGATTTTTACAATGGAAAATATTGTTGAACAAAGAGTGTGCCTTAAATTTTGTGTTTCGAATGATATTTCATGTGGTGAATCACTAAAAATGTTGCGAAATACCTACGGCGAATCGTGTATATCGAAAACAAGGGCTTATGAATGGTATAAGGCTTTTAAAGAAGGCCGAGAAGTAGTAGTAGACTTGCCTCGTTCTGGTAGACCTTCAACCGCTACGACCAAAGAAAACATCGACAAAATCAAGAAGCTAGTGCTCGAAAATCGACGTATGAGTCTGAGAGAGTTGGCTAGTGAGGTGAACATATCTTTTAAGTCCGTCCACAACATTCTCATTGACATTTTAGGCATGAAACGTGTCGCCGCTCGACTAGTTCCAAAAGAGCTCAATTTTGTTCAAAGAGCGCAGCGAAAGCATGTCGCTGAAGACATGGTTTCCCGAGCTTCTACGGATCCGACCTTTATGAAACGTATAATAACTGGCGACGAGACATGGGTTTATGAGTACGACATGCAAACAAGCCAACAGTCTTCAGAATGGCGTCTCGAAAACGAGCCGAAACCCAAAAAACCGCGGCAAAGTCGCTCCAAAATCAAGGTGATGCTGACAGTTTTTTTTGACTACCGTGGTGTGGTTCACTCCGAATTCCTTCCAAAGGGAGAAACAGTGAATAAAGAATATTATTTAGGCGTCATGAAGCGTTTGCGTGAGAGTATCCGGCGAAAACGTCCAGATTTGTGGCAACACAACTCATGGATGCTGCACCATGATAATGCACCATCACACACAGCCATTATAGTGAAAGAGTTTTTAGCGAAAAATTCAACAAAAGTTCTCGACCAAGCACCGTATTCACCTGATATGGCTCCGTCTGACTTTTTTTTTATTTCCCAAGTTAAAATTACCACTTCGAGGAAAACGTTTTGAGTCGATAGAAGCCATAACAAAAAATTCGCTGAATGAGCTAAAGGCCATACCGCAAATAGCCTATGAAATGTATGGAAGACTGGGTGAAGCGTTGGAGATGTTGTATTGCAAGCGATGGGGCCTACTTTGAAGGCGATAAAATAAATTTAGATGAATAATTTGTATTTTTTGTTTTATTGACAAATTCCCGATATTTAGTACACAGAAGGTGGTACATCTTACAAAAATAAAACAATAACGAAATCATTTCGTCTAGTTGTTCTTTTACTTTCAACTTTGCAAACACTTCTTTTTGCTATAAATGCTAGATAAAGGTAGGATTGCCAGATCGGAGGAACAAAATATCTCGATAAATTTTGAAAATGTCGGTATTTGGGCGTTGTTGTCGGGAGAAATAAATATTTAAAAAAAATTAAGTGTATATTTTTATTAAGAAGCTACAAAAAGTACTAAATAAACTAATATAACACTTACATTACACACTAGTACACTTAATTTTTAGTTTGCCACATGTATTTGCAATTGGACTTTACTAGTCCATCAATTTGGATCCTTTAGTAGTATTTAGAAAATATTAAAAATTCAAACAATTTACTTAAAAAATCGGCCTGATTGCTAACTCAGCTTTTATTAAATCTGAGGCCATACGTTTACTTTCTGAGAAGCTGTTAGTCTGTAGATTTTTAATTTTGGCGGGAGTCCGGAGATCATTTAAAATGTCCGTAGAATCCAGACGAATTCCGATCATCTGGCAACCCTAGGTATAGGACGTTAAAAATTTATCATTGAAATTTTTTATAATAATACATACCTACTGCAAACATAAATAAAAACATCAGTTATATTCATTGATATACATATGTACTACGTGCTAGTTATGGCATTCCGAACACTCACTATGTTCTACTGAACTGTACTGCAATCCGTACACCTGTTATTGTGGCTTCGATGTTCATGCAGTGCGGAGCGGCGCTAATAATAATTTATATTAAATTAGCACATATGCAAAATAAACGAAAATTTAAAAAATGTATTCGATTAACAATACAATCTAAATGAACAATTATTTATTATGACAATTTTCGCGCGTTTATATCAACTGCGCATGCTTGACTACTGTTTCCCGCGCATGTGCGGATACAGAGTAGTGCACATTTTTTGTTTGGAATAGCTTCTTAGTACGTAGTACATATTATAACTCAATGGTTTTATTCATTAGTGTTTCCTCTTATTGTTAACGTGCTTTTCTTCACGTATTAGTGCGACTAAAAATAATACCTAATTTAATGAATTTAATCGAATTTTAGATAAACTGACTGAGAACTAAGATGTAATGACTCATTATTCTCTACCTAAAAACATACGGCAGCACTATACCGGTATTCTTTGATCCACGCCCGGTCGAACCTACCTGTGTACCAAATTAATGAAAGCGGATTGCGTGACCTTGTAAAGTCAACAGTAAAGTCCAACCTCTCTCACTTCGCATCCAGGAAGTGCTAAAAAAAATTAATAGCTTCTGAAGTTGGAACTCAATTTTTCAGTACATTTTGTCTTCTGAAGCTAATAAATGTGAACATTATTTATTCTTTTTAATTTCTTCAAGTTGATTTTTACTTTTTAAATGCAAATGATTTGACTACATTTGACCCTTCTGTCTAAGTCATATCTCAAGCCAGACAAACAAATACATAGTTCTCCTATTGATACGTGGATACTGTGTCCTATATACACCTACATTCGACAGTAGATTTATCATTGACTGCAAAAACTAAAATAATTTAAAAAAAAAAGTAAAAAATTTGGAATTTAAATTATTTTCTCTTAACTACTCACCGTTTGTTTTCCTTAATCCACAAAGGCCGCCATAAATATGGGTCGCTGGTGTAATTGATAGAAATGACCCTGGCTCCGGGGAAGTCCACTTTGATCCAATCCCTGGGCCAGCACGACGAGTAGCAATGGTCACAGGTGCAACCGCACCCCACCTCGCACTTTTCACTCCCACACTTGCAGTCCACTCGTAAATTACTTTTGTCATCTACATTTTTAATATCACAGTCTACATCTCGATTAGTTTTATCAAAGAGATCCCGCACGAAACTGGCCTGCGTTTCAAAATTCCCTAGAATTTCAACTTGTCCCAACAATGTGTTATTGTAAAATTTCTCTGTTATAAACAGATCATCTTCAGGTAAAACCTTTCGAAATTTCTCGTAAAATCTCACATCTTCTTTCGCGGCGTACTCTTCTCGTCTTCTATTCAAATTATATTCGTTATCGTCTATACCATTCGAATCTTTAAAATCGTTTATGAAATCGCATGAGCACTTCTCGATTGCGTTCTCCCCTTTATCCCATTTGCAAGCACATGCGGTGGGTATTGAGTTTGGACGTCTCAAAGGAACCTTTATAGGGTCGTTTTTATAGTTCGCCCTCCACTCGCCTTGACGCCACGTGTTTCCAAGCGACCCTGAAATTATAGGAGATTAGTATTAATGAACGAAACCTGGAGAGCACTCGGAACCGGAAAAGTAGTAGAGTAATTTTTTTATTGGATGGGGTGACAAACGATTGCCTTAGTTCCCACAGTGAATTCTGACTTTTCAAGAAGGCAGTACTCTATGAAGTTTGCCTCAATCTACAATAAAATAAATAAGTATCTTAACATATTTCCCCTTAATAAAAAGATTGTAAGAAAACGGTTTTGGAATGGCTAAAATCAATAAGTTACACTGAGACAGATCTGATGCTTGAAACTAACATATCTTTATTACGTGTAGGTATTCATAGGTCTTATAGCGCATACAAGTTCCAGTCATCGTCAATACTATCACTTAAGGGTGAGTATTTGAAAATTTTAAATAACAAATATTAGGTATAGAACACAACACTTACGCACAACCAAACTCAAACACAACACACACACACACACACACACACACGCGCGCGCGCTTGTGTGTGTGTGTGTCTAACTAATCTAACACACACAGATGTAAACTTGCTTGTTTTAGTGTATATTAGTTGTTATTTAGTTTTAATGTAACTGTTTGTAAAAAGAGCGTTTCTTCCCACCAAAGGCGATAATTTGCCTAAAGGGGAGTTCCCGCACCTAATATTTGTAAAAGACTAAGTTACTGAAAATAAAATATTTGAATTTGAAACGAGCACACAGTCCACCTGATGGTAAGTGGTTACTGTGGCCCATAGACATTTACATCTATCCTCGATTTCGAATCAAAATGCGGATGCGTTGTTACCCGTGAGAACTAAGATGGAATGCCTCGTTTCCAGTAAAAAGGGTCTCCGGTTCTCTACACTCACCATACGAGTACAAAACACAGCAGCATTAAGTTGCTATTTTACGGTATTCTGTGAGAGCTTGGTCATTTCCCGGTCGAGCCGACCCATTCGTGCTACAACTATACTACCAATATAACTGCAGCATGGCTCTACCACGTACTATATTGCAGCCACTGAGCAAATTATTTGCTTCGTGATTGCAGCTATGTTATAATAATTGTAGCACGAATGGGTCGGTTAAACCGGGGACTGTGTTTCGTATGTTGAGTATAGAGAACCGGAGACCCTTTATACAGGAAACGAGGCGTTCCATCTTAGTCCTTGTGGTTGACAGCGCATTTGAATTTCGAGTATTGGTTATACCATCAGGTGGACTGTGCATATTTGTCACGTTTATACTATGAAAAAAAATCAATGTAATACTTCTTGGTTGTTGTCGTGAACTCCTAGTGCAAGCATCTTAAGCTTACCAGGAGTGGTAAGGAGGTGGTCAGGTAAAAGGAATATCAGTAATGTTTATATCATTGCTAGTATGTAAAAAATCCCAGATTGATAAAAGTCCGTAATGGATTTGGTGTCAATTTGTTATTGAATATGGAAAGGTCCATTAGTCGCCTTTTACGACACACTAAGCAAGTTGGCAATATGGCAACACAGTTGGCATATTAATCTCGTTACCATAAAGTCCATGTACGAAAATAACGTCGAGGGTGTGAGACGGCGGCTGGTGTAGAACCACGCACTCCACCAAAGGTTCAGGGTGTAGGTGGTCGGAGCTCGCTGGCCGAGGCTTCGGAGGTTTTGGACCTGAAAACGATATTGAAATACTATTAGTTTATCATGTAGCGGATGTCTCAGAGCCTACCTGACAAATGATTACCCTAGAATTTTGTGAAAAACAAGTGCCCAGTCCCCCTGATGGTAGTTAAGTGGATGCTGTTACCCATAAAAATATATATTTACCATGAGTTAAGAATCGAAATGCAGATGCGTTGTCACCCCCGAGGTCTTACATGGAATGCTTCATTTACAGTAATTAGAAAATATCAAGTCAATAAAAAAATATTATTAGATAAATAATAACATATGAAACTATTATTAAATTATTAGGACCTTCAAGAAAAGCCATTTTAAAAGGCCGGCAACGCATCTGAAATTCTCTTGGTATTGCGGATGTTCATGGGCGGCGGAAATCACTTACCATCAGGTGAGCTATACATTCGTTTGCCACTTCTCCTACAAAAAAAATTGTGTCTCCGGTTCTCTAGTCACCATACGAAACAAAGCAGCATCAAGCTGCTATTTACGCTAGTACTCTTTGAGAGCGTGGTTCTTGCCCGATCCAGTGGACCCATTCGTGCTACAACCGTAATATAGTTATGCTGCAGCGTGGCTCTTACAAGAATAAAATATGTGATGTCGTAAATCCGCTACCCCGACATCGGATACCGTAGATATCGTAAGAAGAGAAGGAGAGAAACTGAAGAAGGAGATGAGCAGTGGTGTCTTCGTGATAACAGCTAAAAATCGCAAAAAGACTGCGGGGTGTTAACCCGCTTACCAAGCGTGGAAACCATGTATAAAAAGGCAGTAAGGCAATTTTACGTGGTAGAGCCACGGATCACCTATACTGGATAACCTTTTTTACCGTCTGGAATAAAATACGGTGTAACGTGTGAACGGAGAACACCTTCACGGACGGTATGTGATGTCTATGTCTTAATGCATGTAATTGATATGGCGCAACGTACAATTACGTTCATAAAAACAAGATCATGTACGGCGGAACGTTCATTTCCGATGAACTTTCAAATAAAAATTCTATGATTTCGACCTTGTGTCACAACATATCAAATACTCTGAACTTTACTGTCATATAGAAGGTTTTTGACCATTTCAAAAATGTGTTCTTGGTCAATGTGTGAAACGCTACACACACGCGCACAACGTGATTATACGACCCGCACGCCTCTTGCGTCCATATATACGGAATTTCGTTTCGGGATTCCGTTTCGGAATTTCGATTCGGGATTCCGAACGCAGCAAGTCCATATAAAATCAATGACCCGTCACACACCTACTGTAGTTTTCTGTACGGAATTCTGCGGGCAAAACGGGATTCCGTAAATGTGTTTGTTCCGTTTCGGGATTCCGTACGTAGTGTGTGACGGGTGTCACAAGAGGGATACATGCGCGTTTAACTTCGCAGGAGCGATTCGTAGGAAACCTCGTCGAAACACAAAAGCATCTTACCTAAGTATTATTTATGTAATTGTTTTATTGTTGCTTTGTTATGAACTGTATTGTAAATAATATTGCTCTATGAAAATGGTATCTTACTGGCTATTTTGTTTGTTTTAGATGGAAAAATGCATGACAAATCTAATGAGGTTTCAGCTAATTCGACCGCGGTAGATCCGTTCTAGAACAAATATAGCGGTTAGGGATCGGATAAAAATTACGTGTAATGACGTAGTGATATTACTACTATTATTCATCTACGTAATAGGACATGACAGAATAGTATATATGCATTGGTCGTCACTCCATCTAGTGGGGGGTCGCCCTACACTGCGTCTACCGGTACGAGGCTGCCACTCGAGAACCTTTCTTCCCCATCGGTTATCGGTTCTTCGAGCTATATGGCCGGCCCATTGCCACTTCAGCTTACTAATCCGTTGGGCTATGTCAGTCACTCTGGTTTTACTGCGGATATCCTCATTTCTGAGTCTATCACGCAGAGAAACTCCGAGCATAGCCCTCTTCATAGCTCGCTGAGCGACCTTGAGCGTCCTCATACGGCCAGCAGTGAAGGACCACGTCTCGGATCCGTAAGTCATCACTGGCAACACGCACTGGTTATAACACTTTAATTTTCAGAGATTGAGGTATACCTGACGAGAAGATGTGTCGTAATTTCCCGAACGGCAGCGTTCGGCCGAGTTGCATCCGTCGATTGACCTCTCGGTCGAAGTTGGACTTACCTAGTCGGACTATTTGTCCCAGGTAAACGTACTCGTCAACAACTTCGAGCATAGTGCTCCCAACAACTACCGGCATAGGTGTGACATGGACATTAAACATGATCTTTGTTTTGTCCATGTTCATCCTTAGACCTATCCGTTGGGAGACACCATTAAGGTCATTGAGCATAGTGCTAAGGTCCTCCAGCGATTCTGCCATAAGGACTATATCGTTGGCAAATCGAAGGTGAGTGATGTACTCGCCATTGATGTTAATACCGTATCCTTTCCAGTCCAGTAGCTTGAAAACGTCTTCGAACGCAGCGGTGAAGAGTTTCGGGGATATAACATCACCCTGTCCTACACCTCTCAGTTGGATAGGTTTCGAACTCTGAGTGACGACCTGGTAAGACCTAGCACGAAGAAAAGGAAGGAAGGGAAGGACCACGCTCTCACAGTGCTCTCAGAATACCAGCGTAAAATAGTAGCTTAATACTGCTTTGTTTCGTATGGTGATTGGTGAGTGTAGAGATCCGGAGACCCTTTTTACTGGAAACGAAGCATTCCATTTTAGTCCTCGGGGGTGACAACGCATCTGCGTTTGATTCTTAATCGGGGATAAATGTAGACGTCTATGGGCCACAGCATCCACTTACCATCAGGTAGACTGTATGCTCGTTTGTTACCCTTATTCTATAAAAAAACACATCTTGCATTTTGATGGTAATGCCCTCCAGACTGAATTTCGGTCATGGCAGCCTCTACGCAGTCTCTATGGAGACTAGCCATCGAAGTAGGACATGATTATAGTGCCCAAGTGTATGCGCAAGCACAGGTGCACTCTCTATTCCCTCACTCTCATAATCCGATTTGACGGTAAACCGACACGACCGGAGAGAGGAAAGGCACAGGACCAACGGCTTTACGTGCTTTCTGAGGCACGCTACTAAGAATTGACTAAGAGTACTTAATAGAGACAACAACTTTTTGATAAAAAAAACCAATAACTGATTTTTGACCTGACCCGGGATTTGAACCCGGACCACTAAATGACCACTAGCCCAATGAGGCAGTCATAACTATTATAATTTATTGTTGATTTATTAGAAATCTTTCATAAAACAACTGACGTGCACGTGTTTATCACTAATGTTATAAAATAACGGAGTCGGCCAGTAGGACATTGTTATCACTCACGCACGTGTTTCACTTAGTTGTATCATTACTGAGGCATTGAATCATATTCATGAATACACGTTTAATTTTTTATTTCAGTTGTGTGTGAAAAATGTGATATTCATTCTATAAATACTAGGAACAGACACAAGCTAGTAGTTCCAGTTACTCGACTCCACCGAGTCAGTAATTCATTCTTGGGGCGATGTATACGCTTTTATAACAAAATCCCAGAAAATTTAGAAAATTTGACCTGTACAAAGTTCAAAAACTTTATTTAACTAAGTTTGTATAAAAAGGGTTATTATGACATTAAGGAATTTATTGATGATAATAAACTAAAAAAATAAGTAAGGTGATCGCTATCTATATATAATATGTTGTTAATTGTAACATATTATATGATTGTAAGCTGGGTTTCTTGCTGGTTCATTCCAGGACAGAGGTTTTTCTCTGAACCAGTGTAGTAAATAAAAAAGTAACTTTCAATAAGTATTATTTATAACCTATATTGAATAAAAATAGTATAAGTTTCTGTTTCCTAGGCTCTAGACACACGATATTGTATTAGCCAAGTTCTGAAAATTAAATTTAATTCTGAAATTTAAAACCTTCGAAACAAAAAGAGCTGATGATCTTCAAACGGTTGAACAGAGGTTCTCGAAACAGATCTAAGAACACTCTTGATTATGACCCCTTTCAAACGAATAAAAACTTAATTAAAATCGGTTTAATCCGTTTAGAAGCTATGATGTCACGGACAGACACACAGACACACAGATTATATATTACACACTCATCATCATCATCATCATCATTACAGCCCTTCACAAGTCCACTGCTGAACATAGGCCTCCCCCAAGTAATGTCACAAAGCACGGTCCTGAGCCACCTGCATCCATCGACTTCCTGCATGTCTTACCAGGTCGTCACTCCATCTAGTGAGGGGTCGCCCTACACTACGCCTACCGGTACGAGGCTGCCACGCTAGAACCTTTCTTCCCCATCGGTTATCGGTTCTTCGAGCTATATGCTTCAGCTTACTAATCCGTTGGGCTATGTCGGTCACTATGATTTTACTGCGAATATTTTTTTTTTTATAGAATAGGGTGACAAACGAGCACACAGTCCACCTGATGGCAAGTGGTTGCTGTGGCCCATAGACATCTACATCTATCCTCGATTACGAATCAAAATGCAGATGCGCTGTCACCCGTGAGGACTAAGATGGAATGCCTCGTTTCCAGTAAAAAGGGTCTCCGGTTCTCTACACTCACCATACGAAATACAGCAGCATTAAGCTACTATTTCACGTTGGTATTCTGTGAGAGCGTGGTCCTTCCCGGTCGAGCCGACCCATTCGTGCTACAACTATACTACTAATATAACTGCAGCATGGCTCTACCACGTATAAAAATATGCTCATTTCTGAGTCTCTCGTCTCTCTCCATAGCTCGCTGAGCGACCTTGAGCGTCCTCATACGGCCAGCAGTGAAGAGCCATGTCTATTACATACTACAAACTTATACATAATACATACATAAACACTCACGCCTGTCACCCAGAGGGGTAGGCAGAGACTACAGACTTCCATTTAGCACGATCCTGACATACCTTTCTCGCCTCTTCCACATTCATATACCTACGCATACATGCTCGTCGGTTAAGGGTACTCTTAATTTGGCCCATTTTTAGTATATCGCCAATTTGGTCGACAAACTTCCGCCTAGGACGTCCCTTTCCGACTCTTCCATTCACTTCTGCAACATATATTTGCTTTGTCAGTCTTTCCGCATTCATTCTTTCTACATGACCAAACCACCGAAGCATTCCTTTCTTAATCCTGGTCACCGCATCATCTTGCAAACCACACTCTTCTTTTATCACACAGTTTCTCACCCTGTCACTCAGATTCAGCCCTAACATACTCCTTAGCGACCGCATTTCTACCGCATTTATTCTACTCTCGTGCTTCTTCTGCCACACCCAACTTTCACTACCATACGTTAAAGTAGGGACTAATACAGCACTGTGAATTGCCATACGTGCCTTTTTTGACACATTCTGACTTTTCACAATAGAGTGTAGAGCCCCATTTACTTTATTTCCTGCATTCACTCGTCGTTCAATGTCCTTATCATATCTCGCATCCCTGCTGAATACACATCCCAAATATACGAACTCATCCACTTGCTCAATTAACTCTCCTTCTATTCTTATTTCACATACCGTTTTGCTTTCATCTCTTTCAAAAACCATCACTTTCGTCTTACTCGCGTTCACTTTCATTCCCCTTTCTTTTAATGACCTGTTCATTAATGTAACCATCATTTGCAACTCGGCCGCCGACGACGCAAGTATGACTTGATCATCGGCGTACAAAAGGCATTTGATGGTTAACTCACCCATTCTTACCCCGCATTCTTCAACTTTCAAATTTTCCAAACAGCTGTCCATAAATAGGTTGAACAGCCACGGGGAAGCTACACAGCCCTGTCTGACACCTTTATGGATGCCAAACCAGTCCGAGTAGACCCCGTTGATTCTAACACAAGCACTCGAGTCCCTATACAGAGACTTTAATACAAACTTATCTCCCTCTCTTTTATTCGTCAGGGGTTAAAAAAGGTAGACGCACCGGCTGTGCGTATGTTTATATGAACCAATTCGAACCACTTTAGAACCCATAAAGTTCAAAAACTATTACGCCTGTGGCCGCGAGTAAGTGCCAGAAGTCTACTTTATAAATCTGCGGTGAGTCGAGACGAAGATAAGTTAGACTGGCTTACAGGAACTGAAGACTGCCGAAAGCGATTCTCGGGAGCGAAGAGTAGGGGTTCTCGAGGATAATGACGACGGCTTAAAGTTGTAGATTCCGAAGACTGTTGGGTGTGTTGTTCATATCACGTCGGGTAGTCACCACTGTAGCCGTGGAAGGAAAAGGGAAGATCTCCCGCCGGGCAAAGTGTTCTGCCCGGGGAGCGGCCAACGCTCCGTGTGATAATTCGGAGCTATAACTAAATTTACGGATTCTATCGCGTTTATTTAACTGATTTTACTTATTTTTAATTCCCGACGTTGCGGGTGCTTTACAGAAACCATGGTCACGGTGGGGATTGAGATGTTTGACGTCCCAATGTCGTTGTTAGCCCGGCTATCTTCAGTTTTTGAATATCAATTTTTGGTCCGATTTACGCAAAACGAACTTACAGTATCTTGAAGTCTTGCAGTGGTATGCTTGGGTTTGGGTTTAACTTTGTTAATTATAGGATCCCAAGCAGATGGCAGCGCCCAACCATCTTCTCTATTGAAATTAGGATGTTTTTTAATTTCAATAGCCTCGCGTATCATCCTTGGTAGGAATCGGTGTTCTTTTGCGAGGATTTGTGGTTTATCAAATCTGATGTAATGGTGGGGACGATCTTGAACATGTTCACAGACTGCAGACTTCCCGGAGCGTCAGTGCTTCACGTCAGTCATATGTTCTTTCACGCGGGTTTTTATGGATCTTTTTGTTTGACCTATGTAAGAGAGACCACATTCACAATCTAACTTGTACACTCCTGCATCTTTTAGAGGGATATTACACTTGACGGATGGTAAAAATTGACTAATCTTCTCGGCTTGTAATATGTTTTAATGGAAGCTCGCTTCAAGATGTAGCCAACCTTGTCTGTGCGAGGCTATTGAAATTAAAAAACATCCTAATTTCAATAGAGAAGATGGTTGGGTGCTGCCATCTGCTTGAAATCCTATAATTAACAAAATTAAACCCAAACCCAAGCATACCACTGCAAGACTTCAAAATACTGTAAGTTCGTTTTGCGTAAATCGGACCAAAAATTAATATTCAAAAACTGAAGGTAGCCGGGCTAACAATGACATTGGGACGTCAAACATCTCAGTCCCCCCCTTGACCATGGTTGCTGTAAAGCACCCGAAACGTCGGGAATTAAAAATAAGTCAAATCAGTTAAATAAACGCGATAGAATCCGTAAATTTAGTTTTATTCAATGTGTAGTGTTCGCGTAAATTTAATAAATCATTAGCGCGATTTAGGCTTCGATGTTCCGCAAGTTACACGACGACAGCGCCGCCACACACCTATTGCAACTTTCATCACCATCACCATTATAGCTCTTCACAAATCCACTGCTAAACGTAGGTCGCCCTCAAGGAATGCCAAAGCATAATCCTAAGCCACGTGCATCCATCGATTTCCTGATTATCTTACCAGGTCGTCTCTCCATCTGGAGAGGGAACGTCCTACATATCACTTACAGGTGCTGAACCAATAAGGTGCTACTTGAAAACCTTTCTTCCCTAGCGGATGTCGGTTCTACGAGCTAAATCATAATGTGTAATTTGTCTACACTATATAATCATTTTGACCTTGGTCGGAATGCACTGGCCCAGAAAATACTCCTTGAACAGTTTGTGCTATTGATTGTATTTTTATCTTTTGTAGTTGTTGTCAGGGGCAGACCGAGAATTTGTGGGACCCTGGCTTATGTTAAATAAACTATGAAGAATTCTCTATACTTTTGCGCTGCGAATTCCTTTATTTGCACATGACGTTGTCAGTCCTTCGTTAAATCAAAATTTATGGAAAGAACTGATAAATTATTTATTATTTCAGAGTGAGGGAATAGAGAGTGCACCTGTTTGCACTTGGACTCTATAATCCTGTCCTGCACAGGTGGCTAGACTTGCCGCTGTGACTGCAGTTTGGACTGGAGAATATTATAACTAAACTTTTTTTGCTTTTTACAATATTTGTTTATTGGTTGGGTTGCAAACTCGGGAAACTACTTTCATGAAAGGAGTCAATAACCTGAAATCGGCGGTAGGGGCGCAGTCATCAACCGGTGCAGAAGTACAGTCGCGGTCGTCCAGATCGAGGAGATGCACCACCGTCTGTAAAAATATTACATTATTAAAAAATGTTAAAGGAATTCTTTATAACTAGCTTATCTGTCAGTCTACAACAGAATACTATAGCAAAATAGCAGTGTAATGCTGCTGTGTTTCGTACGGTGAGTGTAGAGAACCGGAGACCCTTGTGACTGGAATCGAGGCATTCCATCTTAGTCCTCACGGGTGACAACGCATCTACATTTTGATTCTTAATCGAGGAGAAATATAGATATCTACGAGCCACAGCATCCACTTACTATCAGGCGAACTGTATGCTAGTCTATCACACTTATTGTATAAAAAAATTTGAATAGAACCGGATAAACTCCTTACGAGTCGTTCAATTTTAGTCCTTAGTTGTGACAACGCACCTGCATTTCGGTTCTAGGATAGAAGGTCTATTACACCAGCACCCTAACCATCACCTCAGGTGGATTGTGTGCACGTTTGTCACTCTTGCCTCTATAAAATACACTCACTCCTAGGCCGGGAAGAATTACATCAAATGATGAAAGGATGATAATGAAACCGACAAACATAACCGCGTGCATTCACTAGTGCGTTTAAAATCAACCACCACTCAATCAGAGTCACTTGACGCCCGTTAGCAACGTGTTATCATTTATATCGCTCGAAATAGCCCTCAATTGTTGGGATGGGTAATTTCTTGTATCGCATAGAGTGGAGCCGTGGCAGGAATGAAGCATTTATCGATATTATTGTTACAAATTAAAATAAATAATGATGTCTAAGAAATCCATCAACCTTGCACTGAATGCGAAAATAAGTATAGTAGTTATTAATTATTATAAATAAGCTTTATGTATAGTAGTAATCCCATAGAATACTATAATACGTATATAATAGAACTAACTAATGTCACTAACATGTCAACACACCTATAAATGTCAACACAATCAATCGATTCCAATTTGCGTGTCAAGCGTCGCTGGCAAATTGTGCAATAGTTACGTGTCGAAATAATAGCGGGAAATGGAATTTAAATAAAAAAGACATATCCTACAACTAGTAAGTCGCAACTATCTATATTTCGTGAATATTAGAAACCAACAACAACAAGGGTAAAAGGGTACAAGGGTTTACTGGAGGTCTAACGTAGGAACGGATCATTATTTGGTTTTATGCCGAATTAATGGTCTATTCAGGCGTTGGCGCCATCGGTCATCTGTGTCTACCACTGCGTTACAGCGTATTAGAACAGAAAGGTTACAAGATGAAGATGAGAAAAACGAGTTCAAATGTAGACTGAAAGAAGATATAAGTGGTTTGGATGAATTATGTATGAATGAGTTAGACTTGGAGAATGTATGGCAAAATATTAAGAAAGGTTTTGCGGATGCAGCTACCGGAGTATGTGGTGTTAGTAAGAGAAATAATGAAAGGAAAAATAATACGT
Source organism: Parnassius smintheus behrii (assembly GCA_036936625.1). Taxonomy (NCBI): domain Eukaryota; kingdom Metazoa; phylum Arthropoda; class Insecta; order Lepidoptera; family Papilionidae; genus Parnassius; species Parnassius smintheus. The sequence continues at coordinate 33,655,723 of JAUPFT010000027.1, forward strand.
TTATGGTGGGATGATGAGATACGTATGGAAGTTGAAGCAAAGAAGAGAGCATGGCTAGATTTACTAGCAACAAAGGCTGGTAATTCTAACGGTACGAATGATGATATTTAAAGAAAAAAGGCAGTCTTTAGACATCTAAATAATAGAGTAAAAGAAGTAGTTGAAAGGAAAAAGCAAGAAAGAACGGATAAGAATGATAGAAAAATATCGGATAACTTCCAGGCAAATATTAAAATGTTCTGGAAACTTGTAAGAAACAAAACAGCCTATAATGAATGCTATAAGAGACGAGAATGGCTATATTCTGAATGATGAAGTTTTGAGTTTAAAGAGATGGAAGGAATATTTTGAAAGCGTGTTTATGAGTGAGAAGACGACGTATGAACTAAATGAAATAGAAACTCCGAAAGAGGAGGAAAGAGATAGCGAGATAATTATAAATGAAATAATGAAAGCAATGAAAAGCATGAAAGCAGGTAAGGCTGCCGGATATGATAGAGTTTCACTCGAAATGCTGAGGGCTGGAGAGGAAGTAGTGGCAGGCCTGCTGCACACCTTATTTAATTTATGCTAGGAACTGAAGCGGGTTCCAGTAGACTAGTGCAAAGCCGTGATAGTCCCAATATTCAAAGGAAAATATCGCAGCAGGACTGTAAAAACTACTGTGGTATAAGCCTTCTTAGCATTGTGGGAAAACTGTATGCAAAGGTACTAATTGAAAGGGTCATGAAAGAAACTGATGGAAAAATTTGGGATGTGCAAGCGGGAAGGGAATGGGGTGTACAGATCAATTCTTTTCCATGCGCCTGATCGCGGAGAAGTTTTTGGCCAAAACCAAAAGGTATTTTGTGCGTTCATGGACTTGGAAAAGGCCTATGATAGAGTGGATAGGGATGTGCTATGGCAAACACTGAACTCATTTGGGTTGAGCGCTGGCTTAATACAGACATTGCAGTCTCTTTGTAGGGACTCTAGTACTTGTGTTAGGATCAACGGGGTCTATTCGGACTGGTTTGGCATTCATAAAGGTGTCAGACAGGGCTGTGTGGCTTCCCCGTGGCTGTTCAACCTATTTATGGATAATTGTTTGGAAAATTTGAAAGTTGAAGAATGCGGATTAAGAATGGGTGAGTTAACCATCGAATGCCTTTTGTACGCCGATCATCATCATCATCATCATTACAGCTCTTCACAAGTCCACTGCTGAACATAGGCCTCCCCCAAGTAATGCCACAAAGCACGGTCCTGAGCCACCTGCATCCATCGACTTCCTGCATATCTTACCAGGTCGTCACTCCATCTAGTGCGGGGTCGCCCTACACTACGCCTACCGGTACGAGGCTGCCACTCGAGAACCTTTCTTCCCCATCGGTTATCGGTTCTTCGAGCTATATGGCCGGCCCATTGCAACTTCAGCTTACTAAGGCTATGTCGGTCACTCTGGTTTTACTGCGGATATCCTCATTTCTGAGTCTATCACGCAGAGAATCTCCGAGCATAGCCCTCTCCATAGCTCGCTGAGCGACCTTGAGGGTCCTCATACGGCCGGCAGTGAAGGACCACGTCTCAGATCCGTAAGTCATCACTGGCAACACGCACTGGTTGTACAATTTAGTTTTTAGAGATTGAGGTATACCTGACGAGAAGATATGTCGTAATTTCCCGAACGCTGCCCAGCCGAGTTGAATCCGTCGATTGACCTCTCGGTCGAAGTTGGACTTACCTAGTCGGACTATTTGTCCCAAGTAAACGTACTCGTAAACAACTTCAAACATAGTGCTCCCAACAACTACCGGCATAGGTGTGACATGGACATTAAACATGATCTTTGTTTTGTCCATGTTCATCATAAGACCTTTCCGTTGGTAGGCACTATTGAGGTAATTAAGCATATTGTGCTTACGTCCTCCAGCGATTCTGCCATAAGGACTATATCGTCGGCAAATCGAAGGTGAGTGATGTACTCGCCATTGATGTTAATACCGTATCCTTTCCAGTCCAGTAGCTTGAAAACGTCTTCCAATGCAGCGGTAAAGAGTTTTGGGGATATAACGTCACCCTGTCTTACACCTCTCTGCAGTTGGATAGGTTTCGAGCTCTGGTTCTGTACTCGGATAGCCATCGTATAGTCTTCGTAATGACTCTCGAAAACATCACGAAGACGCGACTCAGAAGGGAAATCGGTCTGTAGTTCTTTAAGAGAGCGTTGTCGCCTTTCTTAAAGAACAAGACCTCCGCACTTCTGCTCCACGCCTCTGGAGTAGTGCCACCATGGAGGACGGAATTGAAGAGCTTCTGAAGGACTTCAAGTCAGTAAGTCATCACTGGCAACACGCACTGGTTGTACAATTTAGTTTTTAGAGATTGAGGTATACCTGACGAGAAGATATGTCGTAATTTCCCGAACGCTGCCCAGCCGAGTTGAATCCGTCGATTGACCTCTCGGTCGAAGTTGGACTTACCTAGTCGGACTATTTGTCCCAAGTAAACGTACTCGTAAACAACTTCAAACATAGTGCTCCCAACAACTACCGGCATAGGTGTGACGTGGACATTAAACATGATCTTTGTTTTGTCCATGTTCATCTTAAGACCTTTCCGTTGGTAGGCACTATTGAGGTAATTGAGCATATTGTGCTTACGTCCTCCAGCGATTCTGCCATAAGGACTATATCGTCGGCAAATCGAAGGTGAGTGATGTACTCGCCATTGATGTTAATACCGTATCCTTTCCAGTCCAGTAGCTTGAAAACGTCTTCCAATGCAGCGGTAAAGAGTTTTGGGAATATAACGTCACCCTGTCTTACACCTCTCTGCAGTTGGATAGGTTTCGAGCTCTGGTTCTGTACTCGGATAGCCATCGTAGCCCTACTGTACAAACACTTCAGCACTTCGATATACCGACAGTCAACTTGGCACCGCTGAAGGGACTGTAGCACCGCCCAAATTTCGAAACGGAACCAAAGGCTTTCTCATAGTCCACATGCGCCAGGCAAAGTGGCAGATTGTGCTCTTCAGTCTTCTGTACAATCTGCCGCAGGGTATGTATGTGGTCTATGGTACTGAAGCCTTTTCGGAAACCGGCTTGTTCGGGAGGCTGGAAGTCGTGGAGTCTGCGTGCCAGAAGATTCGTAATGACTCTCGAAAACAGCACGAAGACGCGACTCAGAAGGGAAATCGGTCTGTAGTTCTTTAAGAGAGCGTTGTCGCCTTTCTTAAAGAACAAGACCTCCGCACTTCTGCTCCACGCCTCTGGAGTAGTGCCACCATGGAGGACGAAATTGAAGAGCTTCTGAAGGACTTCAAGTACCGGTGTTCCACCCGCTTTCAGAAGCTCCACTGTAATTCCACCCTCGCCTGGGGCCCTGCCGTTTTTAAGGTGCTTGAGAGCCATTCTAATCTCGCTTAGACTGAAGTCCGGGATATCATCGGAATAGTGTCGGATAAGACTTGCTCTTGGATCGTTACTCACACTTGCGTGTGGCTCCAACGATGATGTGTACAGCTGCCCATAGAACCTCTCAATCTCACTCAAAATCCCAGGCGTCCCGGAAACGATGCTGCCACACTCAGTCTTCAGCTTTGACAGTTGGCTCCTACTGGCAGACAGATCTCTGGCAAAGACTTTGGAGCCCTGGTTCCGCTCGATCGCTTCTTTAATACGAGCAGTATTAAAGTTGCGTAAGTCTCGCCGCCATGCATTTGGGAATCTGTCTGTTCAGTTGCCTGTATGCTGTCAAATCTGTTGACGATTGCAGCCTCATCTCCCGTCTAACAGCCATGAGATTAAGAGTGTGATCGGAGAGTTTTTGTGTTCTTCTGCGGCGGGTCTTGCAGAACTTAGCTCCTACCACATGGACAGTTTCCACGAGCGTCATTCATATCGTCCACTGCATTGCAATCTTGTAGGCACTGAAAGCGGTTACGTAACTCGAGCTGAAAGTTCGGGATTCTGGATTAGAGCACGAGGGAGACGGAGCGTTAACTTCATTAAACGAGACCTCTCCAACTTAACGTTTAGGTTCAGTGTGCCTCTAACCATTCGGTAATCGCTGCCAGTTTTCACCCTTGCGATCACTGAGACATCACTGAACAGTTGGCGTCTGGTTGTCATAATGAAGTCAATCTCATTTTTTGTCGAACCGTCGGGGCTCGACCAGGTCCACTTCCTGTGGGGCCGCTTCTGGAAGAAAGAGTTCATCATAAACAGTCCCTCTTTCTCCATAAAGTCGGCCAGCTGCTGGCCCCTTTGGTTCCGTTGCCCTACTCCAAATTTCCCTAATTTCAGCTCACCGTTTTCTCTTGTGCCTAGTTTTGCGTTGAAGTCTCCCATCAACACCGTGTAGTGGGTTTTGGAGGAATGCATGGCTTTGGAAATATCCTCATACATTTCCTCCACCTCGTCATCGGGATGTGCCGAGGTTGGTGCGTAAACCTGTATGACCTTCAGCGAATACCATTTGGTGATTCTGAGTATCAGGTACGCGACCCTCGTCGACACACTCCCAATCTTTACAACGTTGTTGGCGAGAGACTTGTGGACGATAAATCCGACACCTCCTTGGGACAGATGGTCGCCCTCCTGGTGATAGAACAAGTTGCCGGATTCGAGAATCACCGTGTCCTCCCCCTCTCTTCGGACCTCGGATAATCCTATAATATTCCAGCGCAACTTGTCTATCTCTTCTTCCAGCTCCAGGATCTTCTCGTCAGTCCTCAGGGTGCGTGCGTTAAATGTTGCCAGGTCGAGTCGTCGTAGGTGGCAACCGAACCTCCACCGGAGATTCTTAGCACCCCCTGGCCCGCCGTTCCTGCCTGCCTGTTTACCTCTGTCGCCTTTTACGACACCCACGGGAAGATACGGGGTTAGTGGATATTCTTAACCGCCACTACACGGCTCACTTGTACGCCGATGATCAAGTTATTATTGCGTCGTCAGCGGCCGAGTTGCAAATGGTGGTTATATTAATGAACTTATCATTAAAAGAAAGGCGTATAAAAGTGAACGCAAGTAAGACGAAAGCTATGGTTTTTGAAAGAGAAAGAAATAAAACGATATGTGAAATAAGAATAGAAGGAGAGTTGATCGAGCAAGTAGATGAGTTTGTATATTTGGGTTGCGTATTTAGCAGGGATGGGAGATATGATAAGAATCTAAGGAAATAGAGTAAATGGGGCCCTGCACTCTATTGTGAAGAGTCAAAATGTGTCAAAAAAGGCACGTATGGCAATTCACAATGCTGTGTTGGTCCCTACTTTAACGTATGGTGGTGAAAGTTGGGTGTGGCAGAAGAAGCACGAGAGTAGAATGAACGCAGTAGAAATGCGGTCGTTAAGGAGTATGTTAGGGCTGAATCTGAATGACAGGGTAAGAAATTATGTAATAAGAGAAGAGTGTGGTTTGCAAGATGATTTTGTGACCAGGATTAAGAAAGGAATGCTTCGGTGGTTTGATCATGTGGCAAGAATGGATGAGGAAAGACTGACAAAGAAAATTTATGTTGCAAAAGTGAATGGCAGAGTCGGAAAGGGACGTCCTAGGCGAAAATTTATTAAAAACGTGCCAAATTAGGAGTACCCTTAACCGACGAGCATGTATGGATGTGAAGGGGGCGAGAGAGGTGTAAAAGTTGGGTGTAGCAAAAGAAGCACGAGAGTAAAATAAACGCAGTAGAAATGCGGTCGTTAAGGAGTATGTTAGGGCTAAGTCTGAATGACAGGGTGAGAAATTGTGTGATAAAAGAAGAGTGTGGTTTGCAAGATGATATCGTGACGAGGATTAAAAAAGTAATGCTTCGGTGGTTTGGTCATGTGGAAAGAAAGAGTGAGGAAAGAGTGACAAAGAAAATTTATGTTGCTGAAGTGAATGGCAGAGTCGGAGAGGAACGTCCTAGGCGAAAATTTATCATCCAAATTAGCGATTTATTGAAAACGGGCCAAAATAGGAGTTATTAACCCTTAACCGACGAGTATGTATGCGTAGGTATATGGATGTGAAGGAGGCGAGAGAGGTCTGTCAGGATCGTGCCAAATGGAAGTCTGTAGTCTCTGTTTACTCCTCTGGGTGACAGGCGTGAGTGTTTATGTATGTATGTATGTATATGTATTAGAAATCAATATAAAATAGAGAAATATTGATGTGTCAAAACAATAATCAAAATTTTAAATGTGTAAATTCGCTCACTCTAACAACACAGCGAATCGGTATTGCAGTATTGATAATACGACGTAATTCTTTGTATTTGTGCTCCCGGCAACGCCGATCCACGTACAAAATAAGCTTGACAGCCATTCTATTGTTTATTATGGTATTCTACGAGTAATCTGAACAGTGTATCGAATTATAAACTATAATTCTAGCGACTGGCCTCGGTTTCGCCTATATATAATACTGATGACTCAGCTCAGATACCGCAACTGCTAAGCCTCGCAATCGTCTTTCTTGTAAGATTATAATAATAATAATAATGTCCACCAGACCGAATTTCGGCCACGGCGGCCAGCTCAACGAAGGCCAGCCATCGGCGCAGGACAGGATTATAGTGTCCAAGTGTATGCGCAAGCACAGGTGCACTCTCTATTCCCTCACTCTCATAATCCGAAGGGACGGTAAACCGATACGACCGGAGAGATATCAGGCGCAGGACCAACGGCATTACGTGCTTTCTGAGGCACGGGGGTGAGACACCGCCAACTTCCTGACTCCGGGCAACTACAGAGAATTTCTTGACGGAAAATCTCAATAATTAATTTCTTGGCCCGACCCGGGATTTGAACCCAGGACCTGATGATCAGCAGTCGCACTACTACAACCACTAGAACCAACGAGGCAGTTAAGTACGGTTATATTTTAATATCGATATGTGTTCAACGTACATCACTAAGAACGTAATTGCGCGAATAAAATTGATAGTGCGGTCCCTAACCTACTAACGCAAAAGTACTCACTGACTCTATGAGATGCATATCCGATGACAAACTACACTTACTGATAGAATGTTTAGTGTTTCTGGTGGTGGCGAACAGCATCAATGTAGTCAAAGTCAATAACATAAACATTATAACGGATAACTCAGAAACTACTGGTCAGAAAAATAAACTAAGAATCACAAAAATCTGTTTACCTAGAAGAAAGATCTACACTGTGACATACAACAAAAAAAACATACATTCGAGTTGATTACTTCCTCCTTTTTTAAAGTTAAAATTTAAACGTGTCTCTAGGCGAAGGCTAAAAAACTACTCAGAAATATTTAATATTGAACTCGAAAATGATTTCTACACAAATATGTGCAAATGCCATATACGTGGTAGAGCTATGCTGCAGCTATATTATGGTTGTAGCACGTAAGGACTGCCTCAACCGGGGCAGGGCCACGCCCTCACAGAATACCAGCGTCAAATAGCAGCTTAATACTGCTGTGTTTCTTATGGTGAGTGTAGAGAACCGGGGACCCTTTTACTCACCCCTGAGCGCTAAGATGGAATACCTCGTTTACAGTAAAAAAGGATCTCCGGATCTCTACACTCACCATACGAAACACAGCAGTATTAAGGGGATAGTAAGTCAGCTCAAATTCTAATTTCGCCTTCACTTCCCCGCGCGTTGTATGTTATGTACCGACATGTTTGTTATCACTAATACTGTAAGTAGATAGGTCGACTTATTTCATTAGGTTTATCATATTTATGCCTGTTTCTTAACGCCCACCCAGTCACTTCTTATTTTTATAACGGTTATTTCCCATTTTAATTTTACGTCGTCCTGTTGCGTAATGTGTGTTCTGATCGTAAGCGACACAAATTCTCCCTTCAAAAGCCTAACTACTATACTAACGGGGTCGGGGCGACAGGAATCAAGCCGCAAGACGCCGATAGTTTAGGTAATTTCTTTTTACAGTGGAAATAATGGTATTTAAAAAAGTAAATAACATAAGCACTGCTTTATAGTTAGTTCAGTTAGTATGTAAAGTTTCATGATCTCATTTAAAGTATTTTATGAATAACAGCGGTTTATTGTTCAGTTTCGAGGTAATTTTGGACTTTTTTTCTATCGAGAAAATTTTACGGAATCGTGTTTTCGTCTAACATAGTCCTTAACATTAATCCTCAACTTTACCATATATTTATTTCATAATTAATGCTGCAATACTTTCGGCATAACGGAGGATCTTGCTAAGCCATTTGAGGTTATATTTCCCCTTAAGCTGCTATTTTAAGCAGGTATTCTGTGAGAGCGTGGTCCAGCTCCGGTGAGCCGACCCATTCGTGCTACAACTATAATACAGCTACAGCGTGGCTTTACCACATATGAATACTTTCATTTTAGGATTTCTAGGTACTCCGGAATCGGACGAGAATATTTGTTGCAACTTCCTTGCTTTGTTTCAGTCGCTGCTGCCTTGGATTTCGCTGTTGACCTGATTGTTTTGTGATTGGCTGACTGATTCGATTTGAATTGAGCATTATTAATATAAAGTACAATGCAATCAAGATTACAACATGAACGTCAACGACCTCGAACGGAACTACACTTGAAAGTACGATTTGCTAAAAAAAATATTCGTTTTTTTATAAAGATGAAGTGACCAACGAGGTTACAGTCCACCTGTACACCCGAAGCGAACTCCAAACAAAAAAGGTGACAGATTTGTTGTCACTTCTGAGGAGTGAGGACTAAGATGTGCTCACAGCCTTTATCTATACTGGCCATCTTTTTTTTAAACGTTACCACTACACTAGGATTTCCTTCTGTAACGTCGGGGCAGTTTACTTCACAAGTACACACATTCAGAACTGGAACGATTATTTGTAGGCCATACAAATACTTGTTCCGTGCGGGATTCGAACCCGCGGCCCACAGCGCAGCAACTCATTGCTACTCACTGCGCCACGGAACCGTCTATCGTCTATCTATCCATATAAGCAGGTTTAGGTGAGCGATAAGAACTATAGTTATATAAATATTTGCACGTAGACGTTGCGTACGTGATGTTGTACTACCACTAATCTCGATTTAGTATCAAAATGCAAATACCTATTCATTTTTTTTTGCCGGGTTTCCTTATTTAAAAACGTTTTGTTTTCATTTACGAGCCGTTTTCCAGTAAATGAATAAAATACCAGTTTAAAATTTATTATTCGCTCTTTAATTATGAAATTGACGACATTTATGGAATAATTTAACGTATTTTTCTGGACGGGAATATTTTTCAAGGCTTTTATAGGTATAAATTATAAATTATCAAAAACTAATATCTATCATTAATTAAACTTTAGTACCCGGTTGACCGAGCTTTGCTCGGTATTTTTCGCTCGGTTTTTTTTAATTCGTGTGTTTTGGAAATTATATTAAGATACAAACTACATACTGATGAAATATGAATAATATTTTTTGATCTTAGCGACATAATAGAAAAAACTGAATTGGTTATTTGAATAAAAAATCATGAGTGCAATTAGTTTAATTTAAATTTTCGTGTTTTTAAAAAATGCTAAAAAAAGGGCTCGAAAAAAATATATTTTCTCAAAAAAGAAAGAAACTTGAAAAAAAAAATAAAAAAGTCGGTCGGTCGGTCTGGGCTCGAACCGGGGTTTTACGATTTTGTGACCGCCCATTATACCAATAAGCTATTTATAATCATTACCAAACTGTCAAAATTTACCTTCTTATTCTAACTATATTGTAGCAGTTTTTAATTGCCTAAAAACACGGACAAAAAGACATTTTCTAAAAATAAATCCTAGCTAGATCGATTTATTATCCCCGAAACTCCCTGGACACTAAATTTTATGAAAATCGTTGGAGCCGTTTCCGAGATCCCGATTATATATATATATACATATATACAAGAATTGCTCGTTTAATAGTATATATATAATTTTACAATAGTCAAAAATTTTATCATATTTTTATAACGTTATATATATATATATATATATATATATATATATATATATATATATATATATATATATATATATATATATATATATATATATTATAATATAATATAATATTATAACATAATATTTTTATTTTATTTTTATATATTTGGTGTGTAAAATTAGTGGGGTAAACTGAAAATATTAAACACCCAAAATGTATTGTTCCGATAAAAAAGCTATGATAAGATAACGTTATATAATCCCGTAATATATCCTATTTACACCGGAAGTGTAGATTAGCCTTGCACTTTGGTCTTGTTATTGTATACTCAGTCTTGGTTTCGGTCTTGTTCTTGTTCATTCGGTTTTGGTATTGGTATATCTATGATCTGCGATTTTGCAAGACTAAGACTTATTTTGCTCATCACCAGTATCGTTTAAGGGTATTCTTAATTTGCCGTATCTTCAATTTGACGATACACTTGGTATATAAACGTTCATTTAGGAATTCCCTAGCTAATTCTGCAACTGCAACATTTGCTTTGTTGCTCTGTCCGCATTTATTCTTTTTACTTGTCCAAACCTCCTGTTATTATACCGGCCAAGGCTTTATAAACCGAAACACAACAGAGGTAAGGTACTTATCCAGGCGGACTAAAATAGCAGCTTAATGCTGTTGTGTTTCGTATGGTGAATGTAGATTTCCAGAGACTCATTTACTGGAAACGAGGCATTCCATCTTAGTCCTCAGGGGTGACAACGCATTAGCGTTTTGATTCTTAATCAAAGATAAATAAATGTAGATGTCTATGGGCCACAGCATCCACTTACCATCAGGTGGACTGTGTGCTCGTTTGTCACCCTTTTGTTGTTCAAGGATATTGTCCGCATTATCTCCGGGACACTGTAAATTTTAGTTCTACAGCATCGGATGGCCAGCCTTCAGGGGATCACCGGGGTAAGACTACGCTCTCACAGAATACCAGCGTAAAATAGCAGCTTAATGCTGCGGTCTATGTAGAGAACCGGAGCCCCTTCTATCTTAGTCCTCAAAACTGATCAGTAAGTAAAGTAAACGCATCAGTATTTTAAATCTTAATCAAGGATAAATGTAAACGTCTGAGGGCTACAACGCCCATTTACCATCAGGGGGACTGTGTGCTCGTTTGTCGTTCTTATTATATTTAAAAAAAATCCATATCATCGGCTACCCTTTTAATCTGGTGAACTAGAAGGTGGCTAAAAACCCTACACTCAACCTACCATGCAAATTAATTTCCCAACGAGCAACTCAGTCTTTTACATAACGCGGTAAACAGGCTTATGATAATATATTTAGAACGTACGTATTTCTGTCTATATAATGATATCAAGTGTACGGCCAAGGCCTTGAAGCCTGACAAGTAGTTATGATCTGTGCTAGTCTTTATGTATATAATCCCTGGTGCGTGTGTAAGTTACGTAGCACTGTCTATATACGTCCTACTGTTGAGCATTGAGCTATTTTTGTTTTTCATAAGAGAGCTATAAAAGCTATTTACAATCTTAAACCGAGAGAGTCCCTTAGAGAAAAATTTAAAGAAATAAATATATTAACTTTGGGCTCTCAGTATATCTATGAAAATTTGATGTGTGTTCACAAAAACAAAGGTAGTTTTAGTACAAAAAAGTGATATACACTCTGTAAGCACTAGGAACAAACACAAGCTGGTGCTACCAGTTTCTCGACTCCACAGGGTCAGTAATTCATTCTTGGGGCAATGTATACGCTTTTACAACAAAGTCCCAGAAAATATACAGGGTCTCTCTATTACCAAGTTTAAGTATTTAATTTTAGCATTTCAAAAATCATGATTTCACGTGTAGTGGCGGGTTATTTCATAAGTACCATTTAATAAATATATATATAGATAATTAATTTTTTTTAGTACCATTTAATAAATATATATATATATAGATAACTAATTTGTATATAGTACAATGTAAAATATTTTTATGTGCGAGTGTGTATATGCACGTGTATGTATATGTATTATTTACACTTATGTTTATTCCTTAATATGTATACTTTGAGTTAATGGTTGATTCACTATTTTCTTTAATGGGAAGTTAGCACCGATAACGACGCGGGCGCAATATCGAATAAATACTATTCAGGGCTCCGCTGAAAATCAGCGCTGCTGCAGTACCTGTGGTAGCATATGCTGAGTCGGAATCCTTTTTGGCATCACATCACTCACTCTTACCGAAACTTATTTTTAATTATGTTTACCATCTTGTACCTTGTGTGTTTTTATGTTCTTATTTACTTTTATATGTATATTTTGTGAAAGCTAATAAAACCTATGTCTATGTCTAATTAAACAAAAACTGCATAAAAAGGGTTACTAAGATACAGATTAATACATGGTTGATAATAACCCCTGGGAATAAGTGTTGAGTGTAACTTGGAAGTGACCACCACTTCCAAGTTATTTCTAAAATAAAGTTTGTAAAAATTTTGTGACCATTGACATGGTAAAATTTATTTAAAAAAGTCCCGCTGGGTTTCTTGCTGGTTCTTCCCAGGACAGAGGTTTTTTCTCGAACCAGTGGTAACGTCAAAATTTGACTTTCAAAAAGAATTACTCGTAATCTATATTGAATAAAAATTATTCTATTCTATTCATATCTTCTCATTTCAAGCAGTGTTTTTATACCAGGAAATAAGAAAAAGGCAAGAGTCTACAGGCACTGCCCCAATGAGCGTCGGCGGATATCACATCATGCATTATTAAAGGCAAAAAACCGCTGTTGAAGCTTCCCCCATCGATTTCCTCACAGGGGATTTGCTATAGTTGCCACGCTTGGCAGGTAGATTGACAAACATAGTTTTTTTGTTTAATTATTAGTTTGATCGTTAATAGAAAGATGCTGCCCATCTCCTGTTTCAGATTCCCTCCGTCACTTCTTATAATACCCTCGAGATGATATGGGGTAGGGGATTATCTTACACGGCCATACACGGTAAAGACGGCCTAATACCACTTATATACAATCCAAGAACTAACCTTTGTCCACTGTTGTAACCGTTTATTGAGTTGTTTGACAGGCCTGTTGGTCTAGTGGTTAGTGACCCTGACTGCTAAGCCGGAGGTCGTGGGTTCGATTCCCACCCAGGACAAATGTTTGTGTGATGAGCACGATCATTTGTTCTGTGTCTGGGTGTAATTTATATATATAATATTTATGTATTTAGAAATATATAAGTATGTTTATCAGTTGTCTAGTACCCATAACACAAGCTCTGCTTAGCTTGGGACTAGATGGCGTTGTGTGATAGCTGTGGAATATTATTATTATATTATTATTATAGTTGTGTAAGTGACGGTGTAACTTAGAAACGACTTAATCAACTGAGGACATATTCACACAATATATTTCAGACTTCGAAGGTTTGATTTCTGGATCTCGACAAAAGCACCACCAATCGCATAAGTTGTAAATCTAAACTATCCAGGGAGTTCCTGGATAATTTAGATTCAAACAAACACAAAAAATTCATCAAAAACGTTCAAGCAATTTTTGAGTTTTGGCGAGGCTAACGGATAGCAGTTGAATTTTATATACAAGGTTATTTTTCAGAGTAATCAAAGTTTAAATTTAATTTAAATATATATATATATATATATATATATATATATATATATATATATATATATATATATATATATATATATATATATATATATATATATATATATATATATACTAGGACCAATGCAGATGCAAAGGTAAAACCTTTTGCTAGCATCATAAACGGACCGGAGTAAAAGTCTAAAGTCATAACTATCTTTATTTCAACAAAGGATTCAATCACATGGTATGACATTGCGCAGATGTAAATTAGCGAATTGATATGATAGTAAATGAAAAAAAAATCAAATTCAGATTTTTATTATTTACAAACCTTGACTGCGTTGAGCTACAAATATTGTCGAAAAAATCATGTAAATTGGCTTACGGGTTACGGAGAAGATATGTTTCAAAGAATCATTTTCCTGCGCCATGGGAGCTTACTACAATAATAATATACCGCTATTGCATTTTTTGAAAATACGAGTAAATAAGGCTTCTACTTTTATTTGAAATTATTTCAAATTTAATGTGATTTATGGACTACAAATACGCGTCCGCGCGCTCCTTTGTGTGCGATTCAATTCGCTACGTTTATGCCGTACCTTACGGATGTAAGTGTAAGATATTTATGAATGACAATCAGTTAAAACCGACGCAAGCATTACCACGCAGTTTGAATTTAAAAGATAAAAAGGAAAGAATGATTAAAAGATTTTTTAATTAATTTTTTTTCATCATTTGCCTATTTTACTTATTCTGAACCTTCTCTGCAAATTTGGCCGCTTATTACAAAATAAACCTTTATAAACCCGAACATTTGTTTAGTTTTACCACTAATTCGGAAAAAAACCTCAGTCCTGGCAAGAATCAGCAAGAAAGCCAGAGAGGCATTTTACAAAATTAAAATACCTATATCTATATATATAGGGTATATATAGGGCGTCCTGGAAGTCGCCAGCAAGCCGGAATCAGGTGATACGTCGAGTATATATATATATATATATATATATATATATATATATATATATATACACACAATAGTTAACAGAAAAATAGATAACAATATCTTTGCTATATATTTTAAAAATTACAGGCTTAAAAATAATGGACAAAATCTACACCCTGTGGCGGTCTTTTAACTCCTGTTTTTACAGATTTTAACTTTTTTTGAATTTTCTTTTTATTGTGTAATCCTGAATAATGCTTCTGAAAACTTTTGCTTAAAATTTACACCCAACTACTCCAGTCCAGAAGGGAATGTAATTGTTTTCCCACCCAAAATTTTATTAATTTATAGAGGTTATTACGTTATCGAGGTTTAAGTTATCAAGGCTCTACTGTATCTGAATAACTTGGAGTATTTTTGTTCTGAAATCGAAAAACGACATACAATTTATTACGTGGTAGAGCCACCAAAAAATTAAAGCTAATGTATAAACAAAGGAGTATTTGTAATTTAACGTAACTGGACTATGTCTGATTCTTATTTTAGACAATATGTAACGTAATTAACGCACACCCTCAGACACCCCAATTAGTTTATTGTGTTATAATCATAATACATACACTGAATTTTTAGTTAAACATTTTTATGCACTGATTATTTATCAATTAGTTATACTAATTCCGGAAGAATGTTGTGGTCACAGTACAAATCCACGAACGCAAAGACTTTAACGTGCTTGAAATAAAGTTCATTTTTCTTTATTTTTATTTAATGACAGAATTAGTAATAATACAAATAAAATAGCACTCTTAAAAGTCTTATTGCCTTAAGTTACGGTCCATTTCAGTTTGTTTTGACTGTACAGATTTAGTGTGACTGTATTTTACGTAGTTTTATTCATTTTTGGGATAAAAAATTACCTATATTAAAAATGATAGAAATCGATTCAGTAAACGATTCTGAACAAACTACTTTCTCAAAGTGCGTTAATTATGTTACGTGTTGTATATACAATATAAAAACTTGTGATGTGTCGATTTTCCGCACAAATATCTTCCCGTGCTTGACCCATACGTACTGTTGGTTTATTTCTTTTGCGGCTGTCTGTTCCACCGCATCTTTTTGAAATAACTAAGGTGATCATTTATATAAATATGGGTGTATTACAGTTGTAGCACGAATGGGTCGGCCCGACCGGGGCAGACCACGCTCTCACAGAATACCAGCGTGAAATAGCAGCGTAGGTAAGGCTGTTGTGTTCCGGTGACCCTTTTTACTGGAATTGAGGCATTCCGTCTTATTACTCAGGGGTAACAACGCAATTTGCATTTGGATCCTTAGTTGAGGATAAATGTGGATGTCAATGGGCGACAGCATACATTTACCATCGGGTGGACTGTGTGCTCGTTTGTCACACAATGCTATATTTAAAAAAAAAACATCCATTGATCTCTCCCAGACGAAGTCAGGACGGGTCACTAGTTTAAAATAAAGATGCAGCGACTTCGCTTATATTAATTATTTAATTGTTATTAAAGGTATTTAATTTATTATTGTTATCACGCATACATGATAGAGCGACGTTGTAGAATATTATATTTGTATCACGAATGGGTCAGCTCGACTAGGGAAGACCACGCTCTACCAGCCTGCTGTGTTTTATATGGTGAGTGTATAGATAACCGGATATCCCATTTATAGAGTAACTGGAGATCCTATTCACTGGAAACGAGACATAGGCATAGATAGACGTAGAGATTAGATGTCTATTGGTCACAGCACCTACTTACCATCAGGTGAACTGTGTGCTCGTTTGTCACCCTAATTTTATTAAAAAAATACTATATCTAATAACGAAAAATTGTTTTATGTATTAAAACAGTTTTTAGTTCGTGAACCGATATAAAAATAAATCGAATTCGACGTCAGATAACCCGTTTGTTGAGGAAGGTTATAGGCCATATAGTATCACGCTTAGACCCATAGAAGCGGATGAGTAATAGCAAAGGTCAACTGGTATGGTACTACAACTAGTATGTAGGCAAGTACCTACGCAAAGCGAGAAGAACATCAGTTAGTTACCGCGTTGTACTTGATTACGTACCATCACGACCGAATCTCGGTAAAGGCTAGGTTTGCCAGATTTAAACTTCAAGCAATTTACTGCACAGGTCAGTGTAATTACTTACTCAGCTTTTATTAAATCAAAGACCATACGTTAACTTTCCGAGAAGCTGTTTGTTTGGAGATTTTGAGTTTTGTCGAGAGTCTGGAGTTTATTTAAAATGTCAGGAGAATCCAGACGAATCCCGACCATCTGGCAACCCTAGTTACGGTGGCAAGACCCAATGGAGACTGGCTTTATATATATACTGGCTTGCCAGGCAGACAATATTCAAAAGAGCAGTAAAAGAGCTTACAGTCATACACGCTCATTCCCATATCACATAGATTTTAAATTTGATGTACGTAAAATTTGTTTTTTGTATTATGTCCCATATCACATAGATTTTAAACTTGTTGTATGTAAAATTTGTTTTTTTTTTGTATTATGTAGTAATGTACGGCATTAATATTAATATTGTTAAGCGTAGATTAGATCTCCTCTGTAGTAAAATATGAAAATGATGTGTCAACATACTTAGGAAAACAATCTGGCACGAAACTTTTGTATGTATATGTGTAATTTTTAATGTATTTTGATTGTTATCTGTTTTGTTGTCCATATAATAAATAAATAAATAAATAAACATTGTTCTACCCCTTTCGAAGGTACCCTTTGTCATCTCCTCTTAAAAATCCTTAAATTTGCAAGAAAAATTGTGGGTCACTTATGGGCAAAAAATTATCCTATCTCTCAAGTTGGACCAAACTGCACACGGTGTGAAAATTTTATTAAAATCGCTTGAGTAGTGTAGGAGTCCATCGCGGACAAACAACGTGACACGTAATTTTTATATATATATATATATATATATATATATATATATATATATATATATATATATATATATATATATATATATATATATATATATATATAATCTGTAGATGTGTTTGTCACTGAACTCCTTTTAAACCTTTGAACCGATTTTGATGAAATCATTTATGTGTGTTTGAATAGACCGCTGAATAGTTTAGATTCTTGCAAAAATTAAAAATGGTTATTTGTGATATGTGTAACACATTTTGATTCTTCATCGAAGATAAATGTAGATGTGTGCCTATGGGCCACAGTATCTACTTACCTTCAGGTGGACTGTGTGCTCGTTTTTCTGTCTTAATATTTTAAAAAAAACCTGTGCTTGTACACACTTATGTACTTTAGATAATCCAGTCTTGCGTAGATATCTGGTCTCCGTTGAGACTAGCCGCCGCGACCAAAAATTATATTTTATATTAGATAGGTACTATGTTACGTAAATAAATAAAATAAACTGGAAAAGATGTTTAAATAAGGCTACAATTTGTAACGAGCGTGTAAAGGTCTTATGTCGGGTCGCGTGTGATGCTGTTGAAACGAGGCCCCTGTTTTATAGTATAGTGATGTGAAGGGTGGCACGATATCGATATTCTACACATATGAACTGTTACAGATCTGACTTCAAGACATATGCATCATAAAAGTTATTTATTTATATATTTATTTATTTATTTATTCTTTATTTGCGCAATATGGGTACAGATGGTTTTACAGTGGTCAATTTACATTGTTGATCGCCATATTTAGGCTCATGCCATGCAAAAACTCTTAATTATATGCTATAGATTAAATTAAAATTATTACATATCAAATCACAGTATCTAAATAATTATTAAAATAATGTCAAATGAGATTACCTAATTAATACACAATGTCAACTTTGTAAAATAATGTCACATAAAATGTCTAATTAATGTCACAGTACCACTAAGCCGGTTACAATACTACATCTATTAATTTGTCTTCAAGAAATTCCCTTACCGAATAATATGATTTTCTAAAAGTAGTGTCTTCACTTTTTTTTAAAATAAATTATTATTTGAAATTTCAAGCAGAGATTTGGGTAAATGATTATACACTCTCGGAATCATACAAAATACACTGCTGTTTAAAAGTTTAGTTTTGTTATACATGAAGCTTATTTGGAAAGGGAAGGTTATTGAATATGTGATTATATAATTTATTTTATTGAATCAAGGGTGATAAACGAGCACACACCTGAAAGTACACCTGACGTTAAGTGGATACAGTAGTCAATAGACATCTGTTCCTATTATCAATTAAGAATCAAAATGCAGAAGCGTCGTTGCCCTGGGAACTATTTTTTTATAGGATTGGATGACAAACGAGCACACAGTCCACCTGCGGGTAAGTGGTTGCTGTGGCCCATAGACATCTACATCTATCCTCGATAATGTGTGAGAGCGTGGTGCTTACCCGCTCGAGTCGACCAATTCGTACTACAACTATACTACTAATATAACTGCAGCATAGCTCTACCACGTATAAAAACTAAGATGGAATGCCTCATTGTCAGTACCTAATAAGGATCTCTGTGTTTATGCAAAGTAATTTAAGAGACGGTACAGCAAACGGCAATTTTTTTAGGTGTTGACATGTTTAGCCTAGTTAAACTAAAGAAATAGTTGAAGCTGAAACCGTTATTCACAAAAACCAGTATGTCACGTAAAATATTGCAAGGATATGGGAAGTTCGTCAACATGTACCCACTGGAGCAACGCGTAACCCTCTAAGTCTAAGAAATGACAATCTGTAGGACGTATATTGTCTGTAAGTTTAGTTTATTATCTTGTCTCAGTTATCACCACTTCTTTTTATGATGTACGTATTCATTGTAAGGAATAGATGAGCCATGCGCCATAGCTACGACTTAATTGACTAATTGTCCACGGTGTATATAATTATTTATCATTACACTATTTCCACTGCATCTACTCGTTGCCGTATCTTTATCTTGAATTGTCCACGTTTCCAATTCACATAGATATTCATAAAATATAAGAAATTGACTGATCCGGCAGAAATTGCTCAGTAGTTGCCGGTAGGTGGCGTATTGAGTTTCACTCCGAATTCACTTTGGACTTTTAAGGCGCTGTACATAGTCAAAGTAGGCTTCAGAAAACATTTTTGAGCGCGACTACTCGTCCCCCACTCATCTGCTTCACCCCCTCTAATACATAAAAGTCGTCTATTCACCGCGTCTTAAGGAGTAAAAATAAAATTTATTAATAACATGACAACAGTACCCACTAGATCTATATTTTGTGATTTATTTTTGACACTAAACTAACACATTTTCTGTATATGAGTCATTTTGGTTGATAAATAAGTAATTTAATAAAAACTTGTGACCTAGCGGTGAACCCACACGGCTGGCCCGAGGTGTAGGGTCGGCCCGAGGAGGCCACTCCGAGTGGGCTTGGCGAGCCCACTTCAGATGTGGTGAGCCGCGGCGAGAAGAAAGCCTTCTCCTCCTACCGCTGCAGTCAGGATGGAGTCGCGGAGAGGAGTGTTGATATGGCGATGTACCCCTCGCCCCTTCCTCCGCGACTGACGGAGCCGCACCGTGATACGGTGGTGGTAGGGCTGCGGGGGAGAGGAGTCGGTATTGGGAGGCGCCGCTCTCCCTACCCTCCGCAGCTGAATCTTGGTTGGCAGCAGAGCCACAGACCGCCACTGGGGTCAGGAAGGCTAGTACTTCTGAGTACTCGTTTTTCCTGGCCCCATGACGGCCTTCGTGCATCGGACACGGGGGTGTCTGTTGCGCATGTGAAGTTGGAGACCGCGAAAGAGGGCGCGACATATGTTTTGGTGCGCCTTACCTGAGAAGGAGATGGGGGAGAAGTAGTCCTCTCCTAAGGAGGCCCAGCGCTGGTGGGGCCGCGTTAGTGTGCAAAAGCGTTCTCGTGGCCCTGCCAATATACGACAAAGGTGGAACACCATGGGGTTTTAGTTGGTGCGAATTCGACATAACCCGTCCTTGACCCCGCGAGGCGGGTATGCGTAGGTATTTCCCATGTAATAAAAAATGGTGAAGTCAGTCAGAAGTTTTACGATCACTAACAGATGCACCGAAGATAATTTATAAATATAAAGATATCTGTGGTAGCTAGTTCACTAGTGATATTTTTATAGGAAGTCAGAACCAGGTAACCGTGTATACCTAACGCCCAAATACCCTCAATAACGCAGTCACTTTAGTACTTATATATTACTCAATGGAATACCGCATTATGTCCGTCAGCATGCGACATGATTACGTAAGCTCGTGACCCAATGTTACGCGTTCAAATCCGTAGAAATAGAAAGTTCTTACGGCTGTCAGACGTAACAAATAATCCGCAAATAATCTTATGTAGGTTACGGTAAAGGTTGTTGATTTTACTTTGAATAAAAGTATATAATGCTATTAAATAAATTCTCTTTATATAATTTGAAATTATCGAATATCACCGACGTTTTAAGTGCTTGTTTTACCTGGAACTGCTTAGCCTGGTTAGCTCTTGTTATTCTGCTGATCATTGAATATATAAGAAACAGGCGTATATTATACACTGGTTATTAATAAGTAAATCTATACTTCCCAAATTAATAGACCTTCGTTTGCCAAGAGGCTATCAGAAACAGAATATAAAAAAGGGTAAAGCGCTTGGCGTAAAAATAAATTTCTTAGTAGAAGCGAGCAATCTGGTTTTGATCTCCGCTGAGACAAATGACATTGTTAATTGCAATTTTCAATTCTAAAAACATCTTGAGAAAACCTGCATGTTAGACAAAAATATTCTTCTGCCCTTCGCTACACGTGTCCGTAGTTGTGTCCGAGAATATAAAAATAACATCATTAAAAATGCAGATGACGTTATCGATAGGTGATTTCAAAATACTTTTTCAAAGCGATTTTTGTGCTTTTTATGTCACCACACAAAGAAATCACATTTATTAAATTCATACGATGTAAAAACTTAAATATTTTAAAATGACAACTCTCAAAATAGAAGAAAAACACTATATCTTGTATCTTTGCATAAATTATTGAATAACCACTGTGCGCAACTTTTAAGTAAAATTAATATATCTGTACCAAATAAGTTAGCGCGCTTTAAGGTTTACAAGCTGCTCAAAGAACTTATCTGTAAAAGTAATTTGGGTCGCAACTCCCCACTTATCAGAATGATGTCATTATGCAACCATATACCAAATTCAATGGAAATAGACTAGATTTAAGTATTTGATCCAAAAAAAATTGGAAATATGCAATAAAATTAGTAGATTTATTATTATTTTTGGGGTATCTATATAGTTTTCTCATCTGGTTGGGTTCCACAAATATATAATTGTCAATGAAAATGATAAATATATATTATTAATATTTTATAAAGTCTAAGCATTAAATCCACGAACTGTAGCTATAGCAAATCTGTTTATTTTTGTATACCTACTTATTAGCATATTATTATTATCTGTTTTATTATGTGTTTCCTTATCTTTAAAAAAACACTTCGCTTTTTATGTAAGTTGTGGTTACCTGTAAGAAGATGAACACGTAGCATATAGTCGCCGTGTTGAATTTTATTTTTTTAGTATTGTGTATCATCTATTAGTGTTCCAAATAAAGAGAAAAAAAAGCTTTTTTTTTGTTGTTGTGTTTCAAGTCTTCCTCTCTTATTTATCTATCTATCCTATGAAAATATTTAGCTAAGTCCCGAGCCTCTCTCCAGATTACAATCTTGGACCTATCCTTGATCCTATGCTAATTTCACATGAACCAAAGCCACCATTCTTTGATCCTACAACAGCTACACCTACAAAGCAAACATAAACTTTTTCATAGAATAAAGGTGGCAAACGAGCACACAGTCGACCCGATGTCAACTGGATGCCGTGACCCATAAACATATACGTATCAGCGATTAAGAATCAAAATGCAGATGTGTTGCTACTCCTGATTACTAAAATGAAATGCCTCGTTTAAAGGATAGTAATAGCCTATAAAGTAATAGCCTAGTAAAAAGGATCTCTGTTTCTCTACACTCACCATACGAATCACAACACCATTGAGCTGCTATTTGACGCTGGTATTCCGAGAGAGCCTGGTCCTTCCGCGGTCGAGACGATCCATTAGTGCTGCAACCATACTATAGCTGCAGCATGGCTCTACCACTTAAAAACATAATTACTGTATTTGGAGCATACGAGGCCACTCCCCGCTCGAACAAAAACATTTGACTTTATCATTCAGGACATCAACATCATTGCACCCTTTTTACTGGACATTAAGCATTCCATCTCTGTCTTCAGGGGTGACAACACATTTGCATTTTGATTATTAATTGAGGTTTCAAATAAATGTAGATGACTTGTTTATCACCCTTATACTACAAAATAAAATTAAAATAAATTTAGGGTCGTACATATTATATACCAAATGTAAGGTACTTTATCGATATATTATTATTTAAATTTTACCCGGCACTGACACATCACTGTAAACTCTTATTGAAATATTTTCTCATTTATTGGCACGACATGTACATACGGACTGCTTGTAATCGGTAGCGTTATTGCGAAAAGTATCACATGTAGGTACTTGAATTTGTACTATTTAAGTCGATTTCACCACTGAAGGAAGTCGTGATGTAGGGCAGATTATACCAGATCTATTCAAAATAATTTCAAATAAAGTATATTATACAATATAATACAAAATAGAGAGCCTTGGTAGCTCAGATGCTTAGCGCTCGCTGTAAATTTCACAGTACGCGAGCAACCCGGGTTCGATCTCCGCCGGCACCAATGAAATTGTTACTGCAATTTTAAGTGCTGATTTATCGTGTGCTCAGAGCTGAAGGAAATAATCGTGAAGAAACTTTGTTTTTGTAGAATAACAAGCACACAGTTCACCTGGTGGTAAGTGGATGCTGTGGCAGACACCAACATTTATCCTCGATTTAGAATCAAAAGGCAGATGCGTCGTCACCCCTGGGGACCAAGATGGAATGCCTTGTTTCCAGTACAAAAAAGTCTCAGGATCTCTATACTCAATATACGAAACACAGCAGTACTAAGCTGATATTCTACGCTGGTGTTCTGTAAGAACGTGGTGCCTCCCCGGTCGAGCCGACCCATTCGTGCTACAACCATAATATAGCTACAGCGTAGCTCTATCACGAATGAAATGCATGTCTGCATGTCCATTACGAACTCATATAAAGTCAGCTGACACGCATTGGGGTAGCGCGGCGTACACTTCCTTACGCTAAAACCCTATCAGAAATGAGCGGAGGCCTGTGCCCTGGGAATGTACCACTCGTCTGCCGTCACGGCTCACTGACCGTGACTGACCAATATAAACATCATAGGTTATATACAGCTCTCGACCACACTCTCACAGATACTACCTTGATATAGCAGCTATAAGTTGCTGTGTTTCGTATAGTGATTATAGCGAACCTGTGACCCCTTCTCCTTTTACTGGAAACGAGGCGACCTACATTATGCTGGATGACCTTTTATACCGTCTGGAAAAAGCTTTGGCACTGATATTTTACAAAAAATAAAAATAAAATTTTGAATTAAATAAATAAATTAATTAAAATCTATCGAAATTCAAATCATATTCCCACTACTTTACGAACGGCACTAAAACAATAAATTTTGTAGGCATCTTTGACCTTGTCACTTCGCACGGTCACAGGCTCAAAAGGAAACAGCAAAGTACCTAATTGTTAAAAAAAATTTTTTCAAACGTTGAATTCAAAATTTTTGTTTCTATTTTTTGTAAAATATCAGTGCCATAGGCTTCTACTTCGTTCACATGTTACACCCTATTTTTTACCAGACGGTAAAAAATGTCATCTAGTAAATATTCGTGCACTCCTTTGTCACCCTTATTCTATAAAAAAAAACTAGTTGTAATTATTTAATATGAAATTGTGTATGCCTTTTGAGCCGCACATAGTGAATGTGTAACTTATCCATCCATCAATCCGCCAAAAATTCGCCGCTAAACATATGCCTCCCCCATAGATCGCCTCATGGGGGCATTTCGCCATAGGTCATTTTTTATAGGAGAGGGTACAAACAAGCATACGGCTCACGTGGTTTCCGGTTTTCTTCACTCGCCATACGAAACACAGCAGCGTTAAGCTTATATTTGCCGATGGTATTCTGTGAGAGCGTGGCCCCTCCCCGCTCGAGCCGACCCATTCGTGCTACAACTATACTACTAATATAACTGCAGCATGGCTCTACCATGTACAAAATGCACGCATACAGCCATTAAGAAATAAAAAACCTTTTTAAAAATTTTTGTCTGCCTCTCTATCCAGGACAATCTTCTTAATTGCTGAACTGATTGTTATAAAACTTCATGAACAGATACAAAAGTCATCGCCAGAATTGATCGTAGCTACATTTTATTCAAAAAAAATTGATATATTTTTCGTAAAATCTAAAATCGATAAAATGAAAAGTCCTTGATAATCACAAATCTAAATTACGGTACATTAACATCCCACCTAGGTGAAGTTAAAGCGCATATATGCCAGATACAATATTCATTACAATAGAATAAATTAAAAACTATAATTATCACGCGTACTACTCCGTTTTTTTTTTAAGTTCATGCCAAGGCTGACTGAGTTTCCTCGCTGAATGCCTCGACCTAACTTAGACCATTAATTTTACGGTATAAGTTTAATTTAACGGTTTTTAACGCATTTGATTTGACATATTTTTACTTATTTAAATTCTAATAGCGAAACGGAACGTCGTAAATTGTAAATTAAATTTACTTTTTTAATAAATAAATAAATAAATTCTGTTTATTTGAGGCACATTGCACCTATATAACTTACCAACAACAAAAAAGACAATACAGTACAGAATTACTAAAAATTAAAAATAATTATATCATAATAATATCTAAGTCTAAATGGAGGGAACCATCACGTCAAGCACCTATCTTAAGCCATTTTTGATAAAAAGATTCTGAATCTTTGAATGGCATTAAACGTAATTCGTGCTTTGACAAACATTCCTGAAGCACTGGAATAGCGTTTGAGACCCATAAACCTTCTAAAGATGTTATTACACGAATGCCATTCAAAGATCGCCCCGCGTATTCAGTCCAGAGCTGGCAGGTGTAGAATGACTGACAACACGTCTGGAAGAGCATAGTCTTAACCTCCTTGGTGGCTAACAAACCTCCTGGCAATCATATTGCCACAGACAGACAGAGCTCTTCCCTGTCTTTCTATACCACGAATATCTTTTCGGTCCTTTGTAACTATGTGACCGAGGTATTTGAACCCTTGAACTATTTTAACGGATTGACCCGCCACGTAAACCTCAGGTTTGCTCTTTCCCGCCTTAAAAATCACCATCTCCGTCTTTTTTTCATCATAAATTAAATTATGCTCGTTAGCAAATTTTTCGCATATAGATATCAATTTCCGCATAGCTTTGATTGTAGGGGTGAGCAGAACCATATAGTCAGCGTAACTTAGGTTGTTAACATAACGGTTACCAAGCCTAAGTCCAACTGGTGTTCTGCTCGGCTCCACGATCAAGTCATTCACATAGATGTTAAAGAAGTTGGGTGAGGTAAGCCCCTACCGTTGGGTACGGGGCAAGTTGCGTTCCTGGGCGCCTCCACTAACGCAAACAATGCAACGCCAGTTGCTAGAGACGGTGGTATCGGTTTTCTTCCCTAAACGAGTGGGACACGTTCCCCCGGCGATGGCTTCGCCCTCAGCAACAGACTCTCCAGAGGAGGAGAACATCGATGTCCCCAAGGTGACGCAAGCAGAGATGAGAGCGGCCATGGCGCGACTCCGGGCAAAGAACACAGCGCCCGAACCCGACGGAGTTCCTGGTCGAGCTCTCGTCCTGGCTCTGAAGGAGCTGGAGCCCCAACTGAGGGGGCTCTTCACGGTATGTCTCGAGCAGGGTCAGCTTCCCAGTGTGTGGAAGGAGGAAAGGCTGGTCCTACTCAGGAAGGAGGGGCGCCCCGCGGACTCACCGTCCGCCTACCGGCCCATAGTGCTGCTCGACGAGGCGGGCAAACTCCTTGAGCGTATCATCGCAGATCGCCTCGACAGCCACTTGTGCAGAGTGGGGCCGGACCTGGACAAGAACCAGTTTGGTTTTCCTCGCGGGCGCTCCACCATAGATGCTATTACGCGCGTGAGGGCCCTGGCGGAGGAGATAGTATCCCGGGGGAGGGGGGGGTGCCCGGCGGTGTCTTTAAAACATCTCCAATGCCTTCAACACCCTACCCTGGAGTTGTATTCGGGAGGCGCTTAATTACCATCGCGTGCCTCCCTACCTCCGCCGCAAATTAGGGGCTTACCTTGAGGAGAGATGCGTCACGTATTGGGGACATGACAGCGCTGGACGGCGCGTCATGTCGTGCGGTGTTCCGCAGGGATCGGTCTTGGGACCGCTCCTGTGGAACATCGGCTACGACTGGGTGCTGAGAGGTGAGCTCCCGTCGGGCGCGGACTTGACGTGTTATGCAGACGACACGCTCGTCACTGCCCGGGGGAGATCGCACGGGGAAGCAGCGATGGTTGCCACGGCTGCGGTTTCACAAGTGGTGAACCGCATCCGGTGCCTGGGCCTGGAGGTGGCCGTTAACAAGTCGGAGGCCATGGTGTTTCATGGCCTTCGACGCGCGCCCGCCGGCATCACACATCGTGGTCAGTGGGGCCCGGATAGCTGTCGAGTCCACCATGAAGTACCTGGGATTAGTGCTCGACAGCCGATGGGAATTTGGGCCCCACTTCCGGCGGCTGGCGCCCAAGCTGATGCGTGCAGCTGGCGCACTTTCAACGCTGCTTCCCAACTCGGGGGGCCCGAGCGCCGCTTGTAGGCGGTTGTACGTGGGAATCGTGCGGTCCATGGCCCTGTATAGGGCCCCTGTATGGGCGATGGACATGACGGCCAGCACTCTCGCCATTCTGCGCAAACCGCAGAGGGCGATGGCCGTCAGAGTCATCCGCCGTACCTGTACCTGTGCTGCATAGACAGGGAGCCGGACGCTCGGTGCCACCACTGCGTCCATTGCGGGGAAGACACGGCGCAACACACGCTCGCCGAGTGTGTAGCTTGGGAGGAGCAGCGCCGTGTCCTCACAAATGAAGTAGGAGGCGATCTCTCGCTGTCGGCCTTGGTGCGGAGGATGGTCGGTAGCGCAGAATCGTGGGATGCAGTGGTGTCCTTCTGTGAGGACGTGATGTCGCAGAAGGAAACTGCGGAACGGGAGAGGGAGATCTCGACACCCTTCCGTGGCCGCAGAAGGCGCACCGGGCGCAGGAGAAGGGCGGACAACGCCCTTTTCCAGCCCCCATGAATGAGTCCAGAGGCGAGGGACTTGGGGAAGCCCCCCCCCCCCCTATTTGATGGACCCGAGGCGGAGGCACGCGCGGGTGTCGGCGCGCGCCTCTGAGGTGATACACGGGGTAGTTGAACACCTCACTACCCCGTGCAGGAGACGAGGCCCGTACAGACCGGGTTAGCACTAGTGTGGGGCTGCGGAAGAATTTGGATTCCCGCGGCCCCTCGCGTGCACGTGCGAGGAGACACCGGGGTGGTTTTAGCCGGTAAGAGTCCGGCACACCCCTCCGCCTTTCCCCAGGCAGAGGCAGTCCATGAGGATTTCCCCCTCGTAAAAAAGAAACGGTAAGCCCCCCTGCCTTACTCCGCAAGTCAGCTTGTAGTCATCGGACGGAGAGTCACCCCATTTAACGTTATTAATCTGTCTCTTATACCAATAAGTGATCAAGTCAACAATACCAGCAGGAACCTTATTGAATCTTAGCTTCTTTCAAAGTAGATCATGATTCAACGTATCGAAAGCGCGACTCAAATCAAGAAAACAGGCATACACACTAGTATCGCGATCAACATAGTAATTTACTACTTAATTATAATAAAGATATTAATTTGCAACCATCCGCTAACTAAATACAATGATGTGTCTTACCTGGATTGAAGAGCACTTCCCGCCCTCCGTCAATTGCGTGCACTAATCCCGTTACCGCTACTCCCAACACCACTATTCACGGCAACAACTACTCCCGGCACGTAAACACGGCACCACTATTTCAGGAAAGACACACCATCGACGATAATACGACACGTGTTTCGCCTGTACACGAGGCATCTTCAGGTGATGTTGACTCTACGGCGGCTGACCGCTAAGAGCTAGACACATAAGCGGATGGTTGTAAATTAATATCTTTATTATAATTGTTATGATGGATTTCCGCAAAGTAACGCCTGATTCTATCAATTAATTTATTACTTGTTTTAAAGCAAAAATTGCCATATCAGTAGATAGCTCTCGTCGAAAACCAAACTGGTCATCGTGTAATTTTGGCTTGAATTAAAAACCCCTGAAACCAAAGCTGATCTCATCTCATCTCATCTCATCTGATTCTCATTTTGAAACGCTTGAAAAGATTTTTATGGATAATAGCTAAAAGCACTCTCGATCATAGCTAAGAACACTCTCGATCAAGTCACCTTACAAACGAACAAACCAAATTAAATCTTATTTGTAACGTACCTATTTGCAACACATATTATACATACGTTTTAGTTATCTGCACTTCTTCTCCATATAAACTAAAATTGTGCCAAATACCACACTCTCCTAAGCGCGCAATATGCTTACAAAATGATACAAAGTTTTCCCTTCATGTATTAATAATGATTATCTTTATTCAGGCAATTAAAGGCAATAGAAGGATACGACTTAGGGACCTTCAAGACAAGATTCTACTCCTTTTTAAAAGGCCGGCAACACATCTGCAATTCCCCTGGTGTTGCAGTTCTTCATGGGCGGCGGTAATCACTTACCACCAAGTGAACAGCTCGTTTGCCCCCTCTCCTATAAAAAAAAAACCCAGTAAAATCAATGAATTTAAAATCAATCGCCACTGAAAAATAATAAATCCAAACAGTCAATTTAAATGGGCAGTAATGTCAGTATATAAAATAATGTAATCAAAATCAAATTAAATGAAATAATAGTATTAGTATTGATATATAGATTAGGTACGCTACCTAAAAAAATATATTTTTTTAAATAGAATACGGGTGACAAACGAGCACACAGTCCACCTAATGGTAAGTGGATGCTGCAGCGCATAGACATTCACACTTATCCTCAATTAAGAATTGGAATACAAATGCGTTGTCATCCCTGAGGACTAAGATGGAATGCCTCGTTTCCAGTAAAAAAGATTCTCACTTATGAAACACAGCAGTATTAAGCTGCTATTTTACGCTGGTTTTCTGTGAGAGCGTGTTCTTAGCCCGGTCGAGCTGACCCATTCGTGCTACAACCATAGTATAGCTGCAGCGTGGGTCTACCACGTATGAAAATACGCTATTTAAATAGATATGCTATTTAACGTACAATAGAACTTGTGGCCATATTAGTTACAATCGCATTGGGTCAAACTCCATTGCATATTGAGTCATAGGGTAAGTATGACTAATAAATTCATTCAGCTGCCGTTTATTCAACAAAGAAGGCATGCATAGTCCAAAGTCTGGGTTACCATGCAATAATGTCCTGAATTTATTTATTTTTTTAATCAAAATAAATACTAACAATGCCATTTACATTATAATATTCCCTTTAACCGCTACTGGTAAACTTAAAATGCTTGTGTTAGGAGTGGTTCACAACAGTAGTTGAATGGCAGATTCGAATCCACGACCTTTTGGATTCTCGATAGGCTACCTCACTTATTCTTATCTTTTTTTAAATTATTATAAGCCTTTCCCACTTGACGGTAAGTGGTAATAAATCCGGAAATGCTTACCCAGAGAGACACTAAGTTTAACTAAAGCCCATTCACTCTCGTCTTGAAGTAGCAACGTAGTCTTCCGTATTTTCCGAGGCACGGAGCTGAAACACCGCCAACTCCGGCTACTACTGACATGTACTTGATGGAAAAATCTGATAAATGATTTTGGTCCGACCCGAGAATCGAACTGGAAACCTCAAGATCGGCAGTCACTTCACGACTAGAGGAACGAGGCAAGGCAGAGGTTAAATTCTTTAGCGATTTAATAAGTGAAATATGTTTACAAAGTTATAAGAAAGAAAATGTTTGTTTCTCCCAAACATTGTTTTAATTTTTTTTTGTGGTAACACAAATTTGATAAAGATCTAACCAGTAGTTTTTGGGTTATCTTTAATAATGAGTATTTAATTGACTTGTGTGTGAAGTCGATTGTACAGTTTTTAATTTTAGGTACCACTTGTTAGTGAGAATAATGTTTGGTGCTTTAATAATTTATGAGTAGGTAATGTTAATTGTTTTGGTGAAGGCAACTGTACAATAACCACGAAGACAGAGCACACCAATTCTGTAAATACCAACTCACTCTTTTCTTAACTTCTTTTTGAACTTGGTTGAGATCAAACAAACCGATCTTATAAGGGTTTCCTCTAAGGTACAGAATCCTATAAATAATAAATAAACAGGTAACCATGTTAAAATTAATGAGAGTTCTTTGAGCCATTAACGATAGTTTCGATTTTCTTCATATGGCCCATTTCGTGCTTCGATATCTCCCAGAAACAGTTGACAGCCCTGCCCTAACTAATCAACCTATGTGAAATAAAACTAAAACAAAATAATATTATAATCATTTCGGATGAAACGTTATTAATTTCCGTAAAACATTTAAACAAAATACAGTATGTAGAGGGAGGGGGCTTAGCGTAACCTCTGAATCACAGATAACTATATACTAGTCAGAGACTCTGAATGAAATCGACTTTCAAGGCCGAGAAGCACAAGACATTTAAAAATAGTAATTGTAATCGCGTTACGTATGACATTTACGGCGGCCATATTTATATCATACACGTGCGCGGGTCGACGACCCGTTGACATTGCAATGGGCGCGGTTCCAAGTCGGCGAAAATTTTAAAATTTTTCCATTCTTTTTGCCACACTTTTTTTACCAATGACCTAACTTTCCAGATACTGAAATACTGGCTGGTAGCTGCCAAGTGTAGAAGAAAGACCGTGCTGACGCTGAATGCTATTATTACACATAGCCATTACACTGTATTTAGGTAATAGGATATTATCCAACTTGTTACAATAATTCGTTTATTATTAGTTTCCGGTTTATACTAAAGTATGTTTAATGTATGTAGAGTATGTTTTATGAAAAGACATGTGGAAAATAGCAAACTAATATTTTATGTTTAGGATTTGACAGCAGCAAATGTCAAATTAACTGGAGCTTTATTTCGTGACTGTGTGCGCCACGGCTAAAGAACTTCTTTCCTGAGAAATAATAATAATTCTTGGCCCATAGTTTAAATCCGGGACTATCAATAAACCACTGCGCATTCTGGCAGGAGCCCTAACTGGACACTGTTGTCTTAAAAAGCATCCTGGGTCTAAGCAACTCAAGGATGTGTCGGTTCTGTTCCATAACAGAAGAAACGCCTCTGCACATCCTAACTGATTGCGGAACATAACACTCATCTGGGAAACTATCTACTCCGCCCAGAAGAAGTGAAATTGCTCACGGCTAAGCAACTCCTTCTATTCATTTAAGACATAGGGCTTAGCTGTGAACTATAGCCTTAGCAGCGATAACAATAGATCTTGTAGGTCGCAGTGATAGTGGTCCCTTTCCCTAGACCTGCATAGCTGCTCGCACATAATAAAAAAAATTCAATAAACCACGTTTTTAAAACTTTAACTTTAAAACAAAGAAAAGAAAAAACCGGCCAAGAGCGTGTCGGGCCACGCTCAGTGTAGGGTTCCGTAGTTTCCCGTCCGTCACAATAAGTGTTCCCACTTATGATTTTAAAGGTGGGTATCCATTATATTCGCGCTCCAGCAGCGCTCCGCGCTCCTGCAACTGCTCCCGGTAGTGGGTACCTACTGTTGTTTCCATCCAAGTTCAAAATAATTTTACTAGAAAGTCCTTATAAAGTTCTACTTTTCAGATTTTTTTCATATTTTCTAAACTTATGGTTTAAAAGTTAGAGGGGGAGACACATTGTTTTTTACTTTTGGAGCGATTATTTCCGAAATTATTAACATTATCAAAAAATGATTTTAGTAAACCCATATTCATTTTTAAATACCTTTCCAACAATATATCACACGTTAGGGTTGAAATTAAAAAAAAAAATCACTTCCCACTTTACATATAGGGGGGCCTACCCTAATAAAACATTTTTTTCCAATTTTTATTTTACCACTTTGTCGGCGTGATTGATACACATATTGATACCTTTCTAGTGCAAACGGTCACAGAGATTAAGCGAGGACGGACAGACGGACAGACAGACATGGCGAAACTATAAGGGTTCCTAGTTGACTACGGAACCCTAAAAACGAACAACAAAGGAGAAAAATCAGTACACAGTTCACCTGATGGTATGTGGATATGTGTTCGTTATCACCATTTAACTATTTAAAAAAAAATCGTGACTTAAATAAATTAATAACTACGACGTGTACAGTGTACACAGGTACACGTCGCAATTATGAACGTTCACGATCTAGCACAGGTTCTGGGTTCGAGGACGTGTGACAATAGAATTGTGAGCATTAATGAAGTAACTGCGCAATACGCCGCTTGAATGAACAATTAATACAACTGCTGATGAATAATTTATTGAGAACAGGCTAGTACGAGTACCCGGGGTGTTGCAGCTGGAGAAGAAATAAATTCGAGGTTTTAAATTTGAAAGACATTGTTTAAGCAGGAATGATAATACACACACTCATTAAAATTGAATAATTTATGACTTTCAAATAAATTTGTCGGTACTCTACTGTAAGTTAATTGTTAAAATAAACTCACGGAATACCAGCGTAAAATAGCAGCATAATGCTGCTGTGTTTCGTATGGTGAGTGTAGAGAACCGGTGACACTTTTTACGGGAATCGACGCATTCCATCTTAGTTTTGAACCTTAGTTGAAGATAAATGTGGATATCTATGGGTCTCAGCATTCACTTATCATCAGGTGGTCTGTGTGCTGATTTGTCACCTATTGCTATAAAAAAAATAATCGGGGACAGTTGAATGTCTGTATCTGAAGCAACAATCGTTTGCCATAAAGTGGACTGTACACAAGTGCTACTTATCATTCTATCCCATCCATTATAACCTGAAAAAGTTCTCTCCCATAGATTGACTCATAGGGGTATTTTGCCATGGCGACCTAGCTAGCGGACGGGTCGGCATCCAAATTTTTTTTTTTAATTATTTTGAGTTGTTATAAGGACGATTCTGCTGCCGTTTCCGCACTGCTATCTCCCGTTTTAGTTTCCTTCTGTAACCTCTTACGGCATCAATGGAACGGTATGCAGCAGTTGATATACTAACACCATTACTATGGCTTTCATATCACTGCCCTTACATAAATTAAAAAAAAACAAGTAGCCACAATTGAGGATAAGTTACCGCAAACGAAGTCCGATTTTTAGCAGACTTCAAAAAAGGAGAGGGATTACAATTCGCCTCTTTGTTTTTTTTTTAACCCCCGACAAAAACAGTATCTTATAAGTATGTAGTGTGAATCAGTATATCTGTATGTTTGTCTGTGGTCTGTGGCATCATAGCTTCTGAACGCACGAGTCGATTTTGATTAAGTTTTTTTCGTTTCAGATAGAGAGTGAGCTATGTTTCAAGTAAATCTATTTCAGCCGTTTTTATAGCAACAGCTTTTTTGCCGGGGGTTTTTAATTTTTAATTTAAGTGATTTGTATGTATACCTCGCGATATGTTCGTCGCTTGTGAACAGGTTTTGATGGTTCTGTTTATATTAAATAGGCTATAATTCAAGCGTGGTTTCATATAAATTTAGACGCAACAATTTCACCCCTAAGGGTGGCAAAATTATGGATCCGGTTTTTAATGAATCTGACATTTAGATGATAATGAGATTGTGATATTCCTTAATCACAAAAGGGTAAATAAATTAACTTTTTAGTATAACAGGTAATTTTGAGAACTAAGTAGAATAAAAATTAATACAGATTTTGAAGTCTTTAGTTCACTATACCTGAGTAGCACCTGCTAATGAACCGAATGTTAAATTATTTTTTCTCTCTTTATTTAGTACTTTATGAGGTGACAACGTCTAATAAATCGATGAACGCCGGCTGCACGCAGAAAAAGGATGACTCATTGTAACGTTACGCTAATAGTAACGTTACGATCGGAGCGAGAGCGCTGCACGAGCTAGCGAAAGGCACGTCGGCTTGAGCGTTCAGCTTGCGCCGCATCTATCTCTCTTCCACAAAGTATGCAATCATTTTATCAATGTTTTGTTTTGACGTCACGTTAAACTATCGTCCGTAAACCGACTTTACAGCCGACCAATTTTTTCTTTCTTTATATTTGGATCACCACCAGATGACACACAATACTAACAAAAAATTACTTAAATACTGCGATGGCTACATGCTACGTGCTTATCCTCTTACATGTAACCACAACTATAATTACATGCTAATAACTAAAGACCGGATTATATGCAACATAAAAAGCCCAAAATATGCATGCAAATATGCAAGAAAAATAGCTAAAATATGCACGAAAATCAATAAAAAGGGTCATATTATTTCATGTGCAACATGAAATAATATGCAACATGAAATAATATGACCCTTTTTATTGAAAGCAGTATTTTTAAATATTTTTTTTTTTATTTTAAAAAGCTATTATTTCTCAAAGATAACAATCTTATTTGGCGAAAATATCAAGTACAAAATATGTTTAACAATGAAACTTGAAATTTACCTTTAAAATATATAAGACTAAGTACTGTTCATAATGTTCTGTAGACAAATTGTGCCTCCTATCGCTTGATACGGTTTTGTAAGCGGAAAAGGATCATTAATTTCAAGTCCAATGAGTGACTGGGTAGAATTTAAATTTGGAAGCCATGTTTGGACTTATTGTGCCCGGCAAAATTTCACACGCCCCGTTGATGAAGCTATCAATTTGGCATAAGGGTTCAAGCCCTGGGTTATTGCTCAGTATTTTTTGAAACTTTTTCTTGAGTTTACTTGGGAATAGCTCTGGCTACCTGAATAGATTCATTCAACGTTAATACATGAGTTTCATGCGTTTTAATACTCGCAAGTATGTGGGCGCAATGAGTGTTTATCACAGCTATGAGATCGAGCGAAATGTGCATGATTACAAAATCTTTCCTAAAATATGCAACTGCCGCTGAAAAGGGGCTAAATATGCAAATGCAATATGCAAATGCAAATAATCAGATTTACTATTAATTATAAATGGTAATTTGTATGATGATATGATAGAACGACACTGCCTTCTCAAAAGTATTTTAGAATTTTATAGAAAAATATATTACTCGTATAAAACTCTGTGCGTTAGAGCAATACTAGAAAATAATTATAATGGAAAGTTTTATTTAATGGATCAAAGACTCACACCAATGCCGCAAAATACGGATGCAATTTGACATTCCCTTGTCCGCCATCTTGCGCGATTGTAACACGACTGGAAGCCGCCATTTTGGAGACATCAATTGGCTTCTTCCATAACCTAAAATCAAACAAAATAAAAAGTAAATTACAAACAGCGTATGTTTTACGTGCCTGTAAAATTCACAAATCGAGCTTTAGATTTAGAGAGTTCTTAAACGTGGTAGCGCCATCCTGCAACTATATTATAGTTGTAGCACGAATGGGTCGGCTCGGCCGGGGTAGGACCACGCTCTCACAGAATACCTGCGTGAAATATTAGCTTCATGCCGCTGTGTTTCGTATGGTAAGTGTAGAGAACCGGAGACCCTTTTTAT
Organism: Parnassius smintheus behrii; assembly: GCA_036936625.1. Taxonomy (NCBI): domain Eukaryota; kingdom Metazoa; phylum Arthropoda; class Insecta; order Lepidoptera; family Papilionidae; genus Parnassius; species Parnassius smintheus. The sequence continues at coordinate 33,692,022 of JAUPFT010000027.1, forward strand.
TCGAAACGAGGTATTCCATCTTATTTCTCAGAGGTAAACGCATCTGCATTTTGATTCTTAATCGGGGAGAAATGTAGATATCTATGAGCCACAGCATCTACTTAGCATCGGGTGGACGTTTGTCACCCTTATTCTGTATGAAGAAATACCTATGCCGCTATGAAATTTAATTTCGAAATGGGGATATTCTGCTAAAAGCGGGAAGTCTGGCAACACTACTACTATCCCACCTGATGGTGAGTGGATGATGTACCTCATAGACACTTACTTCTTTTATTCATTAAGAATTTAAACGTACCTAAATGCGTTGACACTCCTGAGGACAAAAAAGAAATGCCTCGTTTCCGGTAAAAATGATCTCCGGTTCTCTACATTCACCATACTATTTTACGCTGGTATGCTGTGCGAGCGTGGTCCTTTCTCTTTCTCTTTTCTGGCTCTACGACGTAAACAACTTAACAAAAGCCTTTTCACTCTTGACTACGTGGTACTCTTGTTTACGTGGTAGAGCCGCGCTGCAGCTATACTATGTTTGTAGCATGAATGGGTCGGCTCGACCGGGGCAGGACCACGCTCTCACAGAAAATCAGCTTAATGCTGCTGTGTTTCTTATGGTGAGTGTAGAGAACCGGAGACCCGTTTTACTGGGATCGAGGCATTCCATCTTAGTCTTCAGGGGTAACAACGCATCTGCATTTTGATACTTAATCGAATGTAGATGTCTATGGGCCACAGCATCCACTTACAATCAGGTGGACTGTGTGCTTGTTTGTCACCCTTTTCCTATAAAAAAAAGACTATCAAGGCCAGGCTAGAGTCTACCCTAGGTCTAATAGAAGCTGAGTCTAATACAAGCTCAGGAAAGAAGCACTCGTCATATATTTCACTGGCATTCATTCCCACCGGCACAGGTGGAAAGGCACGTGCTCGGCGGTGAAGGCAAACATCGCGAGGAAACCTGCTTAGTAATAAATACGACATGTAAATTCCAGTAACACATACTGGAGTAGCGCAGCTGACTTACTGCAGTATGGCTCTACCACGTCTAACGTGCACGTCAGGGATGTCAATACTTCAACATTTTGATTCTAAATCGGGGGAAAACGTGAGGATAACATGGTCATTTGGCTTATATAATTACTGTCTTATAACTCAAAAACTACAGCCTTGTTTGCATAGATGGCTTTGTGTTACGATAGCTCTTCATCGGTCAATCAAATAATAAAGGGTCAAAAGGGCGATGCTTTATCGCCGCCATTTTGATGGTTAACATATATCTAGTAATTATTTTAGTCGATTTTAGTATGGTGTAGTGTAGTTAGCTTTTTAAGTAGACTTTTCGAAGTGTTCCTAATTATTACCAAAGCGTGTTTGCTATTTTTTCTTTAATATATTATTAAATATGACTGGCCTGTTGGTTTAGTGGAGGTCGTGGGTTCGATTCCCACCCAGGACAAATGTTTGTGTGATGAGCACGATCATTTGTTCTGTGTCTGGGTGTAATTTATCTATAATATTTATGTATTTAGAAATATATAAGTATGTATATCAGTTGTCTAGTACCCGTAACACAAGCTCTGCTTAGCTTGGGACTAGATAGCGTTGTGTGTGATAGTTGTGGAATTGTGAATTGTGGAATTAAATAGTTATAGTATACGACTTTGTGCTTTTGTCTCTGTCCTTCTCTTAGTTTTATCTTTACTTTATAGGGCGGCAAAGCTTAAGGGTACACTAGTCGCTTATTCTTCCATACAAACGTAGTCCGGCGATAACTCCACTGTTTGATGGTGTACGTTCAAAATAAAAAATGATTTCAATTTGTCTCATCATTATCTAGCCCTGTATGGAAACGAAAAAGTAAAAAAAGAGTATATTTAAAAGTTATAAGCGTCGAAAATTCCGAATTTCAACACTATTTTTAACACATCTTTGGGCGGAAATAAATACCATAAGAAGAACGAAAATTGCGAAACAGTTACCATACAGGGATAGATTAGTTGTTCAAAAATGCAAATAATTTTATTTTAAACAGATACATTCAATAGATTTTTCGTGACATCCAGACTACCAAAGGTCTGTTTATAAAATTTCGCGCGCCCGTTTTTGTTATAAAACATCTTGCCTTTCGCTACAAATTGTTTCCCCGATCAGTGGGACGGACGGAGGGGGGACGCAGCGCGCACTCACACATACTCACTAGGTTAGCCGCTGTTCTATTTATGGTTGTAATTACCTACATATCTACATCTTTATTTAGAAAAATTGCTTCCTTTTTTTGTTCGTGTCCATTGCTGAAGCCGGGATGAATATAGCTACTAAAATGTTCTCATAAGTTTGTTGAAGCACATTTAGTTAAAATTGGAAACAGGTAGGTACATAATAATGAACTTTCGATACAGATAGTACATTAGGTAGGTACTTAACTACTTTAATTTGCTAACTAATGAAAACATCTCATAGATAAGCACGATCATCGAAAATCTTAAAATTATCTATTAATTTAATTAGAATAGGTAATTTTTAGATTTTCGTGCTTACGTATAGGAATCTCATATCCTAATATACTTACCTAATGTTGAAATGTGTATTTTTGGCTTTTTGATCGATAGTAATATACGATATAGGTATTTAAATCTTGTAATCTCGGAAGCTCGGAAGTCCGATTCGCACTTGGCAAAATATTTGTTTATATTTAACCTTACCTCAGACATACTCATATTTTTTTATATATAATTTACTATACTACTATATAAGCTACTACTAAATAAAATAGTAGTAGCTTTGCTATGGTATTATAGTATATTTTGGATTAGATTTAATTTATTACAGAATAACCTACCTTAGATATTGGGTTATGAATACAGATAAGTACACATAGGATTTAGTTTCTAAGTTATACCTACATATTTTATAGCCTTCGTTATGAATAGCATAAACTGGGCAAGCCCCCTAGCCTACAAACATTTCGTAACGAATTTCTTTTTACAATCGCGCCTTTTATTTGTTTGGACTGACCACCTGACTCGTTCAGTGATGCCATTCCCATACAGTGTTTAGTTTTCAACTAGCGTTATCTATCATAAAATAAATAAACATTTTATTCATATTTCGCTAATTGTGTCTGTACTGTGAATTTGATTTACAATCGATCTCTAAATTGTAGTTTTCTTCTAATTACTTACCTTGCCTAGACGTGTTCTTTGGACTTCTGTAAGGAAGTCTATGCTAGTATTCCGTTTATATATGTTACTATTTTGATAGACGTTTGTGCTTGTCCCTGCAGTGACACAATGCCTATTGTTGATAACTTTCTAAGTAATAAGAGAATATTTCAAACCGCTATTGAACACAAACAATCAATAAACAATTTACAAACTAACATTTTTTTATTTAATTAACCTATATAAAAGCCACACTCACATCAAAATCGCGCTGTCGAAAAAGCAGTTATCCTGACACTGGCTGACATATACTTCGGGGTCGGCGAGTTGTCTGCGGGCTATCATAGCTAACTAGCTATGGAAAGTAAATACCTATTTGGAATACATAGTACCTACAGTAATATTTGCATAACCTACAGTAAAATACAAAAACATAAAGAAAACATAATTATGTTACACTTTTTTGTGTTTGTTTTAGAAATTGTTATATTTTTTTCAAAAAAAGTTTTTTATGTTACCGTTTTTAGTTTAGAGTTATGTCCCTTTAGTGGGTACAGGCGTGATATTATATTGTGTGATTGCGTAAAGAATGCATAGATAGGCGATAGCAGCAATCGCGGTTGATTTGCTGTCATTTATTGAAGAGTGCCCCCGATTTCTCCAAGATCCCATCATCAGATCCTGATCTGATCATCATCGATTACCGTGGGATTATCTGGAAAATATATCCTTTCAAACAAAAAAAAATAATTTTCCAAGTCGGTTCAGGCATATTCCAGAAATCGGGGGACAGAACATACATAAACAAAAACCAACGAATTGAGAACCACCTCCTTTTTTCGAAGTCGGTTAAAAAGTAGGTAAAAACAAATCAATGGAATTATTATATAGTAACAACATCTACTTAAGTTCACATAAGAACTTTCATCATAACAACTAGGTACATAAATTGGGTTCATAATAATTACGTTTCACACAGCAGATCCTAAGTTACAATAACACCAATTTGCTTTCTCTCTCCTTTCTCTTTTTAAAATACGTTATCCCTACAGTAGGATTTTCTCCAGTATCGTGGAGGCCGTTAACAAATATAAATTGCACAAGAACAAACATCCAGACCCGGAACAACTATTTGTAGTCCATACAAAATATTTGTTCCGTGGGGGATTCGAACCCGCGGCAGCTACTCATTGCTAAGCTATTGCGGCACGAAGCTCACAATTGCCGTTTGAGTTTATGTTATTATTCTAAAACTAAAATGAATTAGGTACCTACCACTCCGCCGTTCTATTATGTATGTATTATGGTATTCTATCATCTATGGGCAGAAGCGAAACTAGACAGCCGCGCCGCGCCAGCTGATTGCTACGCCTGTATTATGTTTGAACAATGTTTAAAGTTGAGTTTAGAACGCAACAAATGGTAAAATTAAAAAAAATTTACAACCGACTTCAATATAAATAAAATGAGATCGTCATCTATGATCTATGTATTCGAAGTCAATTAAATAGGCATTGTTAAAGATAACTCGAAAACTACTGGTCAGATCTTGATCAAATTTATACGAGACCACACGAGAAGTACTAGTTTTCCAACAAAAAAATCATCAAATCGGTTCATCTATAAAAAAGTTCTGAGGTAACACACATAAAAAACATACAGTCAAATTTAGTAGGTACCTCCCCCTTTTGAAGTCGGTTAAAGATAAAGGTCGGTTTGTGTATAAAATGTCTACGCAAGTAAACTGTTAGTGGAAACGTAGAAACAAGTGTTCGAATGATGATGTGAACCTCAAGCAATGATGCTTAGGGGCCTTGAGACACTATCGTCATCAGCTGTCTGCTGGCTCAAGCTGCCGTCAGACTAGGGTTGCCATCCGTACTATAATATATAGTATCGTACTATATATCAGTCAATTGTACTATACATATATATTATGGAAAAATAATATAAGTAGTACGAAAAATACTATATTATTTTCTCTAGTTTAATTGTCGCACTTTTTTATATTAACTGTGATTAGAATTAGAAGTCTGGAACAAGAATGTTTTACGGAAATATTTTTTCCGTCATGTATGTAAAATGGAAAGAAGAAAGAAATAGAGCATGTATTACGTAATTTAATTAAAATTAATTGTTAATTTATGTTAATAAGAATCTAAATTGCTCAGACTCTTATAATTATTTTAAAGGTATGGTAGAAGGTAAGGTGGTTAGATAATTGATTGCCAAAGCAAGGAGCAATAACAAATATATATGGAAAATACATAAAGATTAAAAATAAATGTGTAGTTTTTCATCTTAAATTTCTCAGAAGTTCTATATTTTTGCATCTTTTTTGGAGAATATACGATATTTGTTTAAAAAAAAGGTGGCAGCCCTACGTCAAACCCTCCCAAAAACTCCACGACGTATCAACACAAAAGAAAGTTTTTTTTAATTTATCTCGATTTAAAAAGGCTTTTATCCTATATATATTATACGTTACACAACTCTTAAGTAGGTAATTAGAAATGGGGAATCAATGTGGTATTAGTTCGTATTGATCGAAGTGGTAAGAATATGCAAATTAATGTGGCTTCGCAAATCAACCCATTCTCCAAGATTCTCCCTTTCCCTTTGATATTTGACACATTGTGCAATATATATAGTATATGTTGGATATCTTCTATAATGTGACAAATATCGTTATTGGGAGAGTTTTTTTTTTCACCAAAAGTATTTTTAATGGGAAACAAAAAGTTTTTAAACAAATTATTATTTTATACAACGAACTGTAATAACTGCAGAGGATTTAATTCTTGACAGTGTCGGTTTGATACTGGGAAAAGTCAAGCGTACGAGTCCATCCAAAAAAACTTCTCATTCGGATATCTCTTTCAAAAAACGTGTTATCGACGATGTTATTTAACCAATTTTGTTTTTTTTTTTATCGAAAGAGTTTACATTAAAAATAGGATGTTGTTCAACTCATGGACGTACTTACACTTTAAACTTCGATAGCTATAGGGTGAAAAATGAAATGATATTTTGGGTTTGGTTTATTTACAAAACTCCGTCCTCACTACGTCAGTATATTATATTCTTTAAGTCTTTGGTCACTCACTCAAAAGTAATCTTTTATATTTTATTTTTTTCTAAACTCCTCTTGCCTTTGTTAATACTTCCGATAAAGTAAGATCTTTGACGTCTTGACAACCATTGTTTTAATTAAAGAACAATGGGTATAAAGAAATCGGCGTATCGTAGAGTTACCAGGGTCGCATAAAACAGTCTCAGATCGTTGACTTCACCACGGTTTATTATTTGAGGTTTACTATTTGAGGTTTAGATCGCGCACTTAACAATATTTTAAAAATTCAAGTAATTTACATGTTTTAAAACTTACCTCAAAATTAATAGTCTAAGGTAAAAAAGAAGAATACATTGATTTGATTACCGACTTCGATGATATTTTAAAATAGCGAGAAATGTTCCGAACAATTTTGAGAAAATTATTTGTATATTAATAGTTCTTAAATATTCAATAGATGTTAGTCAATGTAAACACTATATTTTACAGGGAAAAGTAATAAGTGAAAAAGCTGATGAGTGAAACTTATCGCCCCACCTACCGAAATACGCATGATAACCTCTACCGAGTCAATAAGTGAATGTATAAAGTTTGTTGATTTCGATGATGACTTTATTCCTTTGGTAATACCATGAGACGGCTTCGTAGCGCAGTGGCTTAGCAATGAGTGGCTGCGCTGGGGGCTGCGGGTTAGAATCTCAATACAAATAATTGTTCCGGGTCTGGATGTTTGTCCTTGTGCATTTTATGCATGTAAACTGCCTCCACAATACAGGATAAAAACCTAGTGTGGGGGTAACGTTGTTTTTTAATAAAAACTAAAGACAAGAAAAAAAAACTAAATATACCATTAGACTCAAGAAATTACATTTACTAATCTGCGACGAAAGTGCTAGTGGCGATATATCTACTACTCCAAATCGTTACATTGATATCGTAAGAAAGAAACAACCTTATAACTTTAAACTTACGTGGTAGAGAGTCACGCTGCAGCTATATTGTCAGTACAGTTGTAGCACAAATGGGTCGGCTCGAACCGGGGAAGGAACACGCTCTCACAGAATACCAGTGTAAAATAGCAGCTTAACGTTGGTGTGTTTCTTATGATGAGTGTAGAGAATCTGATACCCTTCTTACTGGAAACGAGGCATTCCATCTTAGTCCTCACGAGTGACAACGCTTCTGCATTTTGATTCGTAATCGAGGATAGATGTAGATGTCTATGGGCCACGGCAACCATTTACCATCAAGCGGACTAAAGTCGATTTGACAAGTCGTACTAGTTTACCAGCTATACCTAAGAGCAACATGTTACTATACATCTTATCTACTATCTGTAAATGTAGACAATATGTTATCGAAATAAATTATTATTATTATTGTGGGGTATCTATATAGTTTTCTCATCTGGTTGGGTTCTATAAATATATAATTATAAATGAAAATGAAAAGATAAATATACATAAATATCAATAACATAAAATAAATATAAAAACACATAAATAAATAAAAGCCCAACCAGATGGAGGCCCTCGGCAGGGGAGACCAAACGGCCGAGGGTTAGGGGGAAAGGGAAAGAAACCGGCGGACGATGCGGGCGGTATCGAGGAGTTATTATTATGTGTGGGGTATCTATATAGTTTTCTCATCTGGTTGGGATGTATAAATATATAATTATAAACGAAAATGAAAAGATAAATATACATAAATATCAATAAAATATAATAAATACAAAACTACATAAATAAATAAAAGCCCAACCAGATGGAAGCCCTCGGCAGGGGAGATCAAACGGCCAAGGGTTAGGGGGAAAGGGAAAGAAACCGGCGGGCGATGCGGGCAGTATCAAGGAGCACCGCCTTCTGCATTTGAGCCCGGAGCGGTCCGTCACGGAGTCCCAGTCGCCTCAGATGACCAGAGAGGCTAACTGGGATTAGCCCATTCGCAGAGACGGCTACAGGAATAATTTCGGCCGGCAGACCACCCCACATGTCGGTCACCTCGTGAGCCAGGTCCAGATATTTTGATTGCTTATCTGTTTCGGCTGTCACGAGATTCTCGTCATACGGGATGGTAATATCGACCAAAAATATCCTTGACTGTGCCCGGTCCATCAGCACAATATCAGGCTTATTCGCAAGAATAGTCCTGTCTGTGATGATGGCCCGGTCCCAGTAGAGCCTGGCGCGGTCATTTTCAAGCACGGCTTCCGGCAAGTACTTGTAATACGGCAATTTCCGGTCCACGAGACCGTATTTCAGAGCGAGCTCCTGGTGTAGAATTCTGGCTACTAGGTTGTGCCTGTGCAAGTACTCAGAGTTAGAAAGCGCCGAACAACCGGAGATGACATGCCTGAGTGACTCCCCGGGATGGCGACAAGCTCGACAGACGTCGACGGTGCCATCCTTTAGGATGTATCTCCGATATTGTTGGTCTTAATAACCTGATCCTGTATTGCACAGACAAAACCCTCGGTTTCCCCGAAGAGGTCACCGAAGCGTAGCCAGTTGAGGGAGGCGACTGTATCTACGAAGGGCTCATGTAGAGCCTTGTAGTACCTCCCGTGGAGCTCCTTCTCCTTCCATACGGTCTCCCGGTCGGAAATGCTAAGCACTGCTGGGTCCTGCCATTGCTCGTTGGCTAAGAATAGAGGGGTAAGCCCTTTATCACTAGAAATGACGTCATTATAGAATGGATCATCCGATCTCGCCAAGAAGTATTGACGGAGACTGCACACTTCGCGATTATGCATGGTGAGCGCGCTCAGAAAGCCACGCCCACCATACTTTCGCGGCAAGTACAGCCTCATTACCGACGATCTCGGATGATGCATCCTATGGGACGTCATAGTAGTGCGGACTTTTCTATCCAGGGCGTTAAGCTCAGTCTGAGTCCACCTGAGTATGCCAAAGGTATACATGAGGACAGGCATGACCCAGCAGTTATATGCGTGTAACTTATTCACACCGGACAAAAGGCTGTTAAGCACTTTGGTCAAGCGTGCATAAAACACGCCGCAAACTGACTGTTTCATACCAGCTTCATCGATACCGATGTTCTGTGACATACCCAGGTATCGGTATGTTTCAGCTTCGGAAAGGGTCCTTAAGTTGACGGGCATAGACAAGTCTATGCCCTCAGAGTTAGCAACCCTTCCCCTTTCAACATGGAGTACCGCACACTTATCCGTCCCCAGCTCCATTCCAATGGAACTGCTAAATTCACAAGTGATGTTTAGCAGTTCCATAAGATGGGGGCGACTGGAGGCGAATAACTTGAGGTCATCCATATAGAAAAGGTGGGTCACTTTTGTCCCTCCTTTCCGCAGCTGAAATCCCCTCCCGGAGCCCTCCAGTAAGGTACTGAGAGGGTTCAGAGAGAGGCAGAACCAGATTGGACTCAGACAATTGCCCTGGAAGATACCCCTTCTTATCCTTATGTGGTTCTCCACAGCCGTCATCCGCTCGCCCAGATGACAAAGGATCGTACTCCATTGCCCCATACACTGCTCGAGGAAGTCTCTAACTGTACAGTCAATCTTGTACAGCTCGAGGACCCTCTTTAGCCATGTATGGGGCACCGAGTCGAACGCCTTTCTGTAGTCTATCCAGGCGGCAGAGAAGTTCCGACGGTTGCGTTTCACCACTTTGTCTATGACCACGTCAATGAGGAGTGATTCCTTAGTTCCGCGACCACCGCCCCGACATCCATTTTGAGCGCGTGACATCACCTGGTTTAGCTCCAGGTGACGAGTGATTCTCGCGCTCAAAATGGATGTCAGTGTCTTATATATGGTGGGTAGACACGTGATGCGGCGGTATTTGCTCGGGTCTGTGGTATCCTGATCTTTAGGAACCAAGTGAGTGATCCCAGTAGTGAAGAGGCTCGGGAGTGACTTCTGGTCGAGAGCCTCTTGAAACTGTCGGGCGAGCACAGCGTGACACACTATGAACCCCTTCAGCCAGTAATAATGCAGCCCGTCGAGCTTTTCCAGTTCGGGGCCCTACGGACCGCCTCAGCCACGTCTTCTGGCGTTATGGAGATGGGGTCCATAGGCGCAACACTCGCACCCTGGCTCGCCACAACTTCCATCCAAGGGGCCTCGCTGTGGTTTACGGGCTCTGACCACAGGCCACGCCAGAATGCGATAATGTCAGCCTGATCCGGTCCTTGGCCCGCTCCACATACCTTTGGTCGCTCTAATGATTTATAGAGCCTCTTCTGATCACTCTGGAAGAGACGATTCTGGTTGAACCGCCTTGACCTCTCGGAAAATCGTCGAATCCGCTTCCCCCAAGCAGCGATCTTTTGCTTCAGGTCGTCTATGCGCTCCGTTAGTTTCTGCGTGATATCCGGCTGGGACAAACTGATATTTGTCCCAGCAAACGCCATCCTAACGGTGCGCATAATCCTCGATCTATTATTACCCGACCTGAAGCTTGTCAGTCTGCCGATAAGGGCCCTTGCCTTTGCGATACAGTCCTCGATTCTTTTTCTCCAGGCTGGGATGGCGCTACTTTGTGTAGTAGCGCGTCCAGCCATGGGAAGTTTGGCGCCAATAATACGGCAAACTGCCACTGCGGCGCCAAAGAGAATCGAGTCCGTCTCGCAAAGGTCCCGGCTGGCTTCCAAATAGGTCACCAGCATTGGGTTAAGAGCCCTCACGACAGCCCGATTTCGCTTGCTTAGGGGTATGCGGGGAAGTCGCGGTCGATTTTCGAGAGGGGTGCTGCGCGTTTCCAAAATCGCCTCTTCCAATATACTCCTCATTTGCTCTAGTTCGTGGGAGACTATTTCATCGTCGTTCGAATCAACCACAACTGGAAGATCCATGGCGGCTTCCACGTGTGGATGCTGGTCTGTCGAATGTGGAGCTGCATCTCCAGCCATAGCCGATTCATTCGACGACGGAATAGCCTCACGTCATAGTCGTTCGAGTTCGGCATCATCAAATATTTTCGAGCGCATGATGTACCGAACTCGGTCTGCCAGGTTTTGTTCCGTGACGGGGATAGACGGCTCCAGCTCAGCAAAAAAGCAATGCATCCGAGACCTATACGCTATTCCCACAGTTTCTTCCCCTTTCGCCCTATAGTACGCCCGCAATGCGTTTTCGTTCATGGATTTCATCCAACGCATGCGACGTGCTCCACCAGCGGCGGGTGCCGCTTGCTGGGTCCGAGAAGACCCAGCCGACACCAAGCCTTCTGGTGGGGATGATGGATGCGAGGGGCTGCTAGGTGATCGTGCAGCTCCTCGCGCTCGGCTGGCGGCCCGCATGCTGCCGCGTCCAGCGCCAGCTCCAGACGCGCCCCGGCGACCCCCAGGCAGCGGCCCTATGCGCGTTCCTTTCTGTGTTTTTTCCATCATCCATTTTATGGGCGCCAAATAACGGGAGACGCCCAAGCCCGGCACCGTTTCGTGGTTGGGTCATATGCACAAACGGACCTTTGCATCTACAATTTTGTCTAGGCACGGCGCTCACACCACTTGGCAGGATGCTGACTGACTGCGCCGACGTCGCAGTTTTGTCACATAACTGTTACGTCAGCGGGCGATGGGGTCGTCACTTCCCTACGCCTTATTATTATTATTATTACATCTGATTGCGATTATAATATTAAATTCATAAGTTCTCTCTAGTAGCTGACGCGTTAGGTGGATATGGTCGGTAGTGAATCTGTTTGGTCTAAAGCCACATTGTTATTCCTCAAGCATCTCCTCAGCATATACACTCAGGCGCCTATACAGTACGCCTGAAAACACCTTATAGGCAGCGGGGAGGACTGAAATATCCCTGTAGTTGCTACAGACAGTTTTCTCTCCCTTTTTGAAGACAGGTACCGTAATACTCATATTCCAAAATTACATGTCGACTTGACTATCAATATGTACCTAAGGTCACTCTAAACGGTGTAGATTTTGAATATGTTAGGCAGGTTAAGAACCTTGGCTAAATTTTGGCTGACGATCTAAGTTGGGTGCTACAGGTTAATGAGGTCAGGAGACGTATTTTTGGAACTATGCATTCATTAAAGCTCTGGCAAACATTTATTCCTCAGACGGCCAAGGCTACGCTAGTCAACTCTCTGTTGCTTCCTATTTTTGATATTGCCTATCCAGATATAACTGAGGAGCTGCTTAGCAAACTCGACCGTCTGCTCAAACTGTGCATACGCTATATTTTTGGCCTGCGCTAGTTTGATCATATATCACAATTTCGCTCAAAACTTAAGTGGCTCGACATCCGTTTTCGCCGGAACACACACCTTCTAACCACTTTGTATGGTATTCTTCACAATCCTTGTTCTCCAGTTTATCTAAAAGAGCGTTTTTCATATTTAAGCTTATCCCGCTCGATGACCAACAAAACTCTAACTATCCCGATGCATAAATCTGCATACTACTCGGATTCCTTCACGGTATCATCAATTACACTTTTGAATAACCTTCCACGAGATTTAAAAGATGCTCCTTCAATAAATACAATCAAACGTAAGCTTGAGGCATATTATTTAAAATTACTTGATTTATTTTATCGATTATGTTTATTACAATTTCGTATCGTACTATATTGTATGCTTTATTGGTTTAGTATATATTTTATTTAAATATATATGTATATATATACATATATGTATGTATGTGTAAAAGTGTATATATGTAGAAACTAACATATACATAATATTATATAATGCGTTTTGAATAGAATGAATAAATAAGTTAGTTTTTCTTTCTCTCGCGGCTCTACCCATGGCTCTCACCACACTACAAAAGGTTAGCTGGCAGAGACTGCCTTTTCGGCATTAAGTTCGCCTTTGTACCAAATTGTTTTGTTTGAGTGCAATAAAAAAATTTCTATCTATCTATCTATCCATTCTACTGGCATCTTTTCTTCATTCCAGACTTGCAACGCCAACATATACATACGATCTGTCAATTCATTACCAGATCTCTTCAGTGGTTCTGCAGTAATGGAATCCAGACATGGAAATTTATTATTTTTTATATTGCGAAGAACTTCCTGTACATCTATAACTGTGGGAGCAGGTAGATTTTCTTCTACGTCAAAATACGTTGGAGCATCTGTGGTTACGACATGGTTATTAATATTACGTAGTTCTTCGAAATATTGACGCCATCGCTTGATGACGTCGGTTTTTTCTGTAAGCAGGGTTCTGGACTTTTCTCGACAAGAGCTAGTTTTGGTCTGGTAATCTTTACGGTGGTTGTTGACGCGACGAACAACTAGTTGTTTAATAAATATCTATCAAAATAAGTTAGGATGAGACATCTATTGTATTGTATATGTATATTTGGAATGTGTAGCAGGGATGGGGGATATGATAAGAATATAGAACAACGAATGAACGCAGGAAATACAGTAAAGAATGTGTCGAAAAAAGACACGTATGGCAATTCACAATGCTGTATTAGGTAGTCCCTACTTTAACGTATGGTAGTTAAATTTGGGTGTGGCAGAAGAAGCACGAGAGTGGAATAAATGCAGTAGAAATGCGGTGGCTAAGTAGTATGTTAGGGCTGAATCTGTGTGACATGGTGAGAAACTGTGTGATAAAAGACGAGTGGTTTGCAAAATGATGCTGTGACCAAGATTAATGGTGGTTTGGCCATGTAGGAAGAATGAATGCGGAAAGACTGACAAAGCAAATATATGTTGTAGAAATGAATAGAAGAGTCGGAAAGGGACGCTCTAGGCGAAAGTTTGTCGATCAAATTGGAGATATATGAAAAATTGGCCAAATTAAGAGTAATTAACCGACGAGCATGTATGCGTAGGTATATGGATGTGAAGGAGGCGAGAGAGAGGTGTGTCAGGATCGTGCTAAATAGAAGTCTGTAGTCTGTGCCTACCCCTCTAGGTGACAGGCGTGAGTGTTTATATTATTATATTATACATCTAAACTAAAAGACCATAAAGACAAATTTGTGTTTTTGAGCAAAATTAGGCTTTTCTAATATTCGAAAACAGGTTCTGCTATAGTGAGGTAATTTAACCACTAAACCTCATGGTAGTCGGTCTGTTCTTGTTGACTATAAGTGAAGGATATTTTAGTAATATTGAACTGGCTTCTTTTATCTGTATGTCTGTCCGAGTTACCTTCGGAATTTTTCTGGAGTTGCTGAACCAATTGTGTTGAAACCTTACGAACAGATAGGCGACAATGGGTTATAAACGAGCACGCAGTCTACCTGATGGCAAGCGGATGCTGTGGCTCATAGACATCTACATTTATCCTCGACTATGAATCAAAACGCGGATGAGTTGTCGTCACTCTTGAGGACTAAGATGGAAAGCCTCGTTTTCAGTAAAAAGTGTCTCCGGATCTCTACACTCACCATACGAAACGGAGCAGTATTAAGCTGCTACTTTACCCTGATATTCTGCGAGAGCGTGGTACTTCCCCGGTCGAGCCGACCCATTCGTGCTACAACCATACTACTAATATAACTGCAGCATGGCTCTACCACATATAAAAATAATAAGTAATATAAAGTTTTATACGAAAAGCTTGGAGATTTAAAAACGCTATATTAATAGATACTATACAGGCGAAGCCTGGGCGAGCATAATAATAATATAAGGTGGGTGGACCATGGAAGGCCATACTCCTTCGAAGGCCAATTATTAAAATATCGTAATTATCGCCATGTGATGACAAATTCCTTCTACTTACACAAACACCCATCGAACTGAAAATCACAGAGGCGGCGGCGAATCGTTGGCGCTACTATTTTGACAGTACGGTCCTTCGCTTCATTGATTTCGGGAACCAACGACGACGTTAAAATGCGATGGGTGTACAACGAAAGACCACTCTAACAAATAAACAGTTATTATTCATTGGATTATTAACTGGATAAATGTAACTAACAAATATTTAAGTAATAGAAAATTATTACGTAACGTATAAACCACTACTTTTTATTGTAGAGTCCAAATGTGAATCTGAACCATCCAAGAACCCACTCTAACGCGCACAAAAAAATCATCAAAATCAGTCGAGCCATTTTCAAGTTTTAATGTGACAGAAAATCATTTTTCTGTCACATTAAAATCTATTTATATATACAACATGTAACGAAAACCCTGTGGTTCCCGTTAACTGCGTTATCAGAATCAGTATTCAAACGTATGGAAATAATTTTTTTTTTCAAAAAAACACATTTAAAAAAAAATTTTGCAAATTATAATGTGGTGTGGTTTTATTTCCTCTAACTCACACGAGTATCGGTAATGCGGGGTCTTTGACAATTCTCTTACTCCTCGGCCAATGCAGAGATAATAAAACCACATACAATTTGCAAATTAATTTTTTCTTCATTAAAATAATTTTTTTAAATGTGTTTTTTTGAAAAGAAATTATTTCTATACGCTTGGATACTGATTCTGATGACGCACTTAGCGGGAGCCACAGGGGTTTTGTTACATGTTGTGTGTATATATATATATATATATATATAGAGAGAGAGAGAGAGAGAGAGAGAGAGAAGTTACCCCCACTGTTAGCCTATGCGGCTCTTACAGCTTCATCTGCCTCAGGGCTGGTCCACTTTAAAACGTTACATATATAAATTACACGTGAACATACATCCAGACCCGAAACCATTATTCGCATGCCATTACAAACAATTCATACAGGATTCGAACCCGCGGCATCTCAGTGCCGCAACTAATTGCTCAACTCCTATATTAGTGCTACCGAGGTATCGTAAATCATATTGGTTGTACTCAATGCTCTAAAAATATGAAGATAATTTTTACCGTAAATTAATATGAAAGTGTTATTAGTTTTACGATTCTATTTTGAAGAACAAAGAAACAAAGAAAATCAGATCTTAAACATGGTCCCAATTTTTAAACACACTACAACAAACTGTTTCAATAAATGAAATTGATGTAAAATATCACTTGATCTAATATAGTAAATATTATGAAAAAAAAAAACATTATGAAGTACCTCTTTGATCTATTCACTACGTGTGTATCCACATTACACAAAACACTATTATCAAATTAGCGGAATAGAAATCTATTATCGTTTTTGAAACAAATATTTTAGGCACTATAATACTATTTCACAAATTTGCTATATAATATAACATTTAAAAATAATAATATCACTTTTGACTTTCTTTATTACTCCAAAGACGTTCTTTTTATTATAACAAATATTTAAAATGCATTTAACAGCAATCGCGAGTCGTCTTACCGCAAAGCGGTTTCCCGCGCTACTAAATAAATAGCTATAGTTAAAACTTGATTTGATGAATGATAGTTGAATAGGGTAGGTACTCGTTCTGTATATAGCAGAAATAACTTTAAAGCTATTTTTAACGTGTTGTACCAATCGCTATTTCTTTATATTCATTATAGTAAACTAACTAAATAATTATGTGATTAATGCTATATACATTAACCGGCTACTGGGACGGCCGACAGTCCTTCATTCGAATTCCAGCTGAAACTAACGTACATACATAAACACACTTTTGTCTTAACAAAAACTGTGAAATATTTTCTACAACCGTGTGCTGATATATGCTAGAAGGGAAACACGTTTATGTAATGGGATTACAAGATTAGGAAGCAATCTCAGAGCCGTTCTCTGAGATATCATGATATCACAAGATGGTTAACACCTTAACCTAGAAACTGCCTGTATTCTTGTTGTAAGGGTGTGGATACATGTTATTTCAAAAAACTATTTATTATCTAAGTAATCAGCTCGCAGTAGTTCACTGCCGATCCTCGGCCTATCCCGTTGTAGTGTGAATTTGCCATTATAGCCAGGATTGACAGACGGATTAGGGATCATAATCGTCGCCACACACGGTCAGTCCAACCGATCATTCGAACTGATCAGTACAAACTAAAACTGTTGATATTTTTAAAGATATCGTATTTTCAGTATATCAATAATTATAAATATAATATAATGGATACAGAAAATAATTATTAGCTTCCCAGTGGGAAGTTACTGTACTGGTGCTGGTGTTACCAGTTTCTCGATTCCACAGACTTAGTGATTCATTCTTGTGGCAATGTATACGTTATTACAACAAAGTCCCAGAAAATATACAAGGTCTATCTATTACCAAGTTTAAATATTTAATTAAACAATAACTGTATAAAAAGGGTTATTATGATATAAATGAATACATGGTTGATAATAACCCCTGGGAATGAGGTGGTCTCTTCCAAGCTGTTTCTAAAATAAATTTTGGAAATATTTTGTGACCCTTGACATTGTAAAATTTATTTAAAAAGAAGTCCCGCTGGGTTTCCTGTCGCTTCCTCCCAGGACAGACGTTTTTTTTCGAACCAGTGGTATCGTAAAATATTGACTTTCAATAAGAATTACTTGTAATCTATATTGAATAAAAAAATTATCTATTCTATGCTAATGGGTCCGATTTTGAAAATTGGAAATTTAAACATATCTCCACGTTTCAAGGTCTAATTTAGAGTCGATTAGTATGGTTTTTAAGGTGATACCTCGAAAATTTGATGGTTTTTCTATTTAACATATTTTGTAAGTTAGTCTATAAGACTACAAACCAAAATTCTGGTATATGATTTTTGACTATATAATCTTGGATTGCATAAAAGGAAAACACGATATCATGTAATTTTCTCGATAGAAAAAAATTGCAAAGTAGACTCTAATTATTTACATTTCTCGATGACACCACAATATTCTTACGAATAATTTCATGGAATAATTTTTAAAGCATAGTAAATAATCATATCTAAGTTCGATAAACCAGTTTTTTAATCCATAACGAAGTTTTGTTAAAATAAATAAAAATGTTGTTTGGCGCTTACTTAGTTTTTTCCGAGCGCTTGCTCGGTATGGCTATCTCATAATTTGCGTACTATGAAGTCATTGCATCACTTTCATTTTGACACTCCCTCAGTCGTCCGTTAGCTTCACCGACAAAGGAATAAGCCACGCCCTTAAAACTTCGATTCATTTTCAAGGTATCCTCTTAAGAGGATGTCCGTGTGTGCACATGTACGTATGTGTATATATGTACGTATATTCGGATTTAATTTTCGCCTCTTGTATCTCGAGAACGAAGAGAGTGATATTGACATGGGACCAGTTTCATTTAACGCATAATTATGTAACTAAAACCTCATAAAATTTTGAGCAAAATCGGTTAAGTCGTTTTTTGTGCCGAATTAAAAATTGTATAAAATATTAAAACATATGATATTTTTTATTCTTTCCACTGGGAAGTTAGTCGAGTGAACATTTCGGGTCGAACCTAGACCGCTTTTTCAAAATATTAGAGTTGTGGAACACATTAATTATAAGTCGTTTATAACACTGCTATAATTAATAAATTCCCAGTTTTAACACTTACAGTGACCACACTATCTAGTAATAAATTGATATAAAAGATAAAGTTAGAATATATATAGGAAACTCGCTCTTACCTCTACGACATTCTGCATAAAATGGCATAAGTGGGTACTGTCGCCTACAGACTTTACTTGCTAGAATCACGCTGCTGTTATATTAGTAGTATACAATCGACAAAGACTAAGATAGAGTATAAAACTGTGGATGCGTTGTCACCCTTGAAGAATAAGATATGAAATAAGGTAACGAGTTCTTCTTCGTTACCAGAAGAAAGGTTTCCAGTTCTCTACATACAAAACGCAGCATCAAGCGTTGCTATTCTTTGGAACCGTGTTCTTCCTCGGTCGAGGTGACCCAATCGTGCTACAACCATAACATCAAGTATATTAAGTATTACTGCGGCATTGCTCCACCAAGTTAAAACAACACGACGACAAATGTAACAACAAACTTAATAGTTCAATTAATATTTAAAAAAATACCCGAATGTGTTAAGAAGTTCACGAAGAATCTTCCTCCTCCTTTTTTATGTTACGTGGTAGAGCCACGCTGCAGCTATGTTATGGTTGCCACACGAACGGGTCGGCTCGACCACGCTCTCACAGAATACCAGCAGTAATGCTGTAGACTCTTTTTCCTGTAAACGAGGCAATCCATCTTAGTCCTCATGGATGACAGCGCATCTGTACCTTAATGGGTGATAAATGTAGATATCTATGGGCCACAGCACCCACTTACCCTCGGGTGGACTTATAGTAATTTAGATACATGCTGTATCTATAATATATTAACTTATAACTATATATTAACTTGAGCTACGCAGACGACATGGTGCTGCTGAGCCTGTCAATCTGTGGAATACGAAAGTTTGCTTTCCATTTGTGAAAATTATGCTGAGCAGCATGGATTGAAATATAATATTAACACGTTCGCAGCGGCACTGATTTATCTGTACTTTCCATTACTGCGTTACGAGACGTTTGAAACCTCGTTCTGAATCAGAGGTTATAGCGGCACGAGGCTTATTAAACCCCACCGCCCACAGAAGACAAAAATCCTTTTTTTGGCGCCAAATAAGGCGAAATGTACGTTTTTTGTCGCGATTATTATTATCAATTAGTTGATTAACCTAAATCTGCCGCCGCCCGTGGGCGGATTATTTAGTTTAGATTCTATATGCAAAATAAAATGTGGGGTCTTATGTACCCCATACCGCACTGAAAAAGGGCAGTTTTTCATATTGTTTAGTGATAGGAAAAAATATCGATTTTATTTAATTGTACTTATGGATGTTTTTTATTAAAACATGTTAAACAATAATATTTTTTGCAACCGATACATTCTGTGAAAATTTTCTTTGCTTTTTTGTCAGCCTCACGACTTGATAAGAAGGTGCGAAGTTTTTCGTAGCATCCTACACATCTCATTTTCTTTGATCCTTTTTCGAGATGATGTGGGTTGTTTGGACGGGTTCTGAAAAAAAAACTGATAGTGTATTTTTGAAGCGGGTTGATTAGGTGTAGCGATTTATTGGAGCATTTCTATACATAAGTATGGGATCGCTACGGCCTGTGTGTGTTTTGCTTCTGTCAGTTGAATTTATTTGTTATATTCCTACATAATTATTTCACTTAGACTGAGTATAATTTGTAAATATTGATTGGAAACGTACCTGTTTTTCAAATATCGTTAATTTAGAATTAGATTTACCACCCAATTCCTCTTCATCATCAATAATATTACTAATTAACTTTCTTCGGCAACGTTTCGACATCTTATTATATCGTCGCGGGTGCAGCGTTCAACGTTTTGCACAACACTAACCGCGTAAAGCTAGTGTAGGGTGCGGTACGAGGTGTGTGGGGTACGAGGTGTTCGCAACCTCGTAACGCACTGTTTTAAACTTTAATTTATTCAGTGCGGTACGAGGCCCAAAAAATCCGGTATTAAGGTAGTGTTGGCGACGCGTCTATAAGAATATTTCAATTTATTAGTTAACCGATTACGAATAGCTTCTAAAAACAAATTATCGAGCAATAATATCCTAATAAGAAAACACTTAGTTGAATCTTAAAGAAATATCGAATTAATGATTTGAAGGTCTTGGGTTCGATTCCCAGACCGGACTAGTTTGTCGTCTTCTTAGTAATATTTTCTTAATAAATTCATATAGGGAATTTTTAAGATATAAATTATATTTCCGGGTTCAGTTCACCGGTTGAAATCACCTATCCAATAATGTTAATTTAAAGGAATATTAAAATAAAGTTAGAGTCCAGGATTTGTTCCCCGGTCGAAATGATCACTTTGTGAATAAATAGAATTAATGGAAATTAATTGCATAAGTATTATCTTATATGAGTTTGATACGTTTTGTATGAAAACAAAATGTTTATTATCAATGTATTGATTCATGAAATATTTTGTCTATGTTATCTGATAAGAGATGTGATAACTGATAAAAATCTAGTTAGAAATAATTTCCTACAATTTGGGAGTCGTGTAGAATCAGTTGTTCACCTAGTATTGGTTGATAGCCGTGTGTGCTAAATTTGCCATTTTTGCCGACAATTGAAAGTCGTGTGAGAATTAGTTGTTCAAATAGCGTGAGTTCATAGCCGCGCGTTGACTTAGGAGGTCTAAATAAGTAGAAATTTAAATATTTGCAAATTTCAGCTATTTATGTAAAATTGACTTGTAAAATATTTCAGATTGACTGTATGAGCAAAATAGGTGAATTCTGTGTTATCTTCATGTGAAAATTCCTTTGGATCAGTGAAATATTGATAGTTTTGTGTAAGAAATTTAAAAGTGTTTAAATGGTAAATGTGTAGGAAAAATGTAAACTAAACTATTGTATTAGTTAAGATATTTATATTTTCAAGTGAAAAACATTGTTTCAACCTTATATGTTAGGTATTTAAGAATTCTAACTTGGTGCATATGTTGTAAAATAGGCATATTTTGTTGAATAAATAAAAGGTTTTTTGTGATATAAAAATGTAATGTATATCATAGTATAGATATTTTTTTGTGCTATCTTTATAAGTAAAATGTATAAATGTATGTCTTACACAAATAAAGATATTGGGCAAACCGTGAGAGAGCGATAGTACAAATTGATGTAATTAAGTGGCGTAATCGCACAGAGGGCGCGCTCTCTTTGGCGTATAGTTTTGTGGTAGCTCAGTAAACGAGTTTTCTTACAAATTGTTCGGGACTTCACGACGGGAATTGTTCACGACCAGCAGAATATATAATAATCAAGAAAGAAAAAATGCATAGGAAAGTGAAAGGGAAAGTAATTACTCTCTCACGGAACGGTTTGAAGATAATTACTGTTTTATTCCCAAGGAATCCTTTAAAAAGTAAAATACAGTCCACTGTGTGGCTATTGCGGCACATATTGAAGAATTAAGGCGTTGGGACCGGGACGACTTCGGAAGACCCGTAATCCCCGCCTGAACCTATTTGAAGAAAAGGAAGAGGTCGACGCCCTTGTGTGTTACTCCGTTGCGGTGTTCACATACGTCGTTCCCGAACCCAACGTAGGTGTCATAGGAGGTTGGGAAATCCGCTGCTGAACCAGCCGGATCAATCGACCTTCTTCTCCCTGTTTCCTTTTCAGGTAGATATACCAAAAACTCGCCATCAATAGCACATCTCAGATATATAGTTATCTCTTTCCTAGACTGAAGCAAACGAAAGTTACGCCTCTCGCACGACAGAGAAGTTTAAGTTTTTCCTTACCGCTATAACGACGAGACACGGACGAGGTGTTTCAAGCCTCGTTTCGCAGTCAACGTGTTAAAAAAGTGAACTGTTGGTTTTCAGAGGTAGAAATAAAAGTCCAATATGTGTTCCTCCAGTAAAGCCTAATGGTTCACTGTTACGGAGAGTCATCATCACCATCATTACAGCCCTTCACAAGTCCACTGCTGAACATAGGCCTCCCCCAGGGTATGCCACAAATCACGGTCCTGAGCCACCTGAATCCATTGACTTCCTGCATGTCTCACCAGGTCGTCACTCCATCTAGTGGGGGGTCGCCCCACACTTCGCCTACCGGTACGAGGCTGCCACTCGAGAACCTTTTTTCCCCATCGTTTGTCGGTTCTTCGAGCCATTTGGCCGGCCCATTGCCACTTCAGCTTACTAATCCGTTGGGCTATGTCGGTCACTCTGGTTCTACTGCGGATATCCTCATTTCCAAGTTTATCACGCGGAGAAACTCCGAGCATAGCCCTCTCCATAGCTCGCTGAGCGACTTTGAGCGTCCTCATACGGCCAGCAGTGAAGGACCACGTCTCAGTTCCAAATGTCATCACTGGCAACACGCACTAGTTGTACAACTTAGTTTTCTGGTTTTGAGGTATACCTGACGAGAAGATGCGTCGTAATTTCCCGAAAGCTGCCCAGCCGAGTTGAATACGTCGATTGACCTCTCTGTCGAAGTTGGACTGGTCAGACTATTTGTCCCAAGTAAACGTACTCGTCAACAACTTCGAGCTTAGTGCTCCCAACAACTACTGGCATAGGTGTAACATGGACATTAAACATGATCTTTGTTTTGTTCATGTTCATCTTAAGATGACGGATAGGCCGTTGGGAGGCACTATTGGGGTCTTTGAGCATAGTGCTTAAGTCCTCCAGCGATTCTGCCATAAGGATTACATCGCCGGCAAATCGAAGGTGAGTTATGTACTCGCCATTGATGCTAATGCCGTATCCTTTCCAGTCCAGTAGCTTGAAAACGTCTTCCAATGCAGCGGTGAAGAGTTTCGGGGATATAACGTCACCCTGTCTTACACCTCTCTGCAGTTGGATAGGTTTCGTACTCTGGTTCTGTACTCGGATAGCCATCGTAGCCCTACTGTACAAACACTTCAGCACTTCGATATACCGACAGTCAACTTGGCACCGCTGAAGAGACTGTAGCACCGCCCAAATTTCGACGGAATCAAAGGCTTTCTCATAGTCCACATACGCCAGGCAAAGTGGCAGATTGTACTCTTCGGACTTCTGTACAATTTGCCGAAGGGTGTGTTTGTGGTCTATTGTACTAAAGCCTTTTCGGAAACCGGCTTGTTCGGGAGGCTGGAAGTCGTCGAGTCTGCGTGCAAGACGATTCGTAATGACTCTCTAAAATAGCACGTAGACGCGGTTCAGAAGGGATATCGGTCTGTAGTTCTTCAAGAGGGCGTTGTCACCTTTCTTGAAGAACAAGACCACCGCACTTCTGCTCCACGCCTCCGGAGCAGTGCCACTATGGAGGACGGAATTAAAGAGCCTCTGAAGGACTTCAAGTACCGGTTTTCCACCCGCTTTCAGAAGCTACGCTGTAATTCCATCCTCGCCCGGGGACTTGCCGTTTTTAAGGTGCTGGAGAGCCATTCTAATCTCGCTCAGACTGACGTCCGGGATACGATCGGAATAGTGTCGGATAAGAGTTGCTCTTGGATCGTTACTCACGCATGCGTGTGGCTCCAACGATGATGTGTACAGCTGCCCATAGAACCTCTCAATCTCACTCAGAATCTCAGGTTTCCCGGAAACGATGCTGCCACACTCTGTCTTCAGCTTTGATAGTTGGCTCTTACTGGCAGACAGATCTCTGGCAAAGACTTTGGAGCCCCGGTTCCGCTCGATCGCTTCTTCAATACGAGCAGTATTGAAGTTGCGTAAGTCTCGCCGCATGCATTTGGAGATTTGTGTTCATTTGCTTGTACGCTGTCAAATCTGTTGACGATTGCAGCCTCATTTCCCGTCTAACAGCCATGAGATTAAGAGTGTGATCGAAGAGTTTTTGTGTTCTTCTGCGGCGGGTCTTGAAAAACAACTCCGACTGCATGGACAGTTTCCACGAGCTTGTCATTCATATCGTCCACTGCATTGCAATCTTCTAGGACGTTACGGAGAAGTAACTCATTTTAAATACCTGGGTCACATTGTCACAGAGGATTTAAAGGATGATCTAGTTATCGATAGGGAACGCAGGGTGCTAGGTATGAGAGGTAATATGGTGGCTCGAAGGTTTGCTACTTGCTCTGTACCAGTTAAAATTACACTGTTCAAGGCTTACTGCCAATCATTTTATACCAGCAGCCTTTGGGCCAATCGTATTCAAAAGGCAAGCAATACCTTGCGTATTCAATATAACAATGCCTTCAGGTTATTATTGGGGCTTCCACCTCATTGTAGTGCATCGGGCATGTTAGCCGATGCGCATACTGATGACTACTTCGCGATCATGCGTAAAAAAGTGGGGTCATTAATGCGCAGAGTGAGAGGGAGCTCGAATAGTATCCTGAGGGTCTTTGCAGAGAGGCTCGACTGCCCGACACTAGGTAGGTTTGTCAAGCTACACCTGCTAAAGTGAGCTTGGTATTACCGATTACCTATTAGCGTATAGCATTAAGCTGTTATTTACGCTGGTATTTTGTGAGAGCGTGGTACCACACTGGTTAAGCTGACCCATTCATATTGCAACTCTAATATATCTTCAGTGTGGCTCTACCACGTACAAAGGCTTTTTCCTTGTATGAAGGATATGTTTTAATCGTCTCGCTCTCAGTATCACACATTTTTTGCGCCCGAAGCAAATAAGGGCAACCCTCCGGTAACGTTGGAGGGAGGTTGTGAATGCTCATAGCATACCACCCAGCCGGATGTGTGGTTATGTTGAGACTTTTACCCACTAAACACCACCTTTTGGGATTGACTTAATGATCTAGCGAGATCTTTAAGCCGTAAACGGATGCGACCCCCCTTGGGTGAAAGGAGGGCGCAAATCCATCCACAGAGTACTGCACACATCGCACTTTTGTCGCTACTCCGTAGTTGGTGTGGGCGCTTAATAAGTTCTAACAGTATTCCGTTTACTAGATGTCGCTAGTTGACACTGAAGTGAAGTTTTTTATTACGCAATGTCATTTAATTAAGAACTTAGTTAAGCTAATTGTTGACACTTTTGAGTGGATTAAGTAATATCAAAAGCTCGAATATCATCTAAACAATTTACTTTAAAAATTTAAAATTCATCTCCTGTTTTTGCACAAAATTTGAATTTTTTTATCGAAATTTATATAGGACCATTTTTTGTTACCATGCGTGGTTGGAGACTAAGTGCTTGGATCCCCACTGACACCGGTGAAATTGTTTTTATCAAGTTTTAGTGCCGATTTACCACATCATCAAAAAACATTTTGAGGAAACCAGCATGTCTAATAAAATAAAATAAATTCAAAAAATATTTCGAAGACATGTGAATTCCGCCAACTCATAATGAACTTAGCCCTTAATTCCTCAAAAATGAGAGAAGACCAGTGTAAGTGACGTAAGAAATGGTAACTTTACATAACTTTAACTTTAAATTTTTGTTTGAATATTTCTCCATCACTCAGTCGCTAGGACCTCGTTCGGGAATCAGCTGCGTTTATGCGAGGTTGGCTTTAGGAAGAAATGTTGTCATTTTCTCTTCTCCTCATCATCGGCTTGTAACAGTCCCCCGCAGGGCATAAGCCTCTTTCATTGTTTTTTTTAATGTAGAATAGGGTGACAAACGAGCACACAGTCCACCTGATGGTGAGTGATTGCTGCAGCCCATAGGCATCTACATCTATCCTCGATTACAAATCAAAACGCAGATGTGTTGTCACCCCTAAGGACTAAGGTGGAATGCCTCGTTTCCAGTAAAAAGGGCCTCCAGTTCTCTACAGTCACCATACGAAACACAGCAGCATTAAGCTGCTATTTTACGCTGGTATTCTGTAAGAGCGTGGTCCTTCCGCGGTGGAGCCGAACCATTCGTGCTACAACTATGCTATTAGTATAACTGCAGCATGGCTTTACGACCTATACATGTATAAAATAGAATATAAAAGAGAATTTGTCTTCATCACCACGTTTGACTTGTGGATTTACGACCGCAGTATCAGACGTGAGCACATTTAAATGCTGCTTTCCGCCGCAGCTGGTTTAGGTATATTACGCCTGGCGGAAACGAGACGATTATATCGCTATTTTTTTTTTATAGAATAGGGTGACAAACGAGCACACAGTCCACCTGATGGTAAGTGGTTGCTGCGGCCCATAGACATCTACATCTATCTTCCATTACAAATCAAAATGCAGATGCGTTGTCACCCGTGAGGACTGAGATGGAATGCCTCATTTCCAGTAAAAAGGGTCTCCGGTTCTCTACACTCACCATACGAAATACAGCAGCATTAAGCTACTATTTCACGTTGGTATTCTGTGAGAGCGTGGTCCTTCCCCGATCGAGCCGACCCATTCGTGCTACAACTATACTACTAATATAATTGCAGCATGGCTCTACCACGTAAAAACCACAAACACACGTATGCCAGTAACGTGGCGATCACCGATCACTGTTCAACCGTAATTCTGTAAGGGAAACGGACGCTCTCGTTCTTTATCTCAGGCCTGCAACAGTGATCAACCAATTACTCGTCCCCTTTCTTATACCACACGTCGTTGGATTCGGGAAGCAACGCGGTGGGCGTGACCACTGATAAGACGTTCGACTTAGAACCTTAACAGCTCTCTCAAAACAAAGTAGACGATTAAAATTACGGGATTCTAAGAAATGGTTCCAGTCTAGGCGTCGGTCATGTACTTCGTGGACTTTAATTATATCCTATTACTTTCTTACTTTTACGGTGGACACTGAAGAAATAAAACGTGATACTGAACTTCACTACTTTCACGTTAATATTGCTAATTTCATTTTTTTTCTTGATTTAAAACTGGAAACTGTAGCTGTTCCCAATGAATTGCAAATTAGTAGGCTTACTAACATACCCCAAAAGCTAAACTGGTAGAAGAACCGCGCGCGCAAAGCCATATTGAATGATTTTAATCGATTATTTTCACTTATCACATTTCTATTTAATAGGTATATTATCACCGATAGGTTATACGCACACTGCTAGTAGCACGTAAAAACTAGGCTAATTAGCAAACCTGAGCTCAGTCGTTGCCAAGTTGTTGCGCTATCGTCGCGTCATTGACAAAGGCGTTGATAGTAATTCGTGTTTTGTTTTTGCACCGAAAATGCCGTCATATGTGATGAGATTCTGCACAAACTACACAAGAAAGGTTTCCAAAAGTCAAAAGGAATCATATTTCATTCGTTTATTATTTCCTTAATTTATTTTCGTATTGTTTACAAATTCGAAAATTACGTATTATAAAATATATTGTCAGAAACAATAGAGAGGGATAAAAATACACCAATGAGTGAGTTTGAAAGAGGAGTAATATTGTTTCTGATCAAAGAATATAAAAACCGATAGATCTCTTCTGAATATCGTAATTCAAATTGTGTACATATATTTCTTGTTTTATTGAAGGGTAAATTAACTATGTCATTATCAATTAATAAGTTCAATGTATTTGCTTTGTAGCGTAACGAAGTGGTATATACGTTCTTATATAAATAATTATTACAGCACTTTATTTGATAATAAACTTTTAATGAAACCAATATTTTTTTTATTTTCCTACTTTTAATGCATTTTTACTACTTTATTACTTTTACTACTTGCACTCATGAGTGAATTGCGTTTTAGGCATAAATCACGGTGTACGGTATAATGTCATATCTGATTAAATTATTCTACATCGTTTCTACTACACAAGACCACGCACTGTCGCAAATTACATTTGTCTCTTTTACGCTTGTTTAATCATGCCATCCTACTTTGACGTCTAATCGTAATGTAGTGTGCTATTGCAATATTTAGTTATTTATGTTTGGGTGCGTTTGGCAGAAAAAAGCGCTAGCAAGCGCTTGTAAGCAAAATGGCGATCGTAAGCGGTAAGCGCTGTCAAATCGTAAGTAGCTATTTTCCTCTAGGACACGATGTTCGTTTTAACCGGGGAACCAAACCTAATTTAAATATATGTTTGTAAAGTATTCATATTAAAAACTTACCAATCATGAATTTTTAATAACATGTGTATATGTTTATTCATGTCATTATATTACTTAAAACTAATATTGCACAAAACAACTTATAAACTCTACTTCAAAACAAACGAATTAAATGAGCAAAATGGCGGATTGTGTCAGCGCTACTGAAGTAGCAATCGTGTCCTGGCCGAAAACTATTTTAGCGCTCGTAAGCGCTTACTAGCGTTTTTTTCTGCCAAACACACGCTTTGCGTTAGTGTGCCGTTTTTGAAGATCGAATATTGTATAGGTAACCTATCTACACCTTTTTACTTATAATATCATTATTATCACCAAACTTTATTTCCCATGACAACATTACAAAACAATTGTATGTATTTCACACATAATAAAAACAGAACACATTATAAAAATAATTAAAATATTCACATTGCATAAAATAAAAATAAATCAAAAAATAAAACATATTATTTAATTTATCATTATATGCTTGTATTATTAATAAATAATAAAACATATTATTTAATTTATCATTATTTGCTAAATGGAATAATAAAATGAAAAAAAAGAAAAAAAGATAATAATAATTGCAAGCATTAAATTATGCATTAATATCATTTCCGTTTAACCGTGTAAAGGAACGCTCGGTCACAATGACACTTCTTATAATGTTGCACACTTATATACTTCTGCATTAAATTAAGGACTTTTAGTGTTACGATGCTTATTTATTAGATTAATAATTATGATGACTATTACTAATATAATATATACATTCCTTTTACTTTTCTTAAAATAATTATTTACTTTAGTTTTTAATTAAAAAAACGATACTGAAAATATAACAATTAATGGTATTTTACGCGTTATTATTGACGACATAAGTGTTTTTTTGTTGACAAACATTGTTAATAAACAAATAAACAGACTGTGGGATTTACTATCACCACTTCCTATGGGATAAGATTGTAATCAAGCGCTGGCTTATAATAATTTATAAAAGATACAGGCATGTTTCTGAGTAATAATATTAGTTCCAGTGAGTGTTGGGACACTTTTATAATATTCAGCATTCAGTGGAAGTTATTATAAACTAATATAAAATAATTTGGAAAATCCAAAAGTGCACGCCTGATGAGCGTTTTTATTGTTTCCATCGGATTTCATTTAATTTTGATGATGAAAATAAATATCTTTTAGTCTTCTATGAGTCTGATCATAACCAGCTATAGGGATCATCCTGAAGATAAATAGAAACTTATTCATAAAGATTTATGTCGTTTTGTTGCTTATGCTTTTCTGAAACGTGAAGACAAACAAGTGCACGGACTAACTGACAGCCGTACTAATAATTTTGAACTACATTTTATGCAAATACTTTAAAATTTAATAAGTATATCTAGTTTTCAAAACATCCCTTTTTTAATGATTTAGAGTCCCATACGCTACTATACATACTAACATTTTTATATTGCAAAATCGTCACTAGGCGGCATATCGAAAGTAGTAGAGTAGTCCAACACTCTTGCGCGTTGTTAGGCGTGCAATAATATTAATATGAAAAAAAAAATCTTTGACAATAACCTAATTATGGAAATAAACAAACTCATTGTCTTGACTTACATAAAATTTATATGGTAATTATATTTAAATACAGGCAACATATATGTGATGGCCATGGCAGGTCAGTCACGCGAAAAAAAAAATGTGAATTCCTAAATAAATTTAACGTTATTTTTCATAGTAAATAAGCTTTTAAGTTTTAGTTTTGTGAATAACAAGAATCAGGAAAGATATGGAATTGATACTATATCTGTGGTGTTGAAGTTCTAACATAAATATGAGTTTTGTTGTGAATTTGTTTGTGTTGATGAAGATTTGATTTTTTTTTGCTGTGGTGTCATTCAGGTATTTTTTACATTCATTGTATCGATTAGTGAAGGACGGCGCAATGTTACTGATTTACTTGGTGTAAATTGGACTTCATTATGTTTATTATTTAAAAGACTAATGTAAACTTACGAGAGTATATTTCAATACATCAGTTACGTTGTATTTGTACATAATATTTCGTAAACTTTTAAAAAAACGTGATACAGTTTAAATTCATAGTTTTTTAACATGTGGCAAAGAATCAGTATATCATTTCATAATATTTTCATAATCTTAATTCAAATAATATTAAAATTTCTGTTTACAGTCTCATCACTGAATTTCATTCGATGAAGGAATTACTTGATACTAACAGAAAAGCAAGATGAACCAGAGTACTGAAATAGAAATAGATCCACTTGCCACCTACGAGTATTTTTCTGGCTATGGTCTGCCACAGGTCAACACCAATACACACCAATACCAAAACATTAGTACACATCCGAATTATTTTGATGTTAAGGTTGAACCATATCAATCTTCAACTGTTTGTGTAAATAATTATAGTACCAAATCAAATAGTAATAATGTAGATATACAAGCAGGAGATACGGGAACAGCAACTAATTGTAGTATAAATGAAAATCCAAGCAATATTAAAGAAAACACAGTAGAAAATATTCCGAACAATGCCCAAACACTTGTAAAAAATAAGAAAATTAAAAAAGAAGGTAAAACTGGTCAAAAAAGTTACATGTCAGAAAAAATAACAGATAGCGATTTCCCATTCTACGGTTGTGCAGTCTGTAATATTAGCTTTAAATTGTTACCTGAATTAGACATTCACATTGCGACACACAAGGACAGAATAACAAGTTATGGTTTGAGACTAAAAAATCAAATAAAAAGAAAGAAACTGAGAAAGGAACAGAAAAAGTTGAAAAAGTTAAAGAAAGCAATAAAAAAGGAAAAAGTGTTTGAATTTGATGTAGAAATCAAACCCGAGGATGGTTATATAGGTAATGTAAAAGCTGAACAATTTAAGCCAGAACATAATGACATTATAAATAATGATCATCAAAAAACCAATGCCTTGATTAATGGTGAAAAAGAAGTCATAGAAAATCAATCAAAAATTGATATCCCCTTGATGGAAGCGCAATCGGACTCTCAAGAAAAATCTAAGGAAAACAATAAGAGAAAAAATGACAAGGATCAAAAAGACTACAACATAGAAAAGATGTTTAAATGTTTTGCTTGCCAAAAGCAGTTCATGTTGAGCTATTACTTAAAATTACATGTTAGATCTCACACAGGTATGGTAGAATTCTCAAAGTCAAAATTAGTTATTTTCTATTTGGACTTGTTAAAAATCCTTATAATATCTCAAAATCTATACCGGCTTGAAAAAGAGTTTCTTAAAGAGAAATCTGGGATTTTTATTCCAATAAGAAAGTTCCTCATACCGAATTTCGATCACGGTGGTCAGTCTCTACAGAAACAGGCCATGGGTGCAGGATAAGATTATAATGCTTGCGTGTATGTGCAAGCACAAGTGCACTCTCTTATCCCTTAATCTCATAGTCCAATAGGACAGTAACCCGACACAACCGGAGATTCGGCACAGGACCAATGCCATTACATGCTTTCCGAGTCACGGAGGTGAAACACAGTAACTTTCTGACTCTGGGCTGCTATTGAAAATTTCTTGACAAAAAACCTCAATAACTTATTTTTTTGGCTTGGCTTTGGCTATGCTTGGAGTTTCTCTGCGTGATAGACTCAGAAATGAGGATATACGCAGTAAAACTAGAGTGAACGACATCTCGACTCGAAGAACCGATAACCGATGGGGAAGAAAGGTTCTCATGTGGCAGCCTCATACCGGTAGCCGTAGTGTAGGGCGATCCCCCACTAGATGGAGTGACGACCTGTTAAAAAATGCAGGGAGTCAATGGATGCAGGTGGATCAGGACCGTGCTTTGTGGCATACCTTGGGGAGGCCTATGTTCAGCAGTGGACTTGTGAAGGGTTGTGATGATGTTGAAGCAAATATTTTTATTCAATCTATAGACGGATCTTTAAGAGGATTATAGGCAGCATAAAGTTCTGTCTGTTTGAATACTTTAGTGTCCATGAACATATACTGGCGCTTTGTTTTTGGATACTTGTGTAGTTGTAGATGTTTGGGATGCTATAAATTTCAAAATAAAATTTAATAAAATAAAATTTCGAAATTTCAAAAAACAAGACATTTGCAGATAGAAACCAGCAATTAGCTGGAGTTTTATTTCTATAAGTAATGACCTATTGTGGAATCACCTCTTTGTCTTTCAAGTTACATATATATATTTTTATGTAGAAGTTAAGATGACAAATGAGTCAGCATAAGTTGTGTGGATGGTTAGTGCTACTGTAGTTTGAAGACATCTACATCTACCTTCAATTGACAATCAAAATGCAGAAGTGTTGTCTTCACTTAGAACTAAGTTCAAGAGGCTTGTTACCAGTAAAGGAAGTCTTGTTATCTTGTCATCCATCATACAAAATATTATGCTGCTATTCTATGAAAAAGTGATACTTTCCTGTTTAAGCCCACTTATATGAGTTGCGGCCATAATATATAGCAGCATTATTGTAACACAAAGTTGAGGGTTCGGGTAATAAACTTGTGCAGTTTACACAGACCTGAGATACATATGTCCAACCTTAAGACTGGAATGGATCAGTCTAATAATGATAACTACATTCAAATAACATTTTTATTTCCAGCTGTTATTTTTTTTAAACGGTAGCTAAGAGGCTACCAATGAAATTGTTAACTGTAATATTATTTGGTAATTTACTATATGGTTGACCGTTAAGAAGAACTTTCAGAACCTTTTTACCTATTTCTGGGTCAATCAATTTACCTGCATATTTTCACTGCTTGGCAGCAGTGTGTGTACTTCTCTCTTCTGGTCTGAAAGTTATAGAGAAACAGTATAAAACAAGCTGTGTTATTTCGCTAATAGTCCTCAGAAATGAACACATCTGTAGCCTTGGTTTAAAGTTTTTTATATGTGGTAGAGTCATGCTGCAGTTATATTAGTAGTATAATTGTAGCACGAATGGGTCTCGACCGGAGAAGGACCACACTCTCACAGACTACCAGCATAAAATAGTAGCTTAATGCTGCTGTGTTTCGTATGGTGAGTGTAGAGAACCGGAGACCCTTTTTACTGGAAATGAGGCATCCCATCTTAGTCCTCACGGGTGACAAGGCATCTGCAGTTTGATTCGTAATTGAGGATAGATGTAGATGTCTGGGTCACAGCATCCACTTACCATCAGGTGGACTGTGTGCTTGTTTGTCACCCTATCTTAGTTAAAAAAAAGTTGGTATTGAAGGGTGGTCCATAGAATGCAGTAGCAATTTAGGGTGGACAGTGAGTGTGTTTGTTGCAATTAAATATTTGAGGATATTTTATTATATGTGGTAGAGCCATAGTGGAGATATATTGTGGTTATAGCACGTATATTGTGGTTATAGCATGAATGGGTCAAATTAACTGGGAAAAGACGAAGAGTGATAGGGTTCACACAGAATACTAGCATAAAATATCAGCTTAATGCTGCTGTGTTATGTATGGTAAATGTAAAAAAAATTAAGGGATACAAGCCATTCTATCTTAGTCCTTAAGGATATCAGCAGCTTCCACTTACTATCAGGTGGACTGTGTGCTTGTTTTAATGGGTTAAAATCTTTAAAAAAAATTTTAATTTGCCAACACACTGGCTCTAACAAGCCACTAGGCAATAGCAGTAGACTTGTGCCCAGCTGTGAGATGTATATAGGCTGTAACTTTGTTACTTGCTTTACTTCCAGATGAAAAACCCTACACATGTGCCGAGTGTGGACAGTGCTTCATAACGGCCAGCAAGTTGGGAAGGCATACTAAAAGGATCCATTTGGCCATTCGACATCAATGCAGAATCTGCTACAAATATTTCTCCAGGTGTGTTTCTTTCAATTCAAGTAATTTAATGTAGAAAACCAATCAAACCTCTCGATAAACATTAACCTGTGGCTTAATGTTGATTCCATTAACTATAAAAAGTTCAATGAACATTCTTGATTTGTTAAAATTTGTGGACTATTAATGATACGCACCAACAGCACCCCCTACAATGTCCAAGGGACTCCATAAGTACCCTACAAAATTTTCATTAAACCCAATGGTAACAATGAATCTGTAACTTTCTTCATTTGGAGATGCTTGCAGATGTTAATCGTCCATAGCACTTACCATCAAGTAAAACTGTGTGCTCGTATGTCAACCATATACTTAATAAAGCAAATGCTACAGCCTTAATAAATTCCATTGCTCGACGCTGGCATCCTCTTATTCCTGGAAGGGCTTTAGATTGATACAAATATGTGTTGTGGCCGACTTCACAATTTCAATCTTTTTTAATGACGGGTTTCTATATTTAAAATGCTTTGTTTACTTTTACGAGCCTTTTTGCAGTAATCAAAGTGTATGAAAACCCTTGTTTTAAATAAAATACCAGTTCAATTTTTTTTTATTTTTCATTCTAAGTCGCCTTATGTTGCGGATGAATAGTTTGTAATTTAAACTGAATATATGAATCAGGCATCTTCTTGACCATGGGGTAAATCAGCATGTAAAATTTTAATTTCTACCAAAATTTTTACAAAATATTTAACTCTTTATCAGTATCATCATCATCATTCACAGCCCTTCATAAGTCCACTGCGGAACATAGGCCTCCCCCAAAGACTCCTCCCCTTCCCACAAAGCATGGTCTAGATCCACCCTCATCCATCGACTTCCTACATGTCTTACCAGGTCGTCACTCCATCTAGTGGGGGGACGCCCTACACTTCGCCTGCCAGTATAAGGCTGCCTCTCGAGAACCTTTTTTCCCCAACGGTTGTCGGTTCTTCGAGCTATGTGGCCAGCCCATTGCCACTTCAGTTTACTAATCCGTTGATATATTTGGTGTATTATATCTTCCGTAAAACATATCAAAATCAAATTCAGTTTTATGTATTTTTTTAGCTTCGAAGACATTGTCTTCTAAATATTTGCAATAAAATCGCATGTAATTAACAGTTATCTCATTTTTTTAAATTATCTTTTACAGATTTGAATATTTAACAAGGCATTTTGATAAAAAACACCCAGAGGATAAATTGGAAGGAGAGCCATATGGTATGTATGTGGAAATTTGTGATCTACATGATAAATTTCTGCGAGTGTGTCCAGAAATTACACGCCTTAATTCCTCCCTTTCCTTTCCACTATCGGACAACCAGGCAGTCGGCGGGCCTTTATCCCTTTGTTCCACGCATTCGATTCAACCAGTTTGCTTCTTCTTTTGTAATGCATACAGCATTTCCGAAGAAGATCGATTTTTAAATCGAAATCTGATGAATCGATTCACACAAAATCGAGGTCTATAAAATCAATTTCTCAAACGTCGATCTTTTTTTGATTTACGAAGAACAGATTACAAACGTAATTTTTTTTTATTTATTTAGTTCATTTTCAAAAGAGGCGAAAGAAACTGACTACACAGCAGTTTTGCTAGTTATTCAATGGAAAAACTGTCCTTCTTTACGAAATTGGGTACATCCAACTAATGGTAAATAATTTTATAGTTTTTATGGAAACGATGGATTCGATCTCGGTTTTCTAGGGTGAAATATCGATTCACTGGATCGATTCAGTACTATATTATATCGATTTAAAAAATCGATCTTTTTGTTACAATTAATCGATTCTTCGATTAATCGATCTCAGATCGACATACGTACAGCAAAGGAACGGAACAGTCTGCCAGCGTTTGTCTTTCTGTACGAATACAATCTAGGTGTTTTCAATGCTTTTGTTACGCTAAGACAATTCAATTTATTATCTTGGTTTACTAACCATCAGGTGGGATTGTAATCAAGCTCTGACTTATAATAAAGAAAAAAAATATTCATATCCTCTTCATTTGGAACAACCTATTAATAGTCCATAAGTGGTAGGCCCACGCTGCAGCTATATTATGGTTGTAGCATGAATGGATCGGCTCGATCTGGGAAGGACCACGCTCTCACAGAATACCAGCGTAAAATAACAGCTTAATACTGCTGTGTTTTGTATGGTGAGTGTAGAGATCTGGAGACCGCTTTTTACCGGAAATGAGGCACTCCATCTTTGTCCTTAGAAGTGACAGCTCATCTGCGTTTTGATTGTTAATCGAGGATAAATGTAGATGTCTATGGGTCACAGCATCCACTTACACACACATTCTATAAAAAAAGTCTAACGTTGCTCATGCACCTTCGTCAAGGAATGCCACTTAACCTAAATGCATCTATCGACTTCCTGCATCTCTTAGGTCATCAGAAACAGACAGAAACTATTTTATTCAATATAGATTATAAATCATACTTATTAAAAGTCACTTTTTTTTCAATTTACCACTGGTTCGGAAAGAAACCTCTGTCCTGGGAGCAACCAGCAGGACTTTTTCCCTCCCTTAGATTGCCCTCCTTTTTGCTTACCGGCAAGGGACTACCACTTGTAAATCGATAAGATTAAGGTTTGGTTAAGCCTAGCCAATACGCTCCACCATCTTCTGCTATATCACCACTTACAGTCAAGTGGGATGGTAGACAATCACTGGCTTAGAATAGTTTAAAACACTTTTTTTAAACTATATTTTTTTTCAATTTTCTAAAAATTACTTCAAAGACTGATAATATTTCCCTTGTGCTCTTCATATGTTTACATGTGTCCGTATGCGTGTGTGTCGGGGTTATGTCTTTTTTTTAAAGGATGGGGTAACAAACGTACACACAGTCTACCCGATAGTAAGTGGTTGCTGTGGCCCATAGACATCTACATCTATCCTCGATTACGAATCAAAATGCAGATGCGATGTCACCCTTGAGGACTAAGATGGCATGCCTCGTCTTCAGTAAAAAGGGTCTCATGTTCTCTATATTCACCATACGAAACACAGCAGCATTAAGCCACTATTTTACGCTGATATTCTGTGAGAGCGTGGTCCTTCCCCGGCCGAGTCGACCCAATCGTGCTACAACTATATTACTAATATAACTGCAGCATGGCTATACCACGTACAAATGTCTACATGAGAGGTTTATTCATGTACTTGTACTGGTTCATGTTCATGTATGTATACGCTCACAAATAAGTACGCGCGCGTGTGTGTGTGCATCCGTATAAGAAATGTTTCTTCATCGTTCGTAATGAGTACAACAAAGGAGTGTAATATGTCGCCACCATATGTCTTAACGTTCTATTACAATGTGGGGTTGTATGAGAGGTTTTATTTAATGGTTTCCTAAAAATATCAGCTATTTGTTGCTTTGTAGGTATATACATAACACAAATTTCCTTACATTCTATTTTATGTTTAATAAAGTTGTATTTTATGTCCACATGTTTCATTCTTTTTTGATCAGGATTACATACAGAAAATATTGTACTTTTATTGTCTTCATATATGGTAGTGGTATTACAAGTAACGTCTAACTCATTTAATAATTTTCTAATCCAACAAGCCTCCAGAGCGGCTTCATTGAGGGAGTATAACTCTGCCTCAGTAGTGCTTAAAGCTACAGTGCTCTGCTTTTTGCAACGCCAAATAACACTGTTATCAAATACTTTAAATACATAACCAGTTATAGATTTCCTATCTTTATCTACAGCAAAACTAGCATCAGCATATCCAACTAGTGGTTCGGAATTACAATTCTTATTATATTTTAAATTATAATTAATGGTACCCTTAATGTATCTTAAAATCCTTTTCAAGCAATGCCATAAACTTTCTGATGGTCTAGATTGATATCTTGCTAAATATGAAACAGCAGCACACAAATCAGGTCTTGAACCTACTACAGCATACATAAAGAACCTATACAAGCTCTGCATTTATGCTCTAAAGAGTAATCAACCGTACAATCATCAAGATTAACATTAACTTCCATGGGTGATTCACTAGCATTTGCTTCAGACATACCAAACTTTGTCAATATAGATTTTAAATACTCTTTCTGGTTAGTATATTAACCAGAAACAGTCACTATCTTGAATAATATTAATACCCAGATATTTTAAATTTTTAGATCCTAGATCTTTCATTTTAAATTCTGTGCTTAAAATTTCTTTAACATTATTTATCCTTGAATTGTCCTCACCTAAAATTAAACATACAACAAAATGTAAATACCATCCTTAAAATATAAACAATAATCACTTTCTGCTCTTTGAAACCCTTTACCTTTCATAAAATCATAAAATTTATTGTACCAATTTTTTGAAGATTTTTTAAGACCGTAAAGTGATTTTTCAATTTCAAGACATAATTTGTATTTATATTTACACCAGGTGGGGCTTTATGTATACAACATCATCAATTTCACCATGCAGGAAAGCACCTTTAACATCCATTTGATGAATTAAATAGTTCCTTTGAACAGCTAATGATAAAAGAACTCGGAGAGTTTGTAATTTCAAAACGGGAGAATAAATTTCGGTAAAACTACCTTCCTGTTGAAACCCCCTTGCAACTAATCTAGCTTTATATACATTACCCGCCTTTTTTGTAAAAATCCATCCACACATTGAAATAATTCTAGTTTTTACGGAATTTATCGCGTATATATATATATATAGAAATTCCGAAAGAAGTGGAAAGGGGTATGGAGATAAGTGTAGATGAAATAATGAAAGCAATGAAAAGCATGAAAGCAGGTAAGGCAGCTGGATATGATAGAGTATCACTCGAGATGCTAAGGGCTGGAGAGGGAGTGGTGGCAGGCCTGCTGTACACCTTGTTTAATTTATGTTGGGAATTAAAACGGGTACCGGATGACTGGTGTAAAGCAGTTATAGTACCAATATATAAAGGAAAAGGGTCACAGCAGGACTGCAAAAACTACCGCGGTATCAGCTTGCTTAGTATTGTGGGTAAACTGTATGCTAAGGTGTTAATTGAAAGAGTTATGAAAGAAACTGATGGAAAAATTTGGGATGTGCAAGCGGGTTTTAGAAAGGGAATGGGGTGTACAGATCAAGTTTTTTCCATGCGTATGATTGCGGAGAAGTTTTTGGCCAAAAACCAGAAAGTTTTTTGTGCGTTCATGTACTTGGAAAAGGCTTATGACAGAGTGGACAGGAATGTGTTATGGCAAACACTGAACTCATATGGGTTGAGCGCTGGTTTGATACAGGCATTAAGGTCTCTTTATAGGGACTCTAGTGCTTGTGTCAGGATCAATGGGGTCTACTCGGACTGGTTTGGCATCCAAAAAGGTGTCAGACAGGGCTGTGTAGCTTCCCCTTGGCTGTTCAACCTATTTATGGACCGGTGTTTGCAAACTTTGAAAGATGAAGAATGTGGTTTAAGAATGGGCGAGTTAACCGTCAAATGCCTTTTGTATGCCGATGATCAAGTCATACTTGCGTCATCGGCGGCAGAGTTGCAGATGATGTTTACATTAATGAACTGGGAATTGAAAGAAAGGGGAATGAAAGTGAACGCAAGTAAGACGAAAGTGATGGTTTTTGAAAGAGAAGAAAGCAAAACGGTATGTGAAATAAGAATAGAAGGAGAGTTAATTGAGCAAGTGGATGAGTTTGTGTATTTGGGATGTGTATTTAGCAGGGATGGTAGATATGATAGGGAAATAGAACGACGAGTAAATGCAGGGAATAGAGTGAATGGGGCACTACACTCTATTATGAAGAATCAGAATGTGTCAAAACAGGCACGTATGGTAATTCATAATGCTGTGTTAGTCCCTACTTTAATGTATGGTAGTGAAAGCTGGGTGTGGCAGAAGAAGCACGAAAATAGAATAAATGCTGTAGAAATGCGGTCTTTAAGGAATATGCTAGGGTTTAATCTGAATGACAGGGTGAGAAATTGCGTGATAAGAGATAAATGTGGTATGCAAGATGATGTTGTGACCAGGATTAAGAAAGGAATACTTCGGTGGTTTGGTCACGTAGAAAGAATGAATGAGGAAAGAGTGACAAAGCAAATTTATATGGCAGATGTGAATGGCCGAGTCGGAAAGGGACGCCCTAGAAAAAAGTTTATCGACCAAATTGGCGATATTTTGAAAATGGGCCACGTTAGAAGTACCCTTAACCGACGAGCATGTATGCGTAGATATATGGATGTAAAGGAGGCGAAAGAGGTATGTCAGGATCGTGCCAAATGGAAGTCCGTAGTCTCTGCCTACCCCTCTGGGTGACAGGCGTGAGTGTTTATGTATGTATTATCGCGTATATTTAACTTTTTAATACCCGACGTTTCGAACGCTTTACAGCACTCATGGTCAAAATGAACAAAAGTTAAATTTTAATCTATGGTAACCGCAGTTAACTATGACATATGGACGTTGAACATCACAGTCCCGCCCGTGACCATGAGTGCTGTAAAGCGTTC
This sequence comes from Parnassius smintheus behrii, assembly GCA_036936625.1. Classification (NCBI taxonomy): domain Eukaryota; kingdom Metazoa; phylum Arthropoda; class Insecta; order Lepidoptera; family Papilionidae; genus Parnassius; species Parnassius smintheus. Next base: position 33,732,945 of record JAUPFT010000027.1, read on the forward strand.
GAAACGTCGGGTATTAAAAAGTTAAATATACGCGATAAATTCCGTAAAAAACTAGTATTATTTCAATGTGTAGTGTTCGCGTAAATATAAGAAATCATTATGTAATACATCCACAATCAATTAACTTAGCATCGTTTGGTCTTTCTACAACTTCCCAAGTCTTGTTATCCTCTAAAGATTTAATTTCTTCGTTTACCGCTTTATACCACCTATCTTTATCGTCATAAGAATCTATATCATTATATTTTTCTGGGACATTACCATTAGAACAAGATAAAAATGATGGCATTAATATATCACCTAAATCCGAATCATCAGTGACAAAATCTTGTAAATATTTTGGTTTAGTTTTCTTTCTTTTCTCCCTAGAATTAACATTATCTGTATCCCTTCCCTCAGGTTGTAATGACTCTAAATTATTATCAGAAGTTAAAATGTTCACAGTACCATGGGTTTGGGTTTTATCAGAAATTAAAGGGGTTTTGGTTTTCTCAGGAATACTACCACCGTCCTTCTCCTTCCCATCCGAGATAGACTCCACGTCAATACTAATCGTTTCAGGGGACTCTGAACATGTTTCTTCCCTAAACAATACGTTTCTTTCTATGCGTATCCTCCTTTCATTAGCATCCCATAATCTGTATCCCCCCGGAGCATACCCAACCATTTTCAATTTCACACCACGAGGGTCCAACTTCATTCGGAGTTTTTGGGGAATATGGGCATATGCAGATGACCCAAATATTCTAAAATTAGACACATTAGGACGTCTTCCCTCCCACATTTCAAATGGTGTAATATTAAGGGAAGCAGTGGGACTACGATTAGTGACATATACCGCATATCGCAGGGCCTCGCCCCAAAGCTCTTTAGGAAGCTGTGATTCTAACAATAATGCACGCGCCTTTTCAGTCAGAGTACGATTCATTATTTCAGCTACTCCGTTCATTTCGGGATTATATGCAGCAGTATACTGCAATACTATGCCTTTTTCATCACAAAAGGATTTAAAATTTCTATAAATATACTCACCACCATTATCTGATTTTAACTTCAATATACCATGACCAAAATGAACTAACATAATTATAATAAGTCTTAAAATATTCAAAAACCTCAGACTTGTCTCTTAATAAGTAAACTGCGGTGAAGTGGGTAAAATCGTCTATGAAAGTAAAAAAGTGTTTATACCTGTCCCACGTAGAAGGGCTAACAGAACAAACATCGGTATGTCCTAGTTCTAAGGGTTTCCTAGCCTTTCCCATTAACAGGAATTTTCCCATTAAAAGGAAGGTGTGTAATCTTAGCAAGTATGCATGGTTCACAATGCCTATTTTCAAAATTTTTTTTCTTTCAAATCAGTTAAACCATCAACCATATTTTTATTTACTAAAGTTTTCAAACTACTATAGCTTAAGTGAGAAAATCGTTTGTGCCAAATTTCTACTGAATTATCATTGTTGTCTGATTTTGCACCATAATAACAATCATTAAATATTACTTTAAATTCTACAAAATAAAGGGACCCTAGTCTTTGCCCAACCATAAGCAATTCATTGGTTTGTGAGAAAACTTTAACTTCCCCTTTATTGAAGATGATGCTTAAACCATGCTTTTCCATTTTAGAAACAGATAATAAATTTTTTCTTAATTGTGGTACATAATACACATCATTTATTATAATATCAACTTTAAAATCACTTAAATAACATTTTATTGTTCCTACACCAACATCCTCTAAATCAATGCCATTTTTGGCAGCTAAAATTTTAATTGGCTTATCCAGTTTACAATAATTAAAGAATAAACTAATGTCATTTACAAGATGAGATGAACTACCTGAGTCAACAACCCATTTATAACTATTTTTATTCTTCTGTTAGGTGGCAGTACTTACAAATTTATTACCTTTAGTATTTTCAGTGCCTGTAAGAAATGACTTTCCTCTACCTCTCCCCTGGGTCTGATGACGAGTTGCCTTACTGTCGTCTCGGCCTCCGTTGTACTTACAGTCGCTACGTTCACGGCCGTGAAGTCTCCAGTCGCCAGTCCTGTGTCGTGCCTGCTGAGGTGCTCCTACACTGGGATTTTTTGTGTCCGGGGCGTCCACATCCATAGCACAAGAAGATTGAAGAGTCAAGGGATTTGGTCGCTCCTCTGTTCCGTTTTTCCTCTTCCCCAAACAGTCTGTTTTTCACGAAGTCCATTTTCAATTCCTCCACAGTTTCCAAAGCCGTGCCTTCATAAGATTTTGGCATGGATAGGAGTAAATAGTTAACCTTTCCTTCCTCCGAGAGCTCACTGCCAGCATCCTTAAGTTGTGCAAATAGCTTTTCCATGTCAATAAAATGTTCCATTAAACGTTTCCGTTCGTCGAATTTCATATCGGACAACTCTCTCTCTCTTCTTATAAATAATTTAGATCGTGTACCTTTCTTGTTAAAGCTGTTTTCCATGCTTTTAATCATTTGATAAGCAGATCTGTCCTTTAAGTATTCGAGGTGACTGTCGGCGGTTGCCGCTATTATGATAGCTTGGGCCTTAGCTTCCAATTGCAATTGCTTGTTATCCGTAGATTTACTGAAATCCTCCTTTTCGATCGCCTCTATTGCTCCATTATCTCGCAGGATACTTTTTAATCGAAACTCCCACGCGTTGTAATTGTCCCCCGCGAAAGGGACAATTTGATATTTTATCTTTTGACATTTTCTGTCCTTTAACACTTATTAATCCACTATAAAACTGATGGCCGTACTGGGCCCATTACCCTGTTAAGGATTATGGGGATAATTAAAGATATAATACTTTGAACATAAAACGTGCTTTTTATTAACCTCAAAAACAACAACATGGAGAGCCTATATCGTCATATTGAATCTTCCTTCATAACCACAGACACAGTGTTGACAAATAGACCCTTGCTTATTTGTGTATGTGTGTGTGTGTGCGCGCGCGTGCTACATCAACACGTACCATCAAGTGGGATTGTAATCAAGCACAGACATATAAAAGTTTTAAAAAAATGTGGTGATGAATTCCCCTTACACCATGTTCATATTGGAACTATATTGTAATAATTGATTTTATTTTTAACAGATTACAATGCCATCTTGCCATATCTTAAAGAATTAGAGGAGCAGTTACAAGTGAAGTCCGAAGAAACAACAAAACCAAAATCGGACAACCTTTGGGACGATTGGCCTTCAGAAGACCTTCAGACAGGTTGCAAAGCGGAGCAAAATGAGGTTGTCGGGGAACCTTTGATGCAAACAGAAATTCATATAGCCGATGAGAGAAAAATCATAGATTTGAACCGTCCGACAGATGGAGATGGATCAAATAAAGAATTTAGCTTGGATGTAGAAGTAAAGAAGGAAGATGAAGATTATAATGAGATGGACAATGATGAAGTTGGTAAAGAAGACAGCGCGAAGGATGATAGGTAAGACTTTTGGAATGCCATTGTTAAACAAAAGTAATTTTAATAACAAAATTGATGTACGCTCTGTCAACACAAGGAACAAACACAAGGTGATGATACTAGTTACTTGACTAGAGTTAGATTAGATTAGATTACGAGGGGCTATTTTCCGCAACTCCACGTCTACGTGCGTATTTTGCGTGTAGGCAGAAATCTCCCCAGTCTTTTGATCCTTTGATGTTGGGAGCAACCTCGGGGAGTGATCCCGGCGTGCCGTTTAGCCTTGTATGCATCGACCGTACCTGGCAGAAACACGTGGGCCGCAGTTTCCTTCATGCCCTGCACAAGACAATGTCTGTAACACGTACAGTAAATAAATATTGTTATGTTATGTTAAACGAACCATGTCCTGCTCTTGTCTTAATCTTATTAAGACTTTGGTTAAACAATCGTTTATTTCTAACTTGTCTACAGACTATTTGACTTTTGCAAAGCTGAACATGTTCATTAGTGAAGTTTTTACGTACCAGTGAATGAACGTTACCTAAATTTTTATGTGGTAGAGCCATGTTGCAGTTATATTAGTGGTATAGTTGTAGCACGAATGAGTCGGCTCGACCGTGGAAGGACCACGCTCTCACAGAATACTACCGTAAAATAGTAGCTTATTGCTGCTGTGCTTTGTATGGTGAGTGTAGAGAACCGGAGACCCTTTTTACTGGAATCGAGGCATTCCATCTTAGTCCTAACGGATGACAACGCATCTGCATTTTGATTCGTAATCGAGGATAGATGTAGATGTCTATGGGCCACAGCATCTACTTACCATCAGGTTGACAGTGTGCTTGTTTGTCACCCTATCCTATAAAAAAATGGGATTGGTGTGATTGGTTCCATGCCGATCCTTTCCTGGCCAGTTCGGCTGCTGCATCTTTTCCCCTGCATCAATTGCTCCACAGAGTTAGTAGTTCATTCATGGGGCATTGTGATTACAAATTTTGAATATTCTATTAAACAAAGACTTGAAAAAAGGGTTATTATAAAATGAATGATTATACGAGTGTTGTAAATAATAGAGAAGTTGCATTAATTTTTTTGCCACAAATTTATATATAAATTAAAGAATAATTCATTTAAAGTATATTTAAATATTTTTTATTACCAATTCCATTTTTTTTACTAATTATTATAAAAAAGTACTTAAATTATTGAATGAAAAAAAAACAAATTGTGATTGGTTGGGGCGTCGTTATATCCGTTGAGGATGTGAGCCGATCGCAATCATGCTATACTTTTGTATTTTCTATATTCGTAACTCTATGTCGATGTGTCGTAAGCTCATAATTCATAACAAAACATAATATATAACCCGTATTATGCAATTTAAATTTGACAATGTAAACATGAGTGTTGTAATGAACGGGCGATATAATGATATCACTGGCGTTTGAATTTACGTTTTAGGAAAACCATTTTTAATTTAGTAGAATTACTTGATTATCAATTATTATTATTTTTTTCTTAATATTTTTCACTTTGACTTCTCTATTGTACAATCTATTTTACATTGTACAATGTTACTGTGGAAAAAAGTCTTAGTGGGTTTCTCGCTGATTCTTCCCAGGACAGGTTATTTTCTTAATCATTGTTCAAAGTAAAAAATTACTTTCAGTAAGAATTATGTACAATCTATATTGAATAAAAATTATTCTATTCTATGCAACCGCAAACATAAACTTTTACAGAACTTTTCACTGTGGCGGACCGATATGAAACGATAATAATATCTCTGGTGTGCATCGTTGGCCGGCGTCCTTTGTTATGGAGGCGGCTTCTTTTGATAATCAGCGGCACGTGCCTCGTGGTATACTTTAAGAGGCGGCAAACTCTTACATATTTCTGTCGCCAAATAGCAGTGTTGGACTACTTTGTTTCGACCTGTAAAAAGCCAATATAATTGACGCATTATTAAAAAGCCGAGGCCTTTAGACATATCTATTCCTTATTACGTCTAAAACTACAGTTGTACAAAATATAACTTCTATTTCTCTACACAACACACACACACACACACACACACACACGCACGCACGCACGCACGCACGCACGCACGCACGCGCACTCGCATACGAAAACGCACGCTCACACGCACGCGCACGTGAACGAGCACACGTACACGCACGCACGCGCACACGCACGCACATGCACGCACGCGCACACGCACGCACGCGCACACGCACGCACGCGCACACGCACGCACGCGCACACGCACGCACGAGCGCGCGCGCACGCATACACACACACACACTCATACCACATACACACATATATATACTTTTGTAATTTTTGGTTAAAAAAGAGTAATTAGTTTTTGTCATTATCGGTTTTTAGAATTAAAAAGTGTATGTTTAAATAAGGAAGAGCGGGGTTTCCAAACGGGCATTACTTTCTTAAATGGAATTTTGTAAAGAAAAGTAAATTACTTATTTATTATTATACCTAGGAACTCATCTTTGGTTCGTTTCACACTCATTTTTGGTTCGACGTTCACATCAATTTACTTCTGATGTTATAACAATTCCATTTTCAGCTTCTCTGACGAGGACTACTTTCCCTCAAATACATGGGCAGCCACACCAAAAATGGAGAGTGACATACCATCAACGGTCACGCAGAAGCGGCAAAAGCAAGACGGTCCCATCAAATGTGAAGTCTGCGAGAAATCAATCAGTTCCCTGTCCTACCTGAGGATCCACATGAGGACCCACACCGGGGAGAAGCCGTTCAAATGTTACATTTGTAACCGAGGGTTCATCACGTCGAGCAAGATGCACAGACATGTGCTGACTCATTCGGAAACATGGGGTTGGTATTTTTTTAACATTATATTATCATTGCTTGTGTTTTGGTGACTTTTGATATGTAAGCTGGTAATGTCATCCAAACCGAATTTCGGTCGCGGCGGCCTGCCTCAATGGAGACTAGCCATCGACGCATGGCAGGATTATATTGCCCAAGTGCGTACATAAGCACAGGTGAACTATGTTTCGTCACTTTCATAGTCTGATGGGACGCTAAACCGACACAACCGGAGAGAGATCAGGCGCAGGACCAACGGCTTTACGTGCTTTCCAAGATACGGGAATGAGACACGGCCAACTTCCTTACTCCGGGCAGCTTCTGAAAAATTCTTGATGGAAAAATTCAATACTTAAGTGATTTTTGTGGCCCAACCCGGGAAACGAACCCGGGAACTCATGGTCTGCAGTCACGTTTACAACCACTAGACCAAGGAAGCAGTCATTATTTGAATAGATGAAGATTTATCTTAATTAACTATTTATAAAAATTAAATTTATTTAATTTTTATGTTAATAAGTAGGTATACGTGGTAGAGCCACGCTGCAGCTCTATATTATAGTTGTAGCACGAATAGGTCGGCTATATCGGGGGAGGAACACGCTCTCACAAAATACCAGCGTAAAATAGCAGCTTAATACTGCTGTGTTTCGTATGGTGAGTGTAGAGATCCAGAGACCTTTTGTTACTGGTTACGAGGCATTCCGTCTTAGTCCTCACAGGTGACAACGCATCTGCGTTTTGATTATTAATCTAGGATAAATGTAGATGTCTATGGGCCACATAGTCCACTTACCATCAGGTTTGTCAACCTTATTCTATAAAAAAATTGTTAGGAACCCTAAACTAATAAAGACAGTAAGACAAATACTAAATGAGATTGATAACGAAAACAAAGAAGTATTAGGAGGAGTCGGAGGCAATCGCAAGGATTCCATATACACTAGTTATGTCTGAATTAAATTAATGCCTGAAATGTGCAAATTAAGTAGATATTTCAATTTTAGAAAAAATGTTATTAGTTAAATTGAGGGATAAAGCATTTTCTTTGTCATTAAGACGACACATCAAAAAAGTGGCTCCAGACTATCGCCGAACTGATCCGAGTGAATACATAATTTCTTTAAAAACTTGTAAAACCGCCGTCATAAGGTCTAAAATAACGTAGCGCCCGCGACGATTAAAAGCTCTTAGAAATTTTATAATAAATATTTTTTTTAAAAATTATTGATTTAAGTAATCAAAATAATGAGCAAGTAAATTATGAATATTGATGTTATGAATATATTTGAGTGATTCCCAAGCATATAGATTATGTAATTTCGTTGTAATTTCAACTATAGTGATTTTTAGAGGTGTTTTCGCAAATAATTATGATCGAGTCAAAATTATACAATTGTGTTTTTGAACAATTATTTCAAGATAAAGACATGAATTTACCTATATAAAAATTCCACTTTCGTTAGTGGTGTCATAGTCCTATACTATTTGATGAACGAAGGTGCATTTTTTCACGGTGTCGCCTTAACATAGAATACTATAATACATACATAATATACGGGGGAGTGGGCGGAGCCCGCGTAGACACTAAAATGTCACTAACACGTCATTTTTTTTAATTTCGACGGCTCCGTGACGCATTGGCTTAGCAATGAGTGGCTGCGCTGGGAGTCGCGGGTTCGAATCCCGCACGGAACAAGTATTTGTATGGCCTACAAACAATTGTTCCGGGTCTGCATGTTTGTCCTTGTGAAATTTATGTTTGTAAACTGCTCCCACGATACAGGAGAAAATCCCAGTGTGGGCGTAACGTTTTTTTTTTTTAAAGAATGAAATGAATGAAATTCACACGTATAAATGTCAACACGAGATGTGTTGTGACGTTACAATCGTTTCCAAATTTCGTATGCAAATTATTTAGAAAATGCCAAATTGCACCCTATTTACAAATAAATGTGTATTAAAATTTAAACCATTTTTTTAATGGTCGTCTTGAACATTAATCAAAAGTCTCAAATGTGTAAATTTACTCACTATGTCAAAACAGCGAATCGGGTTTGGCGACGCCAAGCCTTGTACAAAATAAAGTTGACAGCCATTCTATTGTGTATTATAGTATTCTATGGTCATTAAACACCACCTGTACTATACTCAAAAATTTTAGATCGTAATAATGCTAAACGATTAAAACTTCTACTCACTTTTATGAAAATTTATGATTCATTTCAAAAAACTCCTCACACTCATTCATATTATAATCCGAACGCCACATTAATCTGAACAGTGTGTTTATTTTGGGTGTTTGTATTATCGGGGCCTTACTGTCGGTTCGGTTCGACCGGGTTAGGACCACACTCTCACGAGTGTAGAGAACCGGAGACCATTTTTTACTAGAAACGAGGCATTCCACCTTAGTTCTCAAAAGTCACAACGCATCTACCTTTTAATTCTTAATCGAGGATAGATGTAGATGTCTATGGGCCCACAGCAACCACTTACCATCAGGTGGACTGTGTGCTCGGTTGTCACCCTTATTCTATAAAAAAAAAAGAATTAGTCCGTACCATTTGTTCCTTGAAAAATCCTCAAACGTGTATCTTGCTATTTTATCATATTAAGCTTTAGTAATATTGACAGTGTAGTGGAGGTGTATAATATTCACACTGCCCCATATCATCCCGTGGGCGTCGTAAGAGGCGACAGAGGGCGAACTAATCTGGAGCGTCTATATTTAACAGTATATATAACTGCTATATAATAGCAGCGTCTATATATAACAGTTATATAATAGCAGTGTCTATATATAACAGTTATATAATAGCAGCGTCTATATACAGGCTGTCCCAGAACTCAACGTCAAGCCGAAACAGGGTGACAGGAATGATTGTTACGATCATGAGAAAAATCGGAAAAAAATCTATCCCATGCAGTTCGGAAATTATGGGCTTTAAGAAAAATCTAGAATTTTGGTGAAACTGTAACCATTTTTCGGTTTTTGTGGTTAATTTTCATTGTTTTTGTTCATTTAAACTTTGGAACCGTAACCCTAAATAACATTTCTAGAACAACAGTCAAAAATAATGACACAACTGCCCCAAGTTTTCAACACACTTTAGTATATTTTTTTTAAAGGTCCTCCTTTAAAAAAAATATACTAAAGTGTGTTGGCAAGTGCCATTAAAAGTTTGCGCATTTAACCAGTATTGTAAAATGGTATAATACTTGTTAGTTTCATACTAAAAAAAAACTAGTTAAAAAATAAAAACATCGAGTAACCCGATTTTTGCTAACCCATTTTACTCAGTTCAAATGTTTTTTTTATTCACACAAGCTCTTGGTAGGTTCTTAATTTTACGGAAAAATGATGAGAGAGATGGATAATAGAAATGATTGCCGTGAGCGACAGAGACAGATAGTGACGCCACGCAATGAGACGGAGATGCGTCTGACACCAGTTAGTACGATTCGCTCATTCGTCTACTGCGCACCTTTCTGTATTCGCTTGTGTTGATTTAGTACTGACAACTTGGCTTCTCTTTTTGGACTTAGATTATTGTGAATTGGACTTGTTGATTACATACCAGGCAACTTTGGCTTCTCTATTTTGGAATTGCACTTTTGGCTTCTCTTTTTGGACTTAGATTATTGTGAATTGGACTTGTTGATTACATACCGGGCAACTTTAGCTTCTCTCTTTTGGAATTGCACTTTTGTGTTGGCATCCTTGTTATCTACCATGCCTACGCGCTACACTTCACAAGAATATGCCAACATGCACCTCATTTATGGGGAATGCAGATGCAACGCAAGTGCCGCCGCTAGACTTTATCGTGAAAGATATCAAACTTTAGAGCGCTATCCGGATCACCGCGTGTTTGTTAATGTGCACCGTTCACTTACGGAGGGCGGCCATTTCCCGAATCAAATAAGGGCTGGAGGTAGAGCTCGCTTTCCTTACGAGGAAGAAGTGTTGCAAGAGGTCGCAGATGATCCAAGTATTTCCGTTCGTGGAATTGAAGAAAGAACGGGAATACCCAAAAGCACATCACATCGTATTTTACAAAGAGCCGACATGCATCCGTTTCACGTTTTTTTTTTATAGGATAGGGTGACACACGAGCACACAGTCATCTACATCTATCTTCGATTACGAATCAAAATGCAGATGCGTTGTCACCCGTGAGGACTAAGATGGAATGCCTCGTTTCCAGTAAAAAGGGTCTCCGGTTCTCTACACTCACCATACGAAATACAGCAGCATTAAGCTACTATTTCACGCTGGTATTCTGTGAGAGCGTGGTCCTTCCCTGATCGAGCCGACCCATTCGTGCTACAACTATACTACTAATATAACTGCAGCATGGCTCTACCACGTATAAACGTACAACGCGTTCAAAGTCTTCCTCGAGACTATCCTGAAAGGATTTCATTTTGTAGAACAATGCTACAGAGGCATAACGAAAATCCCCAATTCATGCAAAAAATTCTCTGGTCAGATGAATCTACATTTAAAAAAGATGGTTACATAAACTTACACAATTTTCACGAGTGGCATGTGGCGAATCCACATTTAATGCGAGAAGACAGATCCCAGTATCGCTTTAAAGTAAACCTGTGGACCGGAATTTTAAACGGCAAAATTGTTGGGCCTTTTGAGCTGCCTGAGAACTTTAATGGCACGAATTACTTACATTATTTACGAGAAAATTTAGCAACTTTGTTAGAGGACGTACCACTAGCAGATCGTCGCCACATGTGGTATCAACAAGATGGCTGCCCAGCGCATTACGCGGTGCAAGTAAGAGATTTTCTTGACCAGCAATATCCGGGAAGGTGCAGTGGACGTTCAGGCACTATCTCGTGGCCAGCCCGTTCCCCAGATTTAAATCCCCTGGATTTTTTTTATTAGGGCGTTCTCAAAGAAAAAGTTTATTCAAAGCCCATTGACAGGGTAGCCGAGCTGCGTGAACGAATTTCTCAAGCTGCTGAGGACATCAACTCTCGAGGATATGCCCGACTAATAAGTAGATCTTTTTTAAGAAGATGTAGGGCGTGTATTGAGGCTGGTGGTAAACCATTTGAACACTTATTGTAATAAAAAAATGTTATTTCCCTATCTGACTTTTATTCCAATAAACCTAAACTAAACTAGGTAAGTAAGAGATTTTATTGACCAGCAATATCCGGGAAGGTGCAGTGGACGTTCAGGCACTATCTCGTGGCCAGCCCGTTCCCCAGATTTAAATCCCCTGGATTTTTTTTATTAGGGCGTTCTCAAAGAAAAAGTTTATTCAAAGCCCATTGACAGGGTAGCCGAGCTGCGTGAACGAATTTCTCAAGCTGCTGAGGACATCAACTCTCGAGGATATGCCCGACTAATAAGTAGATCTTTTTTAAGAAGATGTAGGGCGTGTATTGAGGCTGATGGTAAACCATTTGAACACTTATTGTAATAAAAAAATGTTATTTCCCTATCTGACTTTTATTCCAATAAACCTAAACTAAACTAGGTCAAGATTCTTCATTATTTTGTTAATTTTACTTACTTTTGTTGACTTTTGTAAAATTGGCGTCACTATCTGTCTTGCTCGCTCATGGCAAACATCTCCACTATCAATCTCTCAAATCAATAAAAACATTTGAACTAAGTAAAATGGGTTATCAAAAATCGAGTTACTCGAGGTTTTTATTTATTTATTTTTAGAATAAAACCAAGAAGTATTGTACCATTTTACAATCCTGATTAAATGCGCAAACTTTTAATGGCACTTGCTAAGGCACTTTAGTACATTTTTTTCAAAGGAGGACCTTTCAAAGTCGACAAATGTTGAAAATTTTAAATTCATAGTTTAGCAAACAGCCTTAATTCTAGAAAATTTGGAGCAGTTGTGTCATTATTTTTGACTGTTGTTCTAGAAATGTTATTTAGGGTTACGGTTCCAAAGTTTAAATGAACAAAAATAATGAAAATTAACCATAAAAACCGAAAAATGGTTACAGTTTCACCAAAATTCTAGATTTTTCTTAAATGCCCATAATTTCCGAACTGCATGGGATAGATTTTTTTTCTGATTTTTCTCATGATCGTAACAATCATTCCTGTCACCCTGTTTCGGCTTGACGTTGAGTTCTGGGACATCCTGTATAACAGTTATATAATAGCAGCGGCTATATATAACAGTTATATAATAGCAGCGTCTATATATAACTGCTATATAATAGCAGCGTCTATATATAACAGTTATATAATAGCAGCGTCTATACATAACAGTTATATTATAGCAGCGTCTATATATAACAGTTATATTATTGCAGCGTCTATATATAACAGTTATATAATAGCAGCGTCTCTATATAACAGTTATATAATAGCAGCGTCTATATATATAACAGTTATATAATAGCAGCGTCTATATATAACAGTTATATAATAGCATCGTCTATATATAACAGTTAAGCTGAGAACAAATTATCGGACGCGTCCGTCAGCCGCGGCTGACAGTCGCGGCTTAGCAGTGTGCTCGGTAGCTGAGACGGCGTCCTCGGACGCCTCGCTTCGGTCATTCCAGAAAGGTTTTGTCAATCGAGAAACATGACAAACAGAGACAGCGAGGACGAATTTATAAAATTAGCGGCAGCTGCTTTATGTCGTCCTCCAAAAAATAGGGGACCCAAACACTCCTTGTCCATGATATTAATGTAAAACGACTCGAGTATGATGAATTTCATACATTGTATCCAGACTTACAAAAAGATGATAAACGTTAAAAAATGTACTTATGAATGTACTAATATGTACTTATAAATATAGGCACTCGTGGCCATGAACACATTCAATTAATTTTTTTTCATTACACATCATGTCGCGAGCGCAGTTGGTTCGCTTGTGACACTCGAAACGTCCGCGGACGCGTCCCGTACCCCGTTCACACTTTCCGCGGACGCACCAAACATCCAGCCGGCCAGATTCTGTTCGGACGTCCGAACGCTCAAGAGCGACGCAAGGTCATGTCCGCGTCTTACGGCCGATAGTTTGCACAGTGTAGTATTAAATGTACTGGCTAGATCTCAATAAGCCGCAGCTGTCAGCCGCGTCCGTCAGCCGCGACCGATAATTTGTTCTCAGCTTTATATAATAGCAGCGTCTATATATAACAGTTATATAATAGCAGCGTCTATATTTAGCAGTTATATTATAGAAGCGTCTATATATAACAGTTATATTATAGCAGCGTCTATATATAACAGTTATATTATAGCAGCGTCTATATATAACAGTTATATAATAGCAGCGTCTATATATAACAGTTATATAATAGGAGCTTCTTCCTAATATCGACTAAAAATAAAGAACTAGGGTTGCCACTTTGGCAAATATCCTCCCCTGTTAGCCAATCTACAGGCCCTATAGATGAAGGGTTTCAGCAATTTACTTTAATAGGTTATCGGATAACAGTGCTGAGTTGCGAATTTAATTTTTAAATATTTCTTTGTCATTACAGATGAAACGTCGAATCTCAAAGAGGAGGTCAAATCTGAACTAGATTCGGACACGGTTAAGAAAAAGAAAAAACGCTCCAAAGAGTAAGTTCATCCATCGATTCCATTTTGTCCAGTCCATTTTGTGTAATGTCATCTTCGACCGTTTTTTTAATATATAAGTGTATATTATATAATTGTAGTGGTCACTTGATGGTCGTAATTCGACCATCTTAATATATAAAAATTAAAGTTTGTTCGTATTTTTTGCGCAGCCATACCGTTCATCAGATTGCGGTAAAACTTTGTCAACTTATTGCTTGTCTTGCCCGAAGGTTATAGTCATAGTACACCTAACATACAGTAGGTCGCGCTTACCGAACCAACAAATTTATTGGAGAGTTATATATAGTAAAACAATATAACGTTCAAATTTAAAATGATATTTCTTCTGTGGCAACAATGCTCTAAGTACCAGATAGTAGCTCAAATAATTATTATAGTCAACCAAATCTAAGAAATACCTTTTGACGTTTCACATTAATCATTCCGCAATAACTTTGCACAAGCGTGCTCATACGATTTACAATAACCTTTTACCTAAATCCGAAGAATTATGAAGTTATCTATATTTAATTATAACGTGTTGAGTTTTTTTTAGCTAATTTTAATTCGAATCTTTCAAACAAAGCAAAATATTAAAAAAAACACTATGAACTTTTTTACTTGACGTCGTTTTAATAATATGTCGCTTTGTGCCTTACCGTAGTGTTTGGATGATTAAAATTCATTGTCATTCATTGTTAATGCGAATAATCGGCAAAATATTCAAATAATCGAATCATTATTTTTTTATGTATTATTTGTTTAATAAAATTTTTGTTTTTAAAATTCTTTAAATTACAGAAATCATGAATAAAACAAGTTTTTTTTTAACTTTATCAACGTAAAGGACGATGGCGAACTCCCAAATAAATTTTAGTTGACTCTTTTTTCTTGCGTCTACAAATGCAATATATGTAGAAATATAGTTTAAGACACCTGAACATTTTTCTTCGGTCATACTACTGCAGAAAGTCGGGAATTAGAGATATTCCAGTTTAAGCAAAATACATATCAGACTGGTCTGTATGGTATAAAACGCCTTAACTGGTAAATAGTTACAACTAGGCAATATAATTTTCATATATGTTTATATATGGTAATTACTAGCATAGACGGAATCTTTATTTTTTTTTTGCGCCCGAAGCAAATATGGGCAACCCTCCGGAAAGCGGGGGAGGAAGGTGGGGAATGTTCATAGCATACCACGCAGCCGGCTGCGTGGTTATGTGGAGACTTACCCACTAAACACCGCCTTTTAGGGACTGGCTTAACGGTCTAACTAGAGATCTCTAAGCCGTATACGAACGCGACCCTCCTTGGCAGAAAGGAGGCCGCAAGCGGCGAAAAGCCGCTTAGAAGTGTGCCTAACTAAGGCAGATTAAGGGATGTGTTATGTAGGATCGGCCTGAGCCGCCAGGAGGCAGTTCAGGTCAGCCGAAGGGTTGTTGGGGGGGGGGGGATCTTTAATAACGCTTTAGTATGTAGAGGAGTTTCCTGAATAAAATACGTCAAACTCGGCTGTATGTTATAAGACCTTTGTCTGTCTTAACTAACGAATCGTAACAACTATTCAAATTTCAAAACTTAATTGAGAACTAGTCAATTAAGTTTTGAAATGTGCATTATTATTTTTTCTATAGCTCATAAGCTTGATTGAATAGTACATAGTAAATTATTTTATTGATATCTGTAATAGTGACTTAAGTAGACGCTTAATAATTCCACCACCTGTTATTTTGCCATTTTCCTTTGTATAGGCAAGAAAAACTCATATACAAGTCTGCGCTGAAAAACCACTACGTATTTTCAATCTCCCGCCATTTCGGTAGTTTACTGTGCGTAATTTTGTCGTTTTCTGTTTGTCTTCTTATTTTATGACTCTGTTTTAACTTTATGGACTGTTTCTTCTATATTCGTTGAAGCATGCGCCCATGATTGGGCAAAAGTGGTAGAAAAAACAAAAAAAAAAAAAAAAGATTATGGATGACTTTGAGAGACAATAATTTTGACTGTATTCTTCTTCTTAAGGTGCCGTCTCCTTGCGAAGGTTGGCAATCATTAAGGCGATTTCAACTTTTGAGACCGCTGCTCTAAATAGTGATCTTGTGCTCTTCTCGAACCACTGGCGCAAGTTCTTCAGCCACGATATCCTTCTGCGGCCAGGCCCCTTTCTGCCTGCCACTTTCCCCTGAATGATAAGTTGAAGGAGTTCATATTTTTTGGTGTTACGCATCACGTGCCCAAAATATTCCAATTTCCTCCTCTTTATGGTTGTAAGTATCTCTGTGACCTTCCCCATTCTTTGTAGTACGGTGGTGTTTCGTACGCGGTCTCTCCAAGAAATTCTTAACATACGTCTTTAGTTTTTTAGACATGGCTTCTGTCAGCGTCCAAGCTTCTACACCATAGAGAAGTACAGAAAAGACATAGCACCGCGCTTTGCGTGTTCGAAGAGAAATACTTAGGTTCCGGTCACAAAGAACTTTTTTCATTCTCGAAAAGGCGTTGCGTGCCTGCTCTATTCTGCATCGTATTTCGAGGCTGTGATCTCCTGTTTCGTCAACCATTGTGCCTAGATATTTGAATTTGGTGACCCGTTCAAGACCCTAAACATTTAGGGATAAAGACGTGATAAGCTCAAGTGTTCGGCTTATTACCATGTACTTCGTCTTATTGGTATTGATCACACTAACGGAAGCCACTGAATCTACTAACCTTTGAAGACCCGCAAGACTATCGGCGATTAATATCGTGTCGTCTGCGTACCTAATGTTGCTCAACAATTTGCAATTAATTGATATGCCGTTTGGACTGTTATCTAGTGCCTCTGAAAATATGGCTTCAGCATACAAATTAAATAGTAGGGGTGACAATATACATCCTCGTCGTACGCCTCTTTCTAAGTTAATGTATGACGGTGATTCCCCGTTGACCCTTATATTTGCACGCTGGTTCCAGTATAAGCTTTTTATGAATCGGCGGTCGTTGAAGTCTAAGCCAATTTTCTGAAGTATTTCAATCAACTTGCCATGTTGAAGGCGGTCGAAGGCTTTTTCATAGTCAATATAGTAGACAAACAGATCTTTATTCATATCCCTATATATATATATATATATATATATATATATATATATATATATATATATATATATATATATATATATATATATCCATACCTTTGTACAAGCACTTGATAGCCAAAAAGTGCGTCTGTAGTTTCCAAACCGCTTCTAAAACCAAACTGAGTAGTACGGACTCACATTTTGAGTAAATTCTATTATAGATTATTTTTGAGAACAGCTTCAAAACATGACTCATGAGCGAAACGGTACGATAATCACTGCATCTTTTAGGATTCCTGAGCTTGGGTAAGTTGATGAATATTGATTTGAGTTGTAAATAGCGTTGAAGAGGCTAACAAGATAATCCAGATTATACTCCTCAATCACTTTAATTACCTCGACTGGTATGTCATCGGGACCAACAGCTTTCCTTGTTTTTGCATTTTTGATGGCATAATAGACCTCACTCCTTGTAATGGCAGGTCCCGTGTCTTCGCAAATGGAATCAACAGGATCGGACTGAGTGTCACAAAAGAGTTCAGTTACATATTGCTCCCAAGTTATCAACATGTCATCTATGCAAGAGGCATAATTGCCATCTTTATTAAGAACAGTTGTTTGTGTGCGTCCTTGATGTTTAATAATAATAATATAATGTACAGTGAGAGACTTCCTCGAGCAGTGTATGGGGCAGTGGAGTACGATCCTTTGTCATCTGGG
Organism: Parnassius smintheus behrii; assembly: GCA_036936625.1. Lineage (NCBI taxonomy): Eukaryota > Metazoa > Arthropoda > Insecta > Lepidoptera > Papilionidae > Parnassius > Parnassius smintheus. The sequence goes on from JAUPFT010000027.1 coordinate 33,750,591, forward strand.
TGAGCGGATGATGGCTGCGGAGAACCACATAAGGATAAGAAGGGGTATCTTCCAGGGCGATTGTCTGAGTCCAATCTGGTTCTGCCTCTCCCTGAACCCTCTCAGTACTTTACTGGAGGGTTCCGGGAGGGGATTTCAGCTTCGGAAAGGAGGTACAAAAGTGACCCACCTTTTCTATATGGATGACCTCAAGTTATTCGCCTCCAGTCGCTCCCATCTTATGGAATTGCTAAACATCACTTGTGAATTTAGCAATTCTATTGGAATGGAGCTGGGAACGGATAAGTGTGCGGTCCTCCATGTTGAAAGGGGAAGGGTTGCTAACTCTGAGGGCATAGACTTATCTATGCCCTTCAACTTAAGGACCCTTTCCGAGGCTGAAACATACCGATACCTGGGTATGTCACAGAACATCGGTATCGATGAGGCTGGTATGAAACAGTCAGTTTGCGACGTGTTTTATGCACGCTTGACCAAAGTGCTTAACAGCCTTTTGTCCGGTGTGAATAAGACACACGCATATAACGGCTGGGTCATGCCAGTCCTCATGTATACTTTGGCATACTCAGGTGGACTCAGACTGAACTTAACGCCATGGATAGAAAAGTCCGCACTACCATGACGTCCCACAGGATGCATCATCCGAGATCGTCGGTAATGAGGCTGTACTTGCCGCGAAAGCATGGTGGGCGTGGCTTCTTGAGCGCGCTCACCATGCATAATCGCGAAGTGTGCAGCCTCCGTAATTACTTCCTGGCGAGATCGGATGATCCATTCTATAGGGACGTCATTTCTTGTGATAAAGGACTTACCCCTCTATCCTTAGCCAACGAGCAATGGCAAGACCCGGCAGTGCAGACAATTTCCGACTGGGAGACCGTGTGGAAGGAGAAGGAGCTCCACGGGAGGTTCTACAAGGCTCTACATGAGCCTTTCGTAGACACAGTAGCCTCCCTCCACAGGCTACGCTTTGGTGATCTCTTCGGGGAAACCGAGGGTTTTGTCTGTGCAATACAGGATCAGGTTATTAAGACCAACAACTATCGGAGATACATCCTAAAGGATGGCACCGTGGACATCTGTCGAGCTTGTCGCCATCCCGGTGAGTCACTTAGGCATGTCATCTCCGGTTGTTCGGCGCTTTCTAACTCTGAGTACTTGCACAGGCACAACCTAGTAGCCAGAATTCTACACCAGGAACTCGCTCTGAAATACGGTCTCGTGGATCGGAAATTGCCGTATTACAAGTACTTGCCGGAAGCCGTGCTCGAAAATGATCGCGCCAGGCTCTATTGGGACCGAGCCATCATCACAGACAGGACTATTCTTGCGAATAAGCCTGATATTGTGCTGATGGACCGGGCACAGTCAAGGATATTTTTGGTCGACATTACCATTCCGTATGACGAGAACCTCGTGGAAGCCGAATCAGACAAGCAAACAAAATATCTGGACCTGGATCACGAGGTGACCGACATGTAGGGTGGTCTGCCGACTGAAATTATTCCTGTAGTCGTCTCTGCAAACGGGCTAATCCCAGTCAGCCTCTCGGGTCATCTGAGGCGACTGGGACTACGTGGCGGACCGCTCCGGGCTCAAATGCAGAAGGCGGTGCTCATCGATACCGCCCGCATCGTCCGCCGGTTTCTTTCCCTTTCCCCCTAACCCTCGGCCGTTTGGTCTCCCCTGCCGAGGGCCTCCATCTGGTTGGGCTTTTATTTATTTATGTATTTTTATATTTATTTTATGTTATTGATATTTATGTATATTTATCTTTTCATTTTCATTTATAATTATATATTTATAGAACCCAACCAGATGAGAAAACTTTATAGATACCCCATAAATATAATAATAATAATAAAACATTTATTCATTACCACCAATAAAATTACAATAAGCAGTACACACAGAAATATCCATAATTACATATTGTAGTAATGGATAGGTTCTAGCTCAGCATAAATGTTGCAGTTGCCTACAACGCTGTTATTCTGCCCGCGCCCTACAAATGAAGTGTACAGTACGCTCGCATCTCTGCTTTATTACATTTAATCACAACTGTTCATATTAGAGTACATCTCGTTGTTTCCCAAGTATTAGCGAATATTAAATATTAAAATATTAGATATTAGCCAGTTCAAATTAGTAATTATGAAATATTTTTAATATAAAAATAGAAATATTTCCATAAAATTTATATTTTTTTAAAAATAATTATTACAAAAATACAACTAACAGTAACAACAAAGTATTAAATAATATTTATTTTACTGATCCTAACTTATTTGAGCTTATAAGTCTACTACCGCCTACTGGCAATGTTTCTTTATTTTATTTATAAAACGGCCCTGTGATTTCGTAAAAATAATGCGATTATGACAGTAATTGTTCGCTTAGTAAGTAACGTCTATAATTCTTTTTAAAACTGTTTTTACTTGTCATAGTGCGTAGAGGTGGTGGGAGATCATTCCAACACTTAGTTGCCATAAACTTAAAACTACCCCGGAAAGCCGATGTTTTGTGTTTAGGGATGCAAAAAACTTTAGAGCATAGTCGAATTTTATATAAATGTTGGTCATTTCTCCAGTTAAGTGTTTTGTATATATATTCTGGGTTCTTTGTATTTATTACGCCGAATAGCAAGGAAGCATAAAAAAGTTTGAGACGTCCCTGCATTTTTAACATATTAGAAGCATTAAGATATGACGTGACATGAGATCGTCTCGGTATGTAAAAACAATAGCGTGCACAAGCATTCACCCTCTGGATTAATTTTTGAGATTTCTTAAGCAAACAAGGTCTGTAAACAGATATCCTTTCAACTGCGGAGACTCTAACCGTCATACTCCGTTGACTGCGGAGCTGTTTAACAAAATTGACGGCGCATTGGACGCAATCCGTTTAAACACAAATTTCTTGATTTTAGTATATCAAATACTATAATACGTATACATTTCTGAATTCTCTATGAAATTTCCTATAAACGAGTACATAAATTAAATAAACTCCCAGAGTAATAAGTGTAAGTAAATATTGAATAAAGACAAAATTGTCATATTTCTCGATGAAACAAAGTTTTTTAATACTTCGATTTTATTTTCATTTAATTTTAAATCTATTGTTTACAATATTTTATGCGCAAAATCATAGGTTACAATACAATTTTTTATCATAAAACGCATAAATAGTAAGCTTAAAAGAACCAACAATCAACTTACACCGATGAAGAATGTAGTTCGGACCAGATGCGACATTAATGCATTAGTCAATAAAATTAACACTAGTTTTTTTTATTTCATTAAAAATATATACTTAAATTCATGAAGAAACATTTGGTTTTATTTCCAGGACTAGTTGAACCTCTCTTTTTCCTTACATGATTCAGTCATCTTTAAATCGATCTTGCAAAGTTTTACAAATCTCATAAAGTTATGAAATAAGTATTCTTAGTGCCGACATCAAAATTTTTGCCGTAAGTGCCATATTTATTGAAAAATTAATTACTTTATTTGAGCAAACAATTTTCAAAGCACTTGTAGAGAAATAAAGATTCATTCATTCCTTTAAAAGCCATAAACCCACTCAAGGGTCACTCCCGTGGATGTAGAGTCTAAAATAACGTTTTTTTAAACAATACTCAATGCGCCATAATAGTGTCGATTGACAAAGGCAAAGCCCTTCAGAGGCGCCGCGGGGTGCGCGGCGATTATATTACATTTCCAATAACCAACATAATTTTAGCAACATTATTTCTCAAAAAGGTAATATTTCCTTTAACACAAATAATATCTACTAAATAATAACATTTAAAATCTCTTTCTGAAATAAAAAAATATGCTCCAAAAATATGCCAAAATTAAAGTCCGATTTTGCACTTTTTGTGCATTATGTACTAGTTCATTAAAACATTTTTATACGTGGCCATGCTGCAGTTATATTAGTAGTATAGTTGTTGCACGAATGGGTTGGCTCGACCGGGGAAGGACCACGCTCTCACAAAATACCAGCGTGAAATATTAGCTTAATGCTGGCTGTGTTTCGTATGGTGAGTGTAGAGAACCGGAGACGGTTTTTACTGGAAACGAGGCATTCCATCTTAGTCTCACGGGTGACAACGCATCTGCATTTTTATTTGTAATCGAGGATAGATGTAGATATCTACGGGCCGCAGCAACTACTTACAATCAGGTGGACTGTGTGCTCGTTTGTCACCCTATTCTATAGTAAAGTAAAGTAAAGTTACAGCCTATATACGTCCCACTGCTGGGCTCAGGCCTCCCCTCATTTCTGAGAGGGTTTAGGGCAAGGAAGTGTCCGCCGCGCTGCCCAAATGCGTGTTGACGAACTTCACATGTCTTCGAAATAATTTTTTTTTTCTTATTCCTCAGACATGCAGGTTTCCTCACGATGTTTTCCTTCACCGCCGAGCACGTGGTAAATCAGCACTTAAAATTGCAATTAACAATTTCATTGGTGCCGGCGGGGATCGAACCCGGGTTACTCGCGTTCTGTTATATTTACAGCGAGCGTTAACCACTGAGCTACCACGGCTCTTCTATAGAAAACATACAAAATAAAAAGGTGTATTCATTTCAACGATGAGAACCGTGGTGGCTCAGAGGAGCCCCGGTAGCTCAGATGATTAGCTCTCGCGTTAAATTTCACAGTATGCTAGCAAACCGGGTTCGATCCCCGCTGGCGTCAATGAAATCATTAATTGCAATTTTAAGTGCTGATCTACCACGTGCTCGGCGGTGAAGGAAAATATCGTGAGAAAGTCTGACTGTCTGAGAAATAAGAAAAAATATTTCGAAGACATGTGAAGTTCGCCAACACGCATAGGGGCAGCGCGGCGGACACTTCTTTGCCCTAAAACCCTCTCAAAAGTGAGGTAAGGCCCAGCATTGGGACGTAAACAGGCTGTAACTTAACTATTTCAACGATGATAGTCTGAAATAATCAGATGAACAAATTATAGCTAGGCAATAATAAAAACTATATAGATGGATGTATATAAGTATAAAATTGAATAAATATATAACATGGGTACTCATTTTTTTTAAAAGGCTCCTGGTACTTATTCGATTTACTGTATCTACAGTACTAATTATTTACGAATGGTATTGTAAGTATCAGCAATCTTGCTCTAGGTTAAAACATAACGCAACGTTACACGATTTGCAAAACTGAAACCTACGTAAAAAGTAAATCAAAAAGAATTTTTTTTTAATTCTTTTGAATTTTGCAAAGTGCATACAGATAAAATGTACATTAAAAAAACAGATAAAGGAACATGTGTCTGAGGTGACCTTAAAAACCACAGCCTACATAGAATAAAAAAAATTCAAATATTAAATATTAAAATAAAAATATTAAAAAGAATATGTAAATACTTTCTACTTTTCTGTTTTAATAAATTGTTTAAAAAATTCCAAAGTCTTGTGTTAATATACATGGCATATCCAAATGCCACATCTAATTTTTGCATAAATCATCGAATGAGATTTGAATCAACCAAGCTCCGTTTATTTGCTCGAGGGCGCTAGATTCTTTACGATTCTAACAATTCAACCGAATTTGAATGTCATGCAGTATGGCAAACTTTAGTTCCTTTTTTCGCCACCCGCAAAACAAAGAACTAGAATTCACTACTGCGGTTGACTCATAGATGGACACTATTGCACCTATTGCTTATTTACATTGAAATTTTGAAAATATTGCACTTTATCCTCATTTTTATGTACTAAAACTGTAATTGATTAACAATTACACATATTTTGACACAAAACTGACAGTCAACACTAAAATTTTATGTACATTTCAAGTCAAATTTCCGCAACCAGCATGTTAGTTCTAAGATAGCGGTTTGCTTCATACAAATTAAAAAACAATTTTAGACGTACTTAATAAGATAAAACAGAAAATGAGATTACAAATAAGGAGGTTGCTTACCCAGGCATTGTTTTAACACAATTCACCACACAATTAAAACAAATTAGTACAAAATAATTGCTAACAACTTTGTTGTTAGCGCGCGTCAGTCACACTAATGGCTGACTCAAGGCACGGACGACTTTATCGGATGGTATATATGAAAAATCCTACCAAAGTGTATAAGCTGTGGGGTTTATATGGTAACCTTTCTTATCCTGTACATATCGACGTATGGTAGAATGAGTTAGACATAGTGGGTAATGCTTTATTTCGACATTAAAAGAGCGGGTGAAAAATGTCCAGTAGTTGGACACCCGCAGTCAACGGAGATATTGTTACGCGCTCCAGTCGACGGCACTAGCGCCATCTAGTCTCGAACCGAAGAACTAAACTTCTTGAAGTCGAAACACGAACTCTTGGTACCTTGCGCGTGTTTACTTGAATATTCTGGATATTTCGCTGCTAATTTATATAAATAGGCGCCGCAAGATGCGATCGAAGCAGTATTGGATTTGGGCGAGACAAGCGAAGCTTCGGAGCGGAATAAAGTGAATTAGTGTGTTTAATTATTAGTGTTTTAAGTTTTAATTTGTGTAAAGTAAATTAAAGTGTTAATTTAGGTAATTTTATCGGCAATTTTTATTGTCACGAACCTCAAGCTCGTAACAATTGGTGTCAGAAGTGGGATAAAATCATGCCGATTTTATCTAAGGAGGAAACGGAGGGTGTCCGTAACCGCAGTCAACGCCAGAATGAGACGGACCAGAGGAGATTTGGTGGTGCAACGCCACAGACGTCGGAGGGCCAACTGCCAGCCACGGAGGCTGTGGGCCCGTCAGTAGCTCCTTCACCTGCAGCACCTGACTTAGGTGCTCTGATATCGATGCTACAGGAGCAGCTGCAGCGCGGACGAGAGGAACAGGCCCGTCTGTTGAAAGAGTAGCAGGAGGAACAGACTCGCCGAGAGGAGGAACAGGCTCGCCGACAGGAGGAACAGGCTCGCCGACAGGAGGAACAGGTCCGTCGGTTGGAAGAGCAGCTGCGGAGCGGTCAGGAAGAACAGATGCTTCTCATGAAGGACCTTCACGCTACCTTCGGGAAGGAGATAAAGGAGGTGAAGGATAGGGTTGCCCTGCATGACAACCGCCTGTCGGAAGCTAAAACCCAAATCGCGAAAGCTGAAAACCGATTTGAGAAAGCTGAAACCCGAATCGACCAAGTAAACCATCGGGTTGACAACGTAATGGCTGACATGAAGAAATCACTCGACGAACTCAAACTTGGAGATGGAGCTACAGCTCCCGTAGTAGCTACAACACCTTCGCTACGTGGGTTCAAGGTGCCACCGTTCGACGGTACCTCTTCCTGGTCAGCCTACAAAATCCAGTTCGAGGCTGTTATGAAGGCGAACGGCTGGAATAAAAGTCAGGCCATGACTGCTCTCACACTAGGCCTGCGCGACCATGCCTTAACAGTTCTGGAAGCTCTCGGTGAGGAAGTGACTTATGAGCAACTCCTTGAGGCATTGGAGGCGAGATATGGCGACGCTCACCTGGAACACGTCTTTCGTGCGCAGCTTAAAGATCGCGTGCAGCGCATCAACGAAAACCTGCAGCAGTGGGCTCTAGAGGTGGAGAAGCTGGTGCGAAAAGCATACCGGTCTGTACCAGCGCTCATTGAAGGGAACCTGGTGCAGACCTTCATCGACGGCATCCGTGACCTGGAAGTCAGAGCTGCTGTGAGGCTCGGGCACCACGAGACGCTTAAGGACGCCTTGGCCCATGCACTGGAGGTGGAAGCCGTTCGGCAGGATCATCGTTCCCATCGTGTCAGGGAGGTTGCAGCAGCTACAGTTCGCGACCGCAACAAAGGATACAGCCCTAGGTGCTATGGCTGTGAGGAAAAGGGCCATCTTCGATCCAGCTGCCCTAAGCGAAGCGCAGAAAGGGAAAGTGAACGATATCAGGAGGGTTGTGCAGCTAACGTTACTGCCTGGCGGCGACAGGATCTTCGTTCACCTCACGCTAGGGAGGTTGCAGCAGTTACGGTTCGCGACCACAATAAAGGATACAGCCCTAGGTGCTATGGCTGTGGGGAAAGGGGCCATCTTCGGTCCAGCTGCCCTAAGCACACCCTAGGAAGGGAAGGTGAACGGTCTCAGAAAGGAAGTGCGGCTAACAGCACCGCCCAGCAGCAGCAGGAATACGACTTTCCTATCAGACACTGCAGCGGGAAATCTCACGGCAACGTAGATGCATTGTCAAGAAGACCTTTTCCTGAAAATTGCAACCATGGTAGTCGGCAAGAGAGTAAGGAAATGGTATCCGTGAGGATGCTTAGGACAGACCACCTCAGCAACGGGTGGAAGGACAGCCTACGACATGCACAGCAGGAAGATTTGGACATCAAGCCGATTCTGGGATGGATGAAGGCCCGTGCTACCAAGCCTAAGTGGAGGGACGTCTCAGCGATGAGTTCAACCACGAAAAGCTATTGGGCCCAATGGGACAGCTTGCTGCTTCAGGATGGAGTCCTGTGCCGTAAATGGGACAATGGTCGAGGAGACAGCTGTCGTTTACAAATGGTTGTCCCTAAAGCTAAAGTGCCGAATGTTCTACAGCTGTGCCATAATGGTCGTTCAAGAGTCCATCTGGGAGTTAAACGAACTCTACTGAAGGTCCGAGAACAGTTTTACTGGGTCCATTATCGTGACGATGTCGAGGATTGGTGTCGTACATGTACAAGTTGTGCGGCTGTGAGGGGACCTCAGACACGGAGTAGAGGAGCATCAAAATTGTACAATGTTGGTGCACCACGGGATAGGACATCCCTTGACATTGCGGAGCCGTTACAGAAAAGCGCAAGAGGGACTCCTAAGATCGTCCATGTGGATCGCCTGGCGCGCTATTATGGGGCCGATAATGCTCGGGACGAGCATGTCTTAGGAGGGGGCAGTGTTACGCGCTCTAGTCGACTGCACTAGCGCCATCTAGTCTCGAACCGAAGAACTAAACTTCTTGAAGTCGAAACACGAACTCTCGGTACCTCGCGCGTGTTTACTTGAATATTCTGGATATTTCGCTGCTAATTTATATAAATAGGCGCCGCAAGATGCGATCGAAGCAGTGTTGGATTTGGGCGAGACAAGCGAAGCTTCGGAGCGGAATAAAGTGAATTAGTGTGTTTAATTATTAGTGTTTTAAGTTTTAATTTGTGTAAAGTAAATTAAAGTGTTAATTTAGGTAATTTTATCGGCAATTTTTATTGTCACGAACCTCAAGCTCGTAACAATATTTTCGTGTCCAAGGGTTAGACGTCCGCAGTTGAGAGGTTATACAATAATTTAATTTAGCTAAAACTAGAGTTTCACAAAGTTTGACACGTAAATTAACTGTAATGAATTGTCTAAATTTGTATAGAACTTTTAATCTGTAAAAGCAGTTTTGTACCAAATTGGTTACATGGTTTTCAAACCTCAAATTGCTGTCAAATAGAATGCCTAAATTTCGTGCTTCATGAACTTGCGCAATTGTCTCTCCATTAACACGTATATCGGGTTTTGTTATAGCAATATCATGTACCTGCTTTTTAGTGCCAATGATAAGGAATTTCGACTTTGAAGGATTAATTACCATGCAGTTATTTTTTGACCAATCGCAAAAACGTTGAAGATCCTGATTTAACTTATTTACTAAAGCATTAATATTTTTTCGATCTATGGGTAAGTACACCTGTAAGTCATCGGCGTATAGATGGTATTTACAGTTTTGGAGACAGTTTATTATATCAGCGCTGTAAATGATAAAAAGCAAAGGCCCTAACACGGAACCTTGAGGAACACCTCTATCAACAGGAAGAAGCTTCGAGACACAGATTTTACCATTGTGCCCATCTAAAACGAGTAGTTGATGACGGTCAGTTAAATAGTTTTTGAACCACTTGAGTGTTTCTTTATCAAAACCATAATGTGAAAGCTTAGAAATCAGCAAATTTGTGTTAATTGAGTCAAAGGCCCTTGAAAAATCTAATAAAGTGAGAATAGTACCTTCTCCAGAATCTGAAAAAAGTAACAGATCATCCACGACATTAATTAGAGCTGTTGGTGTTCCGTAATTTTTTCTAAAACCTGATTGTAGGTTGGGTATTATTTGATGTTTTTCACAGAAATCCAAAACTTGTGAGTAAACAACCTTCTCAAGTATTTTCGATAAATAAGGCAGTATACTAATAGGCCTTGGTTCACCTACATTTGTTGGGTTACTTTTTTTTTGGTATTGGACGAATAAGCGCAGTTTTCCAAGAAGAAGGGAAAACAGACTCTGTAATGGATTTATTAATTATTGTAGTTATAACATTTAAAGTTTTCAGAAGCGTTAGAATTATCATATATTAATGCGGTCAATACCTTGAGCATTTGACTTAATTCCCATTATGATTTCTGCAACTACATTTTCATGAACTGGCATTAGCTTAAAAGTATCAGATATACGGTTTATACTTTCCAAATTAATTACATTAGATGAATAAGCGATGTTTGTTCCCGGTATACTCAAAAAGTGACGATTAATTTCGTTAGGATCACTAAAATATTCTAGTAAGTCATTCGAACTTTTAAATGACGGTAACGCAAATGACTTAAAATTTTTCCATAGAACATTTGTGTTATGTAAATGTTGATTAATGTGGTAATCAAAATATGCCTTCTTCTCGGTATAGAGAGTGCTGTCTACCAGACTTTTAAGGGTCTTATATTGAATTTTATCTCTCTCAGTTTTTGTGTGACGATATTCATTGTGCGCGCTATCACGGAGCTGCATAATGTACTTAATTACTCGTGATCCATGGCAGTTGTTTCTTACGTATAATTATTAGTTTCTCTGGAGCATGTTTATCAAACAACTCTAAATTGCGTTTGGAGAAAGCAGAAACCATATTGTTCACACAATTGCACCTAGTAATGCTATCCCAGTTTATGGATTCAACTTCCGTTCCGTTCAGGGAATATAACCTCTTTGATCTTCTTATGCATATTAAAATAGTCGAACTTTTTTTCCAATTCTTCAATCTCAGAACAAAGATCATCATACCACTTTTCTTTTGCCTTTTTTTGACTGCATTATTGAAAATCAAATGATTAACAACGACAACTCAAGTAGTTGTACTGAAAGTGATTGAATAAATTTATTTTTAATCTAGTTTCATTTTAAAATTTTTATACCTGTGCCTCTAGAAATAAGCAGTTACAACAAATACGAAGAAACTGATAAATCTTGTGTTTCAAATTATCCGTTTTTAATTTATTCTGGTATTTTCTCAACCAAACTATAAATGATTACTAACTCTAAATAATTGATATCGATTTTTTTTTAAGAATCGAATATTGTACGTTCCCATTTTTTTGGCATGCTTGGTGCATAAGTATGACAGCTGTCAAAATGTATTTCTTAGATTTGCTTGACTATAGGTTTGTATATTAAGCAAGTTGTATTTAACATTCAGCTGCACATTAATATGTAAAGCACGGATAACTAATACACAAAATATAAAATTAACGCTTTTTTGTCTATGTAAGTCTATGCATACACTTCACAAACTATCAGCAACATTTTAAAATTCTCTGGCGACAATTTCTACTCTGTGCGACTGTTTGACCATAGACTATTTTATGTGATTGACTGAATGAGCTGTGTATTTTGTGTCATTTTTAATATTCCAATATCAATAGTTCGTGAAGTGTATGTCAAGGCGAAAGATATTTGTATTTTTTATATCAAGTAGCGATTCCCCGACTTCGCAAGGGTGATTTCTGGGTCTTTACAACAGTACCACCTACTGGGTCCAAGTGTGGATCTGAAATATTTTTAAGTCAACTGAATCAAACACACAAAATATCATCAAAATTGCTCCAGCCGTTTACGAGGAGTTCAGTCACATACACACAGACAGAAGAATTATATATTATATATATGTCCAGTAGGAAAATAGCTTGCTTATTATACAAATTTAAAAATTTAATCAATTATTGTCAAATTTCACCAATAGTTAATTATAAAGAAGAAATTTTTTTCATTCAATGGTTTACTGTTCCAGATCCTCAACGAAGAAGGCCAAGGCGAAGTTCTTGAAGAAGTCCAAGCGCAGCACAGCTGAGAAACAGAAGAAGCGTCACCAGAAACGGCCGCACGCCTGCGAGTACTGTCAGAAGCGGTTCCTACACCTGGAAACCCTTCAGGTTCACAAGAAGTCGCACGAAGGTGAAGAGCTGGTGTTCAAATGCCACTTCTGCTTGATGAAAGTGGACGATGCTGAAAGCCTCAAGGAGCATGAGGCGACACATGAGGGTCCGAAACCCTATTTGTGTACAATGTGTGGGAAGACCTATAAGAAACGTGAGACTATGGTATGTTATTTTCTTAACTGGGTGTATGATATCAGTGATGCCGTGCCGGTTCGTTTCGTTTTATTTTACCGTTTTGCAGTAAATGAAGTGCATGAGAACCCCTTTTTCTATAAATTTATATATATATTTTTTAATATTGGATAGGGTGACAAACGAGCACACAGTCCACTTGATAGTAAGTGGTTGCTGTGGCCTGTAGACATCTACATCTATCCTCGATTACGAATCAAAATGCAGATGCGTTGTCACTCGTGAGGACATAATGGAATGCCTCGTTTCCAGTAAAAAAGGTCTCCGGTTCTCTACACTCACCATATGAAATACAGCAGCATTAAGCTATTATTTTGCGCTGATATTCTGTAAGAAATAAAAGTAACAATGGAAGCGTCTGTCTATAATAAATAAATAATTGGCTTTTATTAAAGTTCAGGGAATTATTTGCATGCTAATAGCATATACACTTTTTTATCTGTCTATCTGTTTGTCTGTCCAAGCAAATCTTTGAGACAGCTGTACCGATCATGATGTAACTGTACGTACAGATAGATAGCAATGCCAGGAGAATTTTTTCCGAAAAACTGACAAATTCTTTTTTATAGAAACGAATAAATTATTCGAAAACTATCTAAGCTAGGTCAGGATGGGGCGCTAGTCTAAAAAATAAAATACTATTTCAATTACATATGACCCAATTAAAGTTTTTATTTTTTCATTTTAATTCGCTTTCATCACATTTCTGGAATGAATTGAATGAAATCTTTCTAACGAATGTAATAAAACGGATCGTTACAGAGAACGAAACATTTCATGATATAGGAAACAGGTATTAGTGATTACACAAGTGTTTCTTTTAAGCCTAAGAGTCTCTACGTAGGTACCATTTTCTCCATCTTGTGGAGCCACGCTGCAGTTATATTGTGGTTGCAGCACAAATTGGTCAGCTTGACTGGGAAAAGACCACTCTCTCGCAGAATATAAACGTGAAGTAGCTTAATGCTGCTGTGTTTCGTATGGTGAGTGTAGAGAACCGAAGACTCTTTTTGCTGGAGACGAGGCATTCCATCTTAGTCCTCAGGGCTGATAATGATTATAGTAGTGATAATGCATTTTGATTCGTAATCGAGGATAAATGTACATGTCTATGGGCGACAGCATCCACTTACCTTTTGGACTGTGTGCTCGTTTGTCACCCTTATTCAATAAAAAGAAGGATATCTGCTGCTCCGACATCGTCCCATTGTTGTATAACTACTTCTAATAACTTTGAGATTAAATTCTACAAGTACGTGTCCAGAAATAGTCCCTCAGTCTATCTTTTTTTGTTGGTCTGCGGCTGACCTCAGTAAATTTTAATATATATATATATATATATATATATATATATATATATATATATATATATATATATATATATGTGTATATATATATATATATATATATTAAAATTATATATTTTATATATAAATATTATATATATATAATATTTATATATAAAATATATAATTTTATTATTATAGAAATCACTGATTGATTTATTGATTTGAAATACCTACTTCAGTACAGACAATATTGTCAGTAACATTTTCATATTGGTTTACACCACATCTTGTTCTAGACAGGCCATGGGAAAAACAGCCTGTTCTTAAGTCTATCCCAAGTGCTTAAGATTGGTCATGTGTTTTAATGGTTCTCATAAGGCGACTAGAGTTATGCGTCGTTAGCCGAGTGTTGAATTATTTTAACTTTTCTTTATCTCTTAAACTATTCGTCCAAATAACATGCTATAAAGAGCGAAGTTTATCTTCATAAAATTGTCTTAATTATGTAGTAACTTTCGTTCGCAAGGATTAATATGCCATGCCTAATAATGTTTATAAATAACATTTTAATTTGCAATATTTTTGTAACAAAATTTATTGTTGCTTAAGTATAAATAAGCATACGATTTATTTTTATAGAAGAGGGGAGGGGGGAAACGAGCATGCGGCTCACCTGATGTTAAGTGACTACCGCCGCCCATGATCAACCGCAACACCAGGAGAATTGCGGGTGCGTTGCCGGCCCTTTAGAAAGTAGTATGCTCTTTTCTTGAAGGTCCTCAGGTCGTATCGGTCCGGAAAAATTGCTGGTGGTAAACTATTCCACAGAGAGGTTGTACGCGGAAGAAAACTCCTTTTGAAACGTACAGCGGTGGACCGCCAAGCATCCAGATGGTGTGGATGGTATAGGGACGTTTGCCGCGTAGTGCGTTTACGAAATTTGGCGGCTGGGATTAATCCGAACAATTCCTCAGAGCACTCTCCATGGTATATGCGAAAGAAAATGCAACATCTCTTCGCAGTGCCAGTGAGGCTGAGGCACCAAGGGGAGTGCCTTGATACTGAGGAGATACGACAAAGGGGCTCTTTTTAGCAGTTAACGCGCAAACTTGTGTCTTCTGGGCGTTAAACTGGACTGGACTAGATTTAGTCGCTCCCAATCCGGTTCAGCAAAGACTCGACTTCAGACACAAGTTTGTCCCGGCACTCGGAGACGTTTTCCCGAGAAATATTGGCTCGGCCGGTGTAAAGAGCATCACCAGTGCTGTCATCCGCATAGCAATGAATGTTGCGGGTTTGCAACATATCACTGATATGCAGAAGAAACAGCGTTGGCGATAGCACGCAGCCTTGTGGAACACCAGCTGCAATCGGAGCTTGCACCGTTTAAAACGACCTTGATTCCCCGATCTGCAAGAAAGCTGGTGATCCAATCGCACAATTTCTCGGGAAGCCAATAGGAAGGGAGCTTCGAAAGAAGCGCTTTGTGCCAAACCCGATCGAAGGCCTTCGCAATGTCAAAACTAACGGCCAATGTCTCCCCCTTGGACTCTACTGCCTCCGCCCATCTGTGAGTTAGGTAGACCAGAAGATCACCAGCTGACCGACCACGGACTACGAAAACCGTATTGGCGGTCACTAATCAGCTGGTGATCCTCAAGGTACCTCATGAGCTGGCAGTTTACAATGAACTCCATTGTTTTGGAGAACAAGGAGGTGATGGCGATAGGCCCATTAGTTGGATGGGACTGAGCGGTCGCCTTTTTTAGGGATCGGGTGGACGAAAGCCGTCTTCCATGATTTTGGGACTACGCCTAGGGAGTAGGAGTACCGGAAAAGACGCGTTAAAATCGGTGCCAACTCTGGAGCACACGCCCTCAGCACAATTGGGGGGATTCCGTCTGGCCCACTCGACTTGTGGATGTCCAGGGAGAGGAGTGCTATGCGAACCGAGCGAACTGCACTTCCTGCATGGAGCACTCAAACCGCGGGATAGTCGGCGACGTACTCCCTCCGTCATCGAGAGTCGAGTTGGACAGTTGGACGCAAAGAAAGAGCCTAGCAGATCGGCTTTCTCCTTTGCGGTATGGGCCAGTGAGTCGTCCTCCCTGTGCAGAGATGAAAGAGATGGCTGACTGAAATTCCCCTGGACAGCCTTGGCGAAAGACCAGAATGCACGGGTTCCAGAAGGAAGGCGAACTAGTTTCTCGCCAATTCTGCCTATGTGCTCTGACTTTGCCTTGGCAATGACTCTTTTGAAGGACCTAGAGGCGGAATTATACTTCTTTTATAGAGCGCTGGTGTTTACATCGCGGGACGCTGATGCGTCAGCCCAGGCTTGGTAGCACTCCTGCTTATAGCATGATGCTATTTTACAGGAGCGACCAAACCATGGCTGAGATTTGCCTCCAATGGGCACCACAGAGGAAGGAATAAAAAGTTCCATACCCTGAAGTACCACATCAGCGACAAAATCCGCAACAACGTTGGGATCATCCGGCGAGAAGCAAACCCGCCCCCAGGGGTAGGATGCAAAGAAAGACCGCATCCCATCCCAATCGGCTAACCTATAGTGCCAAACACGGCGGCAGCCTGCAGAATGCAACTGCGATTTCGGCGTGAGTGGCACCACACTTCGGACAAGACAATGGTCCGAGGAGCCTAAAGGGGCGTCGACGGAAATCTGATATCGGTCCGGGTGAGAGGTCAGCAGAAGGTCCAACAGGGAAGGTGCATGATCCTCCACATCTGGAATCCGCGTAGGCGAAGTAACCAGTTGTGTCAGACCATATGCCAAGGCAAAATCATGAACAGATCTCCCCGCATGATCGGTTAAGCGCGAACCAAGCCATTGGGCGTGATGGGCGTTAAAGTCGCGGGATCTGCTGTAGCAACGAATCTGTAGCCATTTGGACGTGGTCGAAGAGTCGGTCTGTTTTGGCATTACCGCACCCGTAGACGCGCGGATGGTCGTCGCTGTCTACGCGTAGCCATAGGATGAACAGGTCTGAACCTTCAAGTCTGCCGAGGCGTCGAGAACAGATGTCCTCTCTGACGTAAACGCAAACTCCAGCCCGAGGCACAAAGGAATGTTCCAGTTTGTACCCCGGGTAGGAGAGATACGAGACATCAGCCGAAGAGGACACCTGCGTCTCGGTTAGAAAGAGCAGAGCCCGCCTCGCCGTCTCGAGATAGTAGTGGACGGCGTTTAGGTTAGAGTGAAGTCCCCTGATATTGCAGAAATTCACGGATAGCGTGGCAGGGGTCGCCTTGGTCTTGTTGCTCTGTTTGCCCCGAGCAGTTGTAGTCTTGAGCGGAATTTTGCCCCCCCCCCCCAGAATACGCGTGGCAGCCTGAGCACCCACGCTCAGAAATGGAGAAACATGGTCGTGGATGCTCAGCGAGGGATTCTCCAGGGGTGCTGGCACCCTCCTGGGGTAGTCTATCATCATTTAATTCCGCTACCATGTTGATGGGGGAGAGGGATTTGGGCCTCCGGCCAACTGCACTCACCAGACGAAACGCGGAAGCAGAGCTTCCACTTCACGCCGGTATTCTGTGAGGTCGTGGTACCACCCCGGCTTGAGCCGGCCCATACGTGCAACAGCAAAGCTGCCGCGTGGCTCTACCACTGTTATGATATCGCGGACTTGATTTTAGATGGAGTTAAGATCAATATTTTGACGGAACGTTATATATACGTATCACTAACCATTAAGCCGGCGCTCCAAGATAATTCAGGAGCGCTTTTTGTTCCGACTTGCTTAACAAAAATTAACATTTAAAGGTAACTGACAACTGTGACTTAATACTAGATAGCCTATACTATTCCTCATGAATTTGGCTATCATATACAAAATTTTTCAAATCGGACCGACAGTTCCTGAAAATAACGTGTTTAAACTTTGTTATATTATTTTAAGTATAGATAACATTCACTACAAGTAACTTCAAACTCCACTCCCACCAGATGTACCACCGGAAGCACCACATACCAGAGAGGGAGTACGTGTGCGACATGTGCCCGAAGAGCTTCACGTCCCCATGCAAGTTGCAGAAGCACATCGCCGCCCACAAAACAGACAAATACGTTCTCCGCTACGAGTGTCCCGTTTGTGCTCACATGTTCAACACCAGATATCATATCAATATGCACCTCGTCACCCACCAGAAGGAAGGCCTGTGAGTATACATGTAGTAAAAAGTCAAATATTTTAATTCAAAATTGATTCAAAGATTACTTAAATTAACGCGTACACTACACATTGAATAAAACTATATATATATATATATATATAGATTTTATCGCGTTTAATTAACTTATTTTTAATTCCCGACGTTTCGGGTGCTTTACAGCATCTACACCATAGGTCAAAGAAAAAGATACATAAAAACCCGCGTGAAAGAACATATAGCTGACGTGAAGCACCGATGCTCCCGGAAGTCTGCAGTCTGTGAACATGTTCAATATCATCCCCACCGTTACGTCAGATTCGATAAACCACAAATCCTCAAAAAAGAACACCGATTCCTACCCAGGATGATACGCGAGGCTATTGAAATTAAAAAACATCCTAATTTCAATAGAGAAGACACCGTCAAAATTCAGACTCCGGGCAGATACTAAGAATTTCTTGACGAAAAACTCAATAAACTAATTTTTAATTGGCCCGACCCGGGATTGAACCCGGGATCTCATGATCAGTAGTCGCACTACTACAACCACTAGACCGACGAGGCAGCCAATGTACAAATATGAATATATTGTACAACTATATGTAACAAGATTCCTGTAATATTAGTGATTTACATTTGCATAGATTCAAAGCGCATGCAAAAACCAAATAAATTAGATGACTATTTAAAAAACAAGAATGCGTGCACTTAATGAGCTTCCTTAGACCTTTTTTTACATATGTATATATTTTATAAGAATAACTTAGGATTAATAATCTTATGCTCACTACGTGTGTCACCCTTAATCTATAAAAAAAAAAAGTTGGCGGTGTTTCACCCTCCGTCGCTAGAAAGCACGTAAATCCGTTGATCCTCTTATATCGGATTTTCGTTCCATCGGACTATGAGAGTGAGGGAATAGAGAAAATATGCACCTGTGCTTGCGCATACACTTGGGCACTATAATCCTGTCCTGCGCTGATGGCTAGACTCCGTTTAAACTGGCTACCGTGTGCGAATTTTTATTATATAATATTGTGAATTAATAATTATTTCTTCCTTACAGAATCGTCGAGGAAAACCGCAGCGAAATTCTCGCAATGGTGCTCCAAAACGCGCGGAGGATTCCGAAAAATCCAGACGCGACCGGAAACATGACCGACAAAGTGCTGCCCGACGAGCAGAGCCGAATGTGCAACATATGCGGCCAGGTGTTCCAGCATTTCTACTATCTAGAGGAGCACCTAAAGAGCCATGGCTCGAAGATCGCCCTAGAAGACGAAGGGAAGACTGAAGAGAAGAAGCACGTGTGCCAGGTCTGCAACAAGAGTTTCAAATTGCATTATTACCTGAAACTGCACAGTTTCACTCACACGAAGGAGAAACCATACATATGTCAGCAGTGTGGGAAAGGTTTCATTACCCGGGGCAAGTTGAAGAGGCATCTGGAAACGCATACGGGCTTGAAGAAATACCAATGTCATATATGCTATAAGTTCTTCACCAGACCGAGTTACCTCAGGATCCATGTACGGACCATACATGGCCCCCAAGACTTCAGGTTGAACAAGCAGTTCGAGGTTGACAGTTTAAAGGAGTCCGGTTAGCGGAAAGGGGTTATAGGTGTTAAGTTTGCTTTATTCCTCTGCAGTGAAGGCATACACGACTTTTCTGCCATCAAGGCGGCGTCTCTTTGAAGTGGGGTAAAATATTTGACAGATCTCATAGCAGGGCAGTTAATTTTTTAGGAAAGTGTTAAAATTATTCTTTCTGGTATATTAGTTATATTTTGTGATAGTTACATTAGAAATTGTTGAAACTACGTATAATTCAAAAAGAAAAGTAAATTTTTATTTAAAAAATTAAATTAATAAATTATGGTTGAAGCACGAATGGGTCGGCTCGACCGGGGAAGGACCACGTGTTTCTTATGGTGAGTGTAGAGAACCGGAGACCCTTTTTAATGGAAACGAGGCATTCCATCTTAGTCCTCACGGGTGACAACGCATGCGTTTTGATTCTTAATTGGGGATAAATGTAGATGTCTATTTACCACAGCATCCACTTACCATCAGGTGGACTGTGTGCTCGTTTTCCTACTAGTAGACATGCAATTCAGATCAAAAACTATGTCGCTGTTGTATTTTCAGTTACACCTATACTGTTTATAGGCAATTACGAAACAAAGTTACATAC
The DNA here is from genome assembly GCA_036936625.1 of Parnassius smintheus behrii. Lineage (NCBI taxonomy): Eukaryota > Metazoa > Arthropoda > Insecta > Lepidoptera > Papilionidae > Parnassius > Parnassius smintheus. Next base: position 33,770,619 of record JAUPFT010000027.1, read on the forward strand.
TCATCTGAAATTTAACTTCAAAACACTTTGGATAAAGTGCGCACTTAAATAATTACAGCGTTTTCTTAGTTACGTTAAACAAAATCCGTGTTTGATTGTAGAAAACAAAGTTCGCGGTTTACAAAACAAATAACGTCTCCTCGACCGCTTGCAGTCGACTAAAGCAGTTACTGAGAATTGACCTTAACTTGGTGCGCAATAGACATGTGTCAATCGTGAATAATTCGTTCATTTGACCCGGGTCGCATCAAAGTCAAAGTATTGATTTTTTTTTATAGAAGAGGGGGCAAACGAGCATGCGGCTCACCTGATGTTAAGTGACTACCGCCGCCCATGATCAACCGCAACACCAGGGGAATTGCAGGTGCTTTGCCGGCCCTTTAGAAAGGAGTAAGGTCTTTTCTTGAAGGTCCCCAGGTCGTATCGGTCCGGAAAAGTCGCCGGTGGTAAACAATTCCACAGAGAAGTTGTACGAGGAAGAAAACTCCCAAGTAAAACGCAAAGTAGTGGGCCGCCAAGCATCCAGATGGTGAGGATGGTATCGGGAATTTAGACGCGATGTGCGTTCATGAAATATGGCGGCTGGATCTAAATCGAACAATTCCTCCTACACTCCCCGTGGTAGATTCGATAGAAAACGTAAAGGGATGTAACATCCCTCCGCATCGCTGGTGAATCGAGCCGATCGGAAAGAATTCGGTCGTCGACGATTCGAATCGCTCTGCGCTGACCGCATCATTTAGAAGAAGCTGGCACTGGGATGATTGATGATTGCAATTACATTTTTAGAACATATCGAGATCTCGACGATAATATCGGTCGGAAAAAATCGAGGTCTAAAAAGAAATCAATCTTTTTTCGGTTTGTTTTCAGATTCGTACAAAGTACAGATTACAAACGTAACTTATTTTTATTTCTTTAATCCATTAAAGGAGAGGTGAAAGAAACTGAGCAAACAACGATTTAACTAGTTTTTGAGTAGAAAAACTATTCTTATGAAAACATGAAAATATACAGACACTGGATAGATTCAGTACTATATATCGATTAAAAAATCAATCTTTTTGGCACAAGAAATCGATTCTTCGATTAATCGATCTCAGATCGACATGCCTAGCGTTGTCTTTTAGTCATATTTGTATATCTATACGAGTAGTATGGCAATGTGGAGATCTCGCAAGGTATATTTTCACAGACTATATGCACACGCGCATAAGGGCAAAGGTAACTTAGGAATGCAATTTAGGTACTTATTGCACTGGTTTAAAGTCTACTGTCGTAGAATAAAATATCACGCGATTGATAAATTAAACAAGCTTTGTGGGTGTCGAATGGGGGCTTTCACAGCTTTTTCTGCCACCGGGGCGGCGCCATTTTGAAATGAGCTGAAATATTAGACACATAATGACGAAGAAGTTAAAATAATTAATGTATAGTTAAAAAAACTATACATTAATTTAAGTTTAAATTGGGAGTATAGGTTTCTATTTTTTAGTTATATTTGAACTACTAATAAAATACAATTATTCCGACGAATGTTCTTCAATGTAGAAGATTTAAAAAAAATGTGCAAACAATTAAGAGCCCACCACACAGGCCTTGTTTTGTTATTTAAACGTGAAAAGAAACTTCAATGATGGATGATGATACTATGTAAAAAGTAACTTCACTTCTTAATTTTTAACTTGGTAGCGTCACGCTGCAGCTATTGTAGTGTAGCACGAATGGATCGGCTCGACCGGGGTAGGACCACGCTCTCACAGAATACCAGCGTAAAACAGCACCTTAAGGCTGTTGTACATTGTATGGTGAGTGTAGAAAACCGGAGACCCTTTTTACCTGGAAACGAGGCATTCCATCTTAGTCCATCATGACAACGCATCTGCATTTTGATTCTTAAAGTAAAAAAGTAAAGTTACAGCCTATATACGTACGTCCCACGGCTCAGCACAGGCCTCCTCTCATTTCTGAGAGGGTTTTAGGGCAAGGAAATGTTTGGCGAACTTCACATGTCTTCGAAATGTTTTTTTTTCTTATTTCTCAGACATGTAGGTTTCCTCACGATGTTTTCCTTCACCGCCGAGCACGTGGTAAATCAGTACTTAAAATTGCAGTTAATAATTTCATTGGTGCCGGCGGGGATCGAACCCGGTTTGCTCGCGTATTGTGAAATTTACAGCGAGCGCTAACCATCTGAGCTACCACGGCTCTTCTTAATTCATTTTTTTGATTCTTAATCAAGGATAAATGTACATGTCTATGGGTCACAGCTTCCACTTACCATTAGGTGGACTATGTGCACGTTTGTCACACTTATTCTATTTAAAAAAAACCTCAGTCCTAGCTATTGAAATCTGGAGATGTCCTCATTTGTTGATGAGAGCCAGAGTCGAATCTCACGACACAAACAGATGTTTTAAGTTTTTTTAAATGGCCTCTACGCAGTGACACTATATCATTTTCTTTTTGGGTATTTTATGTATAAAAACGTTTTCTTGCCAGTCTAAAATTTACAAACAACATTTTTTTCTAATTTAAGGATAAAAATGGACATATTTTTCTTTTCTTTTTATAGTAACTTCTTACGAACCTCTTTTTAACGATGTAAAATTAAATTAGGCAGAATGTGATTTATGTCTTTTGTATAAAAAAGTGTATCTTTTATATTTTTATTGTTAATTGTCAAATTGTGTTAGATCAATGTAAATAAATTTTGTTTTAGGTTTTTCGTTCTTAAATTTGAAAGTGATATGAATATTATTGTAATTAAATATTAATGAAGTTATCGGAATCCGTTAAGGTGTGGTTATGTATTAGCAATATTTTTTAATAATGTGAATTTTAGGTTATTTGGTGTTGTACATTTCTCTTGGAGGTTGTTGATTTTGTATAAAAATTATTAAATAAACTAAGTTTTGTATGTTGGTTTTATTTTGGGTTTCCATTTCCTACTACGGCATTATTCAGCATCATTACAGCCCTTCACATGTCCAGTACTGAACACAGTCTTTATGGGTACGATGCTGGCACGCGAGAACGTTTCGTTTGACGGTTCCTCGAGCAATATGACCGGGCCATTGTTACTACTGTGAATCTCACGACATTATAATCGTAATAAATAAATAAATTAAAATTGTTTATTTCGGACAACTTGAATCCATAGGATTTGTTAGTAGTGAAAAACCTACATCTATATTAGTAATATGTTTTATCTGTTTAGATCTCATTAATGCTCTATTGTATTGATAGCCACCTCATACTGTTAACCTATTATCTTGTCACAAAGACCGCCTTGGGCCGGTTTTTTGACCCTCAGATAAGAGAACAATGGCCATAGCCCAAACAATTTTTATTGGCATTTTTTCTTGCAACAAACGAAAATTATGTAATAATTTAAATAGATTGAAATCTGAAGAAGATTTCCAGCTTTAGTATGACTGAAGATTTCAAAAATATTCCGGTTTAAACAAAATTTACATTAGACTAGGCTGTATGGTATAAGACCTTTGCCTGCGTTAATTGGCGAAAGAAGTCCACTTACGTATTTTATGCATTAGCAACCACTGACTACTACTACTAACCTAACCTAACCCAACTGTGAAGACTAAGATGGAATGCCTCGTTTCCAATAAAAAGGGTCTCCGGTTGTCCACACTCACCATACTAAACACAGCGGCATTAAGCTACTATTTTACGCTGGTATTCTGTGAGAGCGTGGACGTTCCCGGTTGAGCCGATCCATTCGTGCTAAACTATACTACTAATATAACTGCAGCATGGCTCTACCACGCATAAAGGCTTACGTCAATTACAGTATTGGTGCGTGTCATAATCATTTTAACAGGAATTCGTTTTTATTAGTCATCATTATCATTTTGTTATTGTTGCGCACCTAAGTTGACGTCTGGCACTAGCGCCATCTGGTGTCGGGTAACAGAACGAGGAGAGCTTTCCAGAAAATACATGAATAGTCTTTCAACCGACAGCGCCATCTAGTATCGAATTGAAGAACTAAGCTTTCTGGAAGCCCCACAATCGAACTTTCTGCGCTTGGTCGGTATTTACTCGAATATTCTGGAATATTCTGGATGTTTTCGTGGAAGAGCCCTATATAAAGGCGCTGCAATACGCGATCGGGGAAGTATTGAAGTTGGCGAGACAAACGTAGCTTCGGAGCGGAATAAAGAGAATCAGTGTGATTAATTATTAGTGTTCTTAACTTTAATTAATGTAAAGTGATGATTTCTTAAATTTACGCGAACACAACACATTGAATAAAACTATTATTTACGGATTTTATCGCGTTTAATTACTTTAATTTGTTTTTATTACTATCCCAACGTTTCGGGTGCTTTACAGCACCCATGGTCACGGGGGGGACTGAGATGTTTGACGTCTCAATGTCATAGTTAGTCCGGCTACCTTCAGTTTTTTTATATTAATTTTTGGTCCGATTTACGCGAAACGAGCTTATAGTATCATGAAGTCTTGCAGTGGTATGCTTGGGTTTGGGTTTAATTTTGTTAATTATAGGATCCCAAGCAGATGGTAGCACCCTAACCATCTTCTCTATTGAAATTTGGATGTTTTTTAATTTAAATAGCCTCGCGTATCATCCTTGGTAGGAATCGGTGTTCTTTTGCGAGAATTTGTGGTTTATCAAATCTAATGTAATGGTGGGGACGATCTTGAACATGTTCGCAGACAGCGGACTTCCCGGAGCGTCGGTGCTTCACATCAGCTATATGTTCCTTCACGCGGGTTTTTATAGATCTCTTTGTTTGACCTATGTAAGAGAGACCACATTCACAATCTAGCTCCGATTTTAATCCGAAAAATTAAATCTCGACGTGAATTTGTTAATACCATCATGTGCCAAACCACCGAGGTTGTATGGGTTACCGAAGATACACAAACCAAACGCTCCACTACGTCCCATAGTGAGCCAGATCGATTCACTAACTTATAAGCTGGCACAATACTTAGCAAAAATACTATCACCACTGAGAGAACATACCAGAGCACACACAAAGGATTCGTACCATTTTGTGGGTGAGATAAAAGACCTACATCTCGATAACAATGAAACTATGGTCAGTTTTGATGTTGTCACTATTTACATGCCTACCTATTGTGGACTGCATCTCAATTGTAACTAGGAAGCTAGAAGAAAATAACATGCCTCAAGAATATGCAATACTACTTGAACATTGCCTCACATCTGGCTATCTATTGTGGAAGGAGGAGTTCTACAAGCAAGTAGATGGTGTGGCGATGGGCTCACCTGTGTCTCCCATAGTCGCCGACATATTCATGGAGGACTTTGAGGAGAAAGCCCTTCTTACTGCTCCTGTAAATCCAAGGTTCTACAAGCGGTACGTAGACGACACTTTCACAATTTTACCATCTGACAAAGTAACTGCATTTTTAGACCACCTTAACTCCATAAACTCTAAAATACAATTCACAATGGAGTTAGAGGCAAATAAGTCTTTAGCCTTCCTAGATGTTTTAGTCATCCGAAATCCTGATAACACTATTGGTCACACTGTGTATAGGAAAAAGACCCATACCAACCGATATCTAAATGGTGAATCTCACCATCATCCTTCACAGTTAGCTACCGTGGGTAAATCTTTGTTTCAGAGGGCACGAGGGATCTGTGACAAAAAACATCTGGCCGCGGAGCTTCAGAACGTCAAGCAAGTATTGCAGGACAACAAGCTTCGGGTCCCGCGCCTACGTCATAGTGAACGAGTGAAGCCGGCCACAGTCGAGCGCGCGCCTGCTCTACTACCATATGTCAGAGGAGTCACGGACAAGATTGGCTACATCTTGAAGCGAGCGTCCATTAAGACATACTACAAGCCGCTGAAGAAGATTAGTAAATTTTTACCATCCATCAAATGTAATATTCCTCTACAAGATGCAGGTGTGTACAAGCTAGATTGTGAATGTGGTCTCTCTTACATAGGTCAAACAAAGAGATCTATAAAAGCCCGCGTGAAGGAACACATAGCTGATGTGAAGCACCGACGCTCCAGGAAGTCTGCAGTCTGCGAACATGTTCAAGATCGTCCCCACCATTACATTAAATTTGATAAACCACAAATTCTCGCAAAAGAACACCGATTCCTACCAAGGATGATACGCGAGGCTATTGAAATTAAAAAAAACATCCAAATTTCAATAGAGAAGGTGGTTGGGTGCTACCATCTGCTTGGGATCCTATAATTAACAAAATTAAACCCAAACCCAAGCATACCACTGCAAGACTTCATGATACTATAAGCTCGTTTTGCGTAAATCGGACCAAAAATTAATATTAAAAAACTGAAGGTAGCCGGATTAACTATGACATTGGGACGTCAAACATCTCAGTCCCCCCCGTGACCATGGGTGCTGTAAAGCACCCGAAACGTCGGGATAATAATAAAAACAAATTAAAGTAATTAAACGCGATAAAATCCGTAAATAATAGTTTTATTTAATGTAAAGTGAATTAAAGTGTTAATTTAGGTAATTCTATCGGCAATTTTTATTGTCACGAACCTCAAGCTCGTAACAATTGGTGTCAGAAGTGGGATAAAATCATGCCGATTTTACCTAAGGAGGAAATGGAGGGAGGTCCGTACCCGTAGTCAACGCCAGCAGGAGACGGACCAAAGAAGATTTGGTGGTGCAACGCCGCAGAAGTCGGAGGGCCAGCCACCGGTTGCGGGCCCGACAGTAGCTCCTACATCTGCAACACCTGACTTAGGTGCTCTGATGGCGATGCTACAGGAGCAGCTGCAGCGCGGACGAGAGGAACAGGCCCGTCTGTTGAAAGAGCAGCAGGAGGAACAAGCTCGCCGACAGGAGGAACAGGCTCGCCGACAGGAGGAACAGGTCCGTCAGTTGAAAGAGCAGCTGCAGAGCGGACAGGAGGAACAGGTTCGTCAGTTGAAAGAGCAGCTGCAGAGCGGACAAGAGGAACAGGCCCGCCGACAGGAGGAACAGATGCTCCTCATGAAGGACCTTCACGTTACCTTTGCGAAAGATATAAGGGAGGTGAAGGATAGGGTTGCTCAACATGACAACCGCCTGTCGTAAGCTGAAACCCGAATCGAAGAACATGAAACCCGAATCAACCATGTGAACAATCGGGTTGACAACGTGATGGCTGACGTGAAGAAAACGCTGAACGACCTCAAACTTGGGGATGGAACTACAGCTCCCGTAGTAGCTGCAGCACCTTCGCTACGTGGATTCAAAGTGCCGCCAGTATATACAATTCCTCCTCGCACTGAAACTGTAATCGAATGTACAGTCAGTAATCCGGAGGCTCGCGAAGGAATGATCCTAGATCAACACATGTCTGATTCACTATTAATTGCAAACTGTTTAGTTAGAATAAAAGAAAACGAGCGCGTCAATATTACAGTAGCAAACACTTCCGAAAAACCTGCAATAATCCATCCAAACCTTAGTTTAAAATTAGAACCAATACAGCCTCAAAATATCATAGCCTTTTCCAAACCGTCACTTTCCAACGTGACCGAAAGAACCAATGAAGTCCTTAACTAATTAAGAACATCCCATCTCAACAGCGAAGAGAAAAACGCTCTCTTGAATATATGCTCCAACTACTCAGAAATATTCCACCTCCCGGATGACCAACTCACATGTACTACGGCAACTGAACACAAAATCAAAACTAACACAGATGTCCCTATCCAAACGAAATCATATAGATTCCCCGAATGCCACAAGCAAGAGGTCGAAAACCAAATAAATAAAATGCTAGACCAAAACATCATAACTCCTTCAAATTCACCATGGTCCTCTCCTATCAGGGTCGTTCCCAAAAAACTAGATTTCCAAAAGACTATTCTACCAGTGACAAACAAAATTTAGAAACATTTTCCAAACTTAATAACATAATCAATAAACCTCTGGCAGTAAAATACGGGACCCATCATATAACTGTAACCTCTGTCTTATTAATAATTATAATTATATTTTTAACTTTTAAACTTTACCAATTTGTAATGACTAAATTTAAGAATAAATTTAATACAGGGTGGGGCAGCATAACTTCCTTTTTTTAAAACCTAATAAAACACATTGTATGAATCGGAAAAATTTTATTTGGTTTTACAATGTAAGTACATACTTAAAGTTTTGTTTTATTTAGTTTTGAAGATCAAATCAGGTAGATGACGTCCCTTATTCTCTATACATTGAGTATACCGATTTCTGGTGTTTGTCATAACTCTTTGAAGCAGAGCAGGCGTTATGTTGGCAATTTCTTCCTGGATGTTGTTCTTTAAATCTTGTAGGGTCCTTGGACGGTTCACATAAACACGGGATTTCAAAAAACCCCATAGAAAAAAGTCACAAGGGGACAAATCGGGAGATCGGGCCGGCCACTGCAAATCGCCCCTGATTGAGATAAGGCGTTCTGGTAAGTGTTCTCTCAAAACAGCCATCGATGCTCTTGCAGTGTGTGCCGTTGCACCGTCTTGTTGGAACCAAATGTCTCCCAAGTCCAACGCATTCAGCCGGGGTAAAAAGAATTCCTGTAACATGTTTACATACCGGCCCGAATTCACTGTTACTGTGACTTCATTTTCCTCAAAGAACCAGGGACCAATAATTGCAGCTGAGGAAATTGCACACCACACTGTGACCTTAGGTGAATGCAAAGGCCTTTCATGCAATTCTCGAGGATTGGTGTCAGCCCAGTAGCGCATGTTTTGTTTGTTCACGGATCCACACAAGTGAAAATGTGCTTCATCACTAAAAAAAACAATAGCGTCCTCAGGAACGACATCCAGAAGAATCTCACATGCGTTCCTGCGAGAATCGTAGTCACGTTTTGACAGTTCCTGTACAGTCGCCATCTTGTATGGATGGAAATGTAAGTCTTCATGGAGAATTCTCCGCACAGAACGACTGGAAAGTCCAAGGGCAGATGCATGTTTGCGCGCAGAACGCCGTGGTGATCGCAACATTGAAGCTCTGACTGCCTCAATGTTCTCAGGTGATCTAATGGGCCGAGGGACTCCAGTTCTTCGATTTGTCACACTTGCAGTTTGTCTAAACGTAGTGACCCACATAACAATTGATTTTCGGTCTGGAACAGGGGCCATCGGGGCTAAATTAAAGCGATTTCGAAAGGCGCGCTGAGTTGCAATCACAGAACATCCGCGCGAAAAGTAAGCCTCAACAGCAAACGCACGCTCCTCACTGTTCCAACGCATTATGGCGACTGAGCTGTCTCGACTAAACTTTATAGCCCCCCCTCTCGAACGAGACCACTAGCGCTCCACTACGATGTCACCTGACCGAATGGCGCGCATTACAAATAAGGAAGTTATGCTGCCCCACCCTGTATTAATGTAACAACTCCGGCTCGTAACGATGACGAAAATCTTTCAACTTCCCAACACGAAAATTCACAAATCCCAGCACCTCGATTGCGGGAAATTGCATAAATTATATTTCTGAAGTTCGGTTATTTTCCCGATCTTCAGTTTTCCGCGGGGGGGCTGTTATACCCCATCAATGTTAGGAGATCGGTTAACACATCTCTTTCACGCTGCTGCGTCAGCGACATAAAACCTATATAACCGATATCCCGACGAATGCCAGTTAGTCTACAGTGAGTCTTCAGAGAGCCTTCAGTCGGTCTATGAGAAGTCTATATCCGTCTCAATCAATCTCCAAGTCTCAGTCATCGTTACTAAGTCGTTACTATATCCTTACAAAATCTTTCTAAGTCCTAGTTATTATAAATGTATTAATTTCTTATTGTGAATTTAATTGAATTATATTGTGTCGTGTATTAAATAGTTTTTTTTTTAAAAAAGCTCTATCCACGGTCCCGTATAATAGAACGGTAAGTTGTGTAAGGTATTCCGATTTCCAGCGCTTCCATATATCAGCCATTAGTTTTTCTGTTAAGTTCCATCTTGTTCTCGCGTCATGTTCTGTTTCCAGGATGGTTACATCAGCTGTTCTAGTTAAGAAATGCGAAGGTGTCAAGAAGTCGAGGTCCTCCACATCCTCAGTCAGACGTGAGGTCAGACACAAGTTCGAGGTGCACGGCGTTTGTAGCCATGCACACAAATACAGCCACATAGCCCTTGTTTGTTTTTATGCCTCAACCCTTGCTTGCCTTGACGTCCACGTAACCCATGTAGTCAACTCCAATATGATAAAAAGGACGGGAGGGGTTTGTCCTGGCTTCAGGCATATCACCCATGATCTGTGGTTGTATGCTGGGAGCGTGACGACGGCAGGTTACACAGGTTCATAATAACCTTTTAATTGTTCGATTTCCGCAAAGAATCCAGTACTTTTGCCGAATTAACGCTGACGTCAATTGCGCGCCGCCGTGAAATGTAATCTTATCATCATCATCGTCATCATTACAGCCCATCATCATACAAGTCCACAGCTGAACATAGGCCTCCCCCAAGTAACGCCACAAAGCACGGTCCTGAGCCACCTGCATCCACCGACTTCCTGCATGTCTTACCAGGTCGTCACTCCATCTAGTGGGGGGTCGCCCTACACTACGCCTATCGGTACGAGGCTGCCACTCGAGAACCTTTCTACCCCATCGGTTATCGGTTATTCGAGCTATATGGCCGGCCCATTGCCACTTCAGCTTACTAATCCGTTGGGCTATGTGGGTCACTCTGGTTTTACTGCGGATATCCTCATTTCTGAGTCTATCACGCAGAGAAACTCCGAGCATAGCCCTCTCCTCGACCTTGAGCGTCCTCATACGGCCAGCAGTGAAGGACCACTTCTCAAATCCGTAAGTCATCACTGGCAACACGCACTGGTTGTACAATCTAGTTTTTAGAGATTGAGGTATACCTGACGAGAAGATATGTCGTAATTTCCCGAACGCTGCCCAGCCGAGTTGAATCCGTCGATTGACCTCTCGGTCGAAGTTGGACTTACCTAGTCGGACTATTTGTCCCAGGTAAACGTACTCGTCAACAACTTCGAGCCTAGTGCTCCCAACAACTACCGGCATAGGTGTGACATAGACATTAAACATGATCTTTGTTTCGTCCATGTTCATCTTAAGACCTATCCGTTGGGAGGCACTATTGAGGTCATTGAGCATAGTGCTTAAGTCCTCCAGCGATTCTGCCATAAGGACTATATCGTCGGCAAATCGAAGGTGAGTGATGTACTCGCCATTGATGTTAATACCGTATCCTTTCCAGTCCAGTAGCTTGAAAACGTCTTCCAAAGCAGTGGTGAAGAGTTTCGGGGATATAACGTCACCCTGTCTTACACCTCTCTGCAGTTGGATGGGCTTCGAACTCTGGTTCTGTACTCGGATAGCCATCGTAGCCCTACTGTACAAACACTTCAGCACTTTGATATACCGACAGTCAACTTGGCACCGCTGAAGGGACTGTAGCACCGCCCAAATTTCGACGGAATCAAAGGCTTTCTCATAGTCCACATACGCCAGGCAAAGTGGCAGATTGTACTCTTCGGTCTTCTGTACAATCTGCCGCAGGGTATATATGTGGTCTATGGTACTGAAGCCTTTTCGGAAACCGGTTTGTTCGGAAGGCTGGAAGTCGTCGAGTCTGCGTGCGAGACGATTTGTAATGACTCTCGAAAACAGCACGTAGACGCGGCTCAAAAGGGAAATCGGTCTGTAGTTCTTCAAGAGAGCGTTTCGCCTTTCTTAAAGAACAAGACGGCCGCACTTCTGCTCTACGCCTCCGGAGTAGTGCCACCAAGGAGGACGGAGTTGAAGAGCTTCTGAAGGATATTGGTGAAAATTTACTACGAAAACTATTGCTAAATACGAGGGGCAATAAATTAAACTGTATTACAAGAAAATTTAAACACAAAAGACCAATTTTCATTCAAGATATGGATTAATTGGTGATTTATTTCTAAATTTTTCGCTTGGTTGAGGTAAGTAGCGATTTTTCGAGTTCCGTGAGTTTTATCTATCAAATTTGAGTGTAGATGGCAGTTTGTACTTGATACTGATCTTATAAGTCTAAAAGGGACGGAGAAATCGAAGATTTTAAGTAATTTAAAAATTCTATGTTAGTAGTTTAATAATTGAAGACGTGAGTGGATGAAGGTGATAACTCGCATTCTACTAGTTTTGAGTAAATCAAGATTGAAGTTTCACTATTGTTTTTTGAGATAAGTCGTTAGAAAATTGGTTTTTGATTTAAACTATAATGCAAAGTTGGGTAAACCAACTTAAAAAATTAGGGTACGTGAGCAATTAAACTTTTTTAATACTTTATGGTATATAATTTCGAAAAAAACTGAACATAACTCTTTCTTTCACTAACATTTTAAAAACATTTTGGCATTTTAGCTATTTCAAATTAAGTGTTAAGTAACATTATGTAGTTAAAGTTTTACAAAAAGGTAAACATTACTTGAATATTCCTTAAAACTTTGTAAATAGAAACGTAAGCTAATAAAACAGAGATCGGTCTTGACAATAAAAAAAATTGTACTATTTTTCAATTAAAATCGACTCATAGAAGTACCAATATTCTGGCTTTAAGTAAATGTTCTTTTTTTCCACTGATACGATACCATATTTTCCGTTCGTACGTGGAATCTTCACAGAATAGCGCAACTGTGATCTTCTTTTTAAAATGTCCAACTTTTTGAAGGGTCATTTCATCGTATGTTTCTTTATATAGGTAGGAACCATATTCATCTACGCGTATCCGTTTAATACCATCCCTAAAACTTACTTTGTCATTGTTTACGTCTTTTTTTCTGTTAAACGAATTAAGTTTTTCCTGTAACTTACCAATTTTTCTGAAATGCCCGCTCATATCAGTGACTATATTATTTCGGGAAGCTTTACAAATAATATTCATGTATTGTTCAAGAACAAAAACTGCATCGTGTTTCCTAAGGACTTTTGCTATCGTTTCTATCAGTTGATCGAGTAAGTAGATGAGTTTGTATATTTGATATGCGTATTTAGCAGGGATGGGAGATATGATAAGGATATAGAAGGACGAGTGAACGCAGGAAAAAGAATAAATGGGGTCCTACACTCTATTGTGAAGAGTCAGAATATGTCAAAAAAGCCACGTATGTCAATTCATGCTGTGTTGGTCTCCACTTTAACGTATGGTAGTGAAAGTTGCGTGTGGCAGAAGAAGCACGAGAGTAGAATAAACGCAGTAGAAATGCGGTCGTTAAGGAGTATGTTAGAGCTGAACTAAAATATGTTAGAGAAATTGTGTGATAAGAGAAAAGTGTAGTTTGCAAGATGATATTGTGACCAGGATTAAGAAAAGAATGTTTCGGTGGTTTGTTCATGTGGAAAGAATTAATGAGAAAAGAGCGACAAAGAAAATTTATGTTGCAGAAGTGAACGGAAGAGTCGGAAAGGGACGTCCTAGGTGAAAGTTCATCGACCAAATTGGCGATATATTGAAAACGGGCCAAATTAGGAGTACCCTTAACCGACGAGCATGCATGCGTGGGTATATGGATGTGGAGGAGGCGAGAGAGTTGTGTCAGGATCGTGCCAAATGGTAGTCTGTAGTCTCTGCCTACCTCTCTGGGTGACAGGCGTCAGTGTTTACGATTATGTTTTTTTCTATCCTACCGAAATCATAATCCGAGTCTTAATAAGAATGGCCAACCTCAGGGAATTTGTGGTCTATTACTTTAAAATATCCTTTTAATATAAGGTATTGATGCAATGCAATCATGTTAAAGTTTTTGATCTGTTCGGCACATGAATTGTTTTTGACAACTTGGATCTACCTCCAAAAATCTTAGAAGTGCGTTTCTAAGTTCAACACTTCCGCGATCCGTTATTATACGGTCACCGACAGCAGCTTCCAGTAATAATTTTGCCCTTGCTTTGCCTCCTGCCATTACTTTTCCACTTTGCCAACGTAAATTCTCTATTATGAATAATATTTTTGTACACAAAACACCCTACAATACGCACTCTGTTAGAAAGCCCGCGAGAACGTAATAATTTTAATGACAACGAAAATCAAAACAATTAACTGACGTGAACGAATGAAGGTGCTATGTATGTTACATAACACCTTCATTGACGGAGAAGTGATGTCGTGTCATTCGACTATCGTTCGCTGAGTGGAAGAAAGTGTTATGTTCGTACATGTCACTTTCTTCCACGACAAGAAAACAAAACTTTTACTTTATTTATCAAAAACGCAGTGATATGGGCTCGTACCTCTTTCATCCAGTACCATTTTCAAACTAAACTGTACATAACACCTTTATCAACTTTCTATTTTTGAAATACGTCTTAAATCGATAGTTTTAGGGTCTAAAATCATTTTATAACGACATATCACCTTCGTCTATGCAAAAAACACCAAAACCTGAAAATGCGACATATCACCTTCATCCACTTATGTCTTTAATTCTAAGACGCTGCTGCCCATCTCCTTTCTGTGTCCCTCTGACGCCTCTTACGACACCCACGGGAAGATATGGGGTAGTGGATATTCTCAACCGCCACTACACGGCGTAATCTTATTCGCGCTCTCAATCAGTAATTGTGTAAAACGGCTTTTGTTCGGCAAAATTATTGGATGTTTCACGTCATATGTGATATTTGCGAATTCTAATCTGCCATCTACTCTTAAGATAATTTGCGTAATGCTATTCATATAGTCTTTGAATTCAGCTGATTGCACATGTTTTATTAATAAATTAGTCGCTGTTTGTAACTCTGATAACGTTAGGTAGGGCTGCCTCTGTTTGGTTTTATCTTTTTTGACTCGTATAATCCATGCCAATATTCTTACTAAGCGTGTAAATGAGCTTTGTTTTTCTATTAGTTGCTGTAAAATATTAATTTCTTCTCCTTCTTTCGATTTCTAAACTACTAAAACTTGCTTTTCCTCTTCGTTTGTTGTATATATAGGTTTGTTTTCGATGTCTTGTTTATATGTATGTAGCCAAGAGGGCCCTTGCCACCAAAAGTAGTGGTCCTTTAGTTGTGCTGTTGTTAAGCCCCTGCTGGCGCAGTCTGCTGGACTGTCT
Source organism: Parnassius smintheus behrii (assembly GCA_036936625.1). Lineage (NCBI taxonomy): Eukaryota > Metazoa > Arthropoda > Insecta > Lepidoptera > Papilionidae > Parnassius > Parnassius smintheus. The sequence continues at coordinate 33,785,667 of JAUPFT010000027.1, forward strand.
TCTGACTTCACAAAGCGCCAACAGGCAGGGGGCATAGTGGTGATCACTTGTTTGACCCTGTTCGCCACGAACGGCTGCCATCGTGCAGCGTCTCCGTGTAACCAGCCTAGTACAGCGGTTGAGTTACACCAACCAAAGATTTGTATGTTGTATATACTTACCCAGTTGACAACCTTGTTCATCAGTTTTGATAATAAAACCGCGGCATTTAATTCGAGCCTTGGTATAGTGATGGGCTTTTTAATAGGTACTAGTCGGGTTTTAGCGGCAACTAACACCACCATTGTATGATGATCCTTGTTTGTTCTGCAATATATGGCGCAGCCGAATGCTCTCTCCGAAGAATCGCAGAAACCATGCAATTCGACTAGGCCTTTTTCTTTTGTTCCCAACCATCTAGGTATTTGTAATTGATCAATCATTTTGATATCATGTTTCATGTTTATCCATTCTACTTGGATTTATTCGGATAGTTCGTCATCCCACTGAAGATTTAGCTGCCACACCTTTTGGAAGAGAAGTTTTAATTTTAGTGTTATAGGAGAAATCAGGCCAATTGGATCGAATTGTTTCGAAATTTCTGACAAAAGACTTCGCTTTGTACATTTCTTCTTTGAGTCACTGATTTTCGATTGGAATGTGAAAACATCTTGCTTAGAAATCCAGCTAAGTCCAAGTGTTTTCGATGAATGTGCATGTTTAAAATCAAAATTTTCGTTGTCCTGGTTTTTGTTGATGTTGAGTAGTTCCTCTTTGTTGGAATTCCATTTTCTTAAGTTGAATCCTCCTAACCGAAGCAGGCGAATCAGTTCTTGTTGTAATTCCATTGCTGACGTCATAAAATGGACTCTATAAAGAAGATCGTCCATGTACATGGCTTCTTCTAGGGCCTGGAGTGCAGTAGTGGGTAATTATTCCTTCGTTCATAGTTTGCTAATCGTTTAAGCGTCATCATGGCCAAAAATGGGGCAGCTTTAGTGCCATAGGTGACTGTGCATAGCTGAAAGTCTTGTAATGCAGAACTTGGACTATCTCTCCATATTATTTTTTGGAGAAGCTGGTCGTCTTGATGGATCCATATTTGGCGAAACATCTTTTCTATGTCTGCCGTGAATACTATCTCAAACTGTCGCCACTTGATCAACAGTTCCTGAAGGTCCTTTTGTAATTTTGGACCAGCATACATGACATCATTGAGACTAGAACCTGTTGAAGTCTTGCATGAGCCATTGAACACTACCCACAAGGCCGAAGTTGTGGATTCCCGTTGGTCTACGCCGTGGTGTGGTAAATAACATTCGAGGTCGACCCACTGAATCGGCGGGTTTCAAATGTCCAAGCGCTAGGTATTCGTGAATGAAGGCTTTGTAATTTTGCCCAAAACTGTTGTGGTTTCCAAACTTTCTTTCCATGCTAAGAAATTGTGCGATGGCCTTATTTTTGGATGAGCCTAATTGTTTTTCGTATCCTGGTTTGAGTGGAAGTCTGACCTCGTATCTACCATCACTGAGTCGCTTTGTTGTTTCTTAATAGTATTGAATACATTGAAGGTCTTCTGCCGATAAGTCGGAATGTTCAGTAATGTCCTCTGTTTCCAAAAATTTTTCTATTTGTTCTATGTTGCTCAAAATTGCATTGGTATGGTTTTGTACTTCCACACAAAATCCAGCCGAGCCGAGTCTGTTGGGCAATCGGCACAGATTGATCTTCTTCTCTGCATATTCCAGGTAATATAATGTTTGAATATATGTCAGCACCCAGAAGAAGATCCACCGGTCTCCTAATGTTGAAGTCGGGGTCAGCTAGTTGTATATTGTTCAAGAATGACCACGAAGATTTAGCAAACGTTGCATTTGTTGTAATTGTTTGAAAAGATTTTGCATGATAAATACTGACGTGTCAAAGACGTAGTAGTCGTCCATTGATGAGCATGTTAAGTCAAGTACTCCTTTACAGCTACTAGGTTTAACACCGACTCCAAAAATACTACCTTTGCAGTTTCGTCTAGGAAGAGCTAGTCGCTGGGCTGCATTCTCAGATATTATCGAGACTTGTGAACCCTGATCAATAAGGGTGCGCATGATTTTATAAGTACCATCTGCGGTCCGCACTTTGAGCATCGCTGTCGCTAATAAAATTTCCGTCGTACCGTTGCTTTGTTGAGTAACATTCTAGTTACTTGTGCTGACGCGATTATTTTCCGCTTCTGACGACATCGACGACTTGTTTTTGATATTCGCATTGTTTTGTGGCTTGTTTGAATATGGCCTGAAGGCGTCATGTATCAAGGTGTTATGATTATCTTTGCATTCACGACACCGCTTCTCGGAAATGCATGCTTTACCTTTGTGACTAAAAAGATAGTTTTTGCAAACATTTAATTTCGTTACTGTTTTGCGTCTTATTTGGGGAGACATGTCCAAAAATTCTTGACAAAAGAATAGTCCATGATCCTTACTGCAGAGTGGGCATATATATGTTATGAAATTCTTGTTTTTAGCAGCTTGTAAGTTAGGTAACGCCTCACCCCTCGACGAGGTGTTGAATAGATGCTGGGTTGTTAGTCGATTACTTGCGTATGATTGCTTGAAATAATTCGATTTTGGAGTGTTCAGATACTGATTTTGATTACTTGGAATGTGCGATTTTTGATGAGTGTTGTCTTGTTTTTTACGTACAGACTCCATCGACGTAAATGTTTGTTCCAAAAACTCAAGAAGATTCAAGAAAGAAGTATCGCAGTGAAGACATGTCTGAACGAGGGAAGCATACCAACGTCCAGAGAAAAGAGTCTGCGGCAGCCTCAGTCTAAGAAGACGACCCGCGATCCAGACACGCTTTCCGTTCGCTCGTCGCATAGGAAGAGAGCAGAAGCGCAAGCAAAAATTACAATGGCATTAAGGGAACTAGAACTGGCAGAAGCTCGGTCAAAAGTTGTTCAAGCGGAATTGGAACTTCTCACGGCGGAGTCAGAAGAAGAAGATAGTGCCGGAGAAGAGCTGTTCGAACGAACTCGAGAAGTCGAGCGGTGGTTCATCCAGACCGGAGACATGCCAAATAAAAACCAGGACATGACATCCAGGAACTAGCTTCAGTCATACTAAAGCTATCCGAAAAATCACGTGACACCGTTTCACCAAAGCACCTCAAACTCCCTCACTTCAACGGGGCCTGGGAAGAATGGTTGGCCTTCAAAAGATTATACGAAGATATGGCCGCTTCTTTCAGTAACAATCAGAACCTAGCGTGCCTTAGAATAGCAATCCAAGGAAAAGATAGAGAAGCCGTCCAAAGCCTGCTGTTCTCCGCCGAAGATCCACGCGAAGTGATCAGGGGACTAGAAGCAAGATTCTGAAGACCTGGAGCGCTGGCATTAGCAGAACTAGAAAAAATGAAGAACCTCCCAAGAGTCGGCGAGAACTCGAGTGAAATATGCATATTTGCAAGCAAAGTAAAGAACGCAGTTGAGACAATCAAAGCCCTGAAGAAACCGCAGTATCTCAGTTCACCTGAAACGCTGAGAGTTACAGTAGACAAGATGCCGACATCAATGAAGTTCCGTTGGTTCGCCTACCACAGAAGCAGAAGAGATGAAGAAATTCAGGAGCTATTACTCGTCGAAGCGTTCCTAGAAACAGAAGCCGACATGTGCGGAGACTTCGCTCCACCTGAAGCATCCTCAGAACAAAGAAGAGGAATAAGAAAACCCGTTCATTTGGTACAAGAAGCGTCAAAAGAAAAATATAAGAAGTCATGTCCGTTCTGTGAGGAAGAACACTTCGCACTAGAATGCAAGAAGTTCAAAGAAGCCAACCTAAATGGAAAATGGGATATGACCAAGAAGGCAAAGATATTCTTCAAGTGCCTTCGATTCAGGCACTCGAGGATCAACTGTAAAGCACCAGTCTGCAAGCTGTGTAAAAGATGGCATCATACCATCTTACATTCCGACAAACCACCAGCAAAGATAGAAAAAGAAGCAAAAGATATCAGTAGCACTTCAGAAGAAAAAGGCGCCTCAATTCATAACGCCAAAGGAGAAGAAAAGGCCTACCTGAAGATGATCCCCGTGAACTTGAACCAACGGTCACACTTTTAGACGCATCAATTGCTGAAAAAATCGGAGTCGAAGGGAAGCAAGAAAAACTCACGATCGAAACAGTCGGCGGGAAAGTGTTAAGAAAAGATAGTTCACAGAAGATCGAGTTCAAAATAAAAGGAGCTCATAGAAAAGAAAAGAGATTCTAGAAGCTCATAGAAAGCAATTGAAAGCCAACTCCTCTACGTCACCGAGAGACCCAAGCTACTGATAGGCCAAGACAATTGGGGACTGATAGTGACAAGAAAGCTCAAGAAACGCAAATCGTCAAATCCTGTAGCCTCCCTCACGAACTTAGGGTGGGTGTTACACGGATGTGAAACAGGAGCAACTGCCACAGTAAACTTCACTTATTATCGCAGAGCGACCACTGGCGAAGAAGACATAGAAGAAATCGTCCGAGAACACTTTCAGTTAGAATCACTCGGGATCCAGATTTGGTCGCCATCCAACGACAGCGATAGAAGAGCATTAGAAACACTTGAAAAAACTACGAGGAAACTGCTAAGCGGTCAATATGAAACGGGGCTCCTGTGGAAAAAAGAAGACGAAACCCTACCCAACAATTACAATCAAGCAGTCCGACGCCTGTTCAGCATCTAAAAGAAACTAGATCAAGACCAAGAAGCAAGAAAGCACTACGAGGAACAGATCCTGAGTCTGATCGAAAAATGATACGCAGAAATAGCTCCAGAAACCTCCAACAAAGGAAGAACGTTCTACTTACCCCACTTCGCTGTTGCGCATCCAGTTAAGAAGAAGCTGAGAATAGTGTTCGACGCAGCTGCCAAGTATGAAGGAAAGAGCCTCAACGACGCCTTGCTCTCGGGCCCAGACCTGTTACAATCGCTATTTGGAGTACTGTTGCGCTTCAGAGAGGGACCGGTAGCCGTCATGGCCGACATACAAGACATGTTCCTCCGAGTCAAAGTTAGAGAGGAAGACCGAGACAGTCTCAGGTTCTTGTGGCGTGGAAGCCGAAGAACTGGCAAGCCTGAAGAGTATAGAATGTCTTCAATCATCTTTGGAGCAGCGTCATCACCGGCAACAGCGATATACGTAATGAATAAGAACACAGAGGAATTTAAGAACACTCATCCCGAAGCAGTGAAAGCAATTAAGAGAAACCATTTCATGGACGACTATCTGCAGAGCTTCGCGTCTACAACTGAAGCAAAGAAGATATCCAAAGAAGTGAAAGACATCCGCGCAAGAGCAAACTTTCATCTGAAGGGTTGGGCCAGTAACAATTCAGGGGTAATATCTGAAGTGGAAGACACCAATAAAGAAAACTCTTTACAACTGACCAAAGAAGAGAAGACTCTGGGCCTAAGATGGCTGGTGAAAGAAGATGCATTAGCCTTCAACGTCGGGTTACGCAACACGCCAGAGGACCTGCAAGATGGCAGAAGAACTCCAACGAAAAGAGAAGTCACAAGCGCAGTGATGTCCACCTTCGATCCAATGGGTTTTGCGACACCGGTTCTAATACAAGGAAAGAAACTAATCCAAGATATCTGGCGAAAGAAAATAGACTGGGACGAACCAATCAACGAACAACAAAAAGAAGTCTGGATGAAATACTTAGAGTAAGTATCAACATTAACAGGGCTGAAGATCCCAAGATGCGTCTCGCCCAAAGGCAGAAAAGGACAGTTACATACATTCACCGACACGAGCGAAGAGGCCCATGCAGCAGTAATCTACTGAAGAATAGTCGAGCCCGAAGGAAAAGTCCATGTCTCCATGATCGCCGGCAAAGCAAGAGTAACGCCGACAAAACCAGTATCAATTCCGAGGCTAGAGCTACAAGCGGCTTTACTCGGAAGCAGGCTAGCCGCTACAATTGAAGAGGAGTCAGAGCTCGAAATATCAAAAAAGATTTACTGGACCGACTCCAGCACATTACTGCAGTGGATAAACTCAGAACCAAGAAAATTTAAAACTTTCGTGGCCAACCGACTCGCCGAGATCGAAGAGAAGTCCAAACCAGAAGACTGGAGGTACCAACTAAGGAGAACCCAGCAGACGACGCCACGAGGGGAACCCCAATCGAATTCGACCATAACGCCAGATGGTTCAAAGGCCCGCCATTTCTCCGTCAACCAGAAGAAGAATAGCCATTTCACGACTTCAAACCAGAAAGTACTATGCCAGAAGAGAAGAACAAACAAAAGGTGTTGGCAACGATGGCAGCAGAAGACACCCTTTTAAACCCGGAAAGGTTCCCGAGCTGGGAGTGACTGCTGCGCACTACAGCCAGAGTGTTTGCCTTTGCACACTACCTATTAAAGAAGAGCCGTAAAGGGACCACCACCGCCACGCGCCTGAAAGATGAGCCTTGGAAACCACAACAGAAAACGCAGAAGAAAGAAGCACACGCCTCAAACCCGTCGACCAACAAAAACGAAAATAAGCGCCTATACCTACCCCTAGAAGAAGATCACCTAAAGAAGGCCGAAGAATTATTAATAAAATGAGCCAGAGCGACAGTTTTGCGTTAGACATAAGAAGATTAAAGACAGAGAAATCTCTAGAAAACTCAAGTCGACTTAAGAAAATCGACGTTTACATTAAAGACGATGGAATCATCAAATTAAGGAGTAGGACAATGAAATTCCACGACCAAAACGAAAGAAGGATCAATCCTATCGTATTAGATGGGAAACAAAAAATAACCCGTTTAATAATACAATATTATCATAAGAAATTCCTTCACGGAAACACTGCTACAGTAATGAACGAAATTCGTCAAAAATTCTGGATCTTGGGTTTAAGAGCAACTTTAAAAGCGGTCGTACACAGCTGTCAATGGTGCAAGACAAAGAAGAGTTCACCAGAGATACCCCCGACGGGAGATCTACCGAGCGAGAGACTACAGCATCATCAGTTCCCGTTCTCCTGCACGGCCGTAGACTACTTCGGGCCGTTGGAAGAAGAACTGAGAAGCACTGGGGAGCTTTATTCACTTGCTTCACTAATAGAGCAGTACATCTAGAGCTAGTACCTTCTCTCAGCACTAGCTTAATGATCATGGTACTCCGACGAATGGCTATTTATTGATATATTCAGCGACAACGGAACTAACTTCGTCGGTTCAAAAAGGGAATTAGAAGACGCCGCACAAGAAAAAGGCATCAAGTGGAAGTTCATCCCCCCGGGTGCTCTGAATATGGGAGGCGCCTGGGAGAGACTCGTACAGTCAAGACGGCGCTAGCAGTAGTTCTCATCGAGAAGAGCCCGCCCGAGGAGGTACTTTATACGCTAATGACCGAGGTTGAACATATAATCAATTCGAGACCTCTCACCCCGATCAGCATAGACCCAGAAGACGAGGAGAGCCTAACACCGAACCACTTTCTACTGGGAAGCTCATGCGGAGCGATGGCGCCGGGTAGTTCAGTGACACTTATTGAAAATTGGTCTTTTTTTTTCTTTTTTTTATAGAAGAGGGGGCAAACGAGCATGCGGCTCACCAGATGTTAAGTGACTACCGCCGCCCATGATCAACCGCAACACCAGGAGAATTGCGGGTGCGCTGCCGGCCCTTTAGAAAGGAGTAAGCTCTTTTCTTGAAGGTCCCCAGGTCGTATCGGTCCGGAAAAATCGCTGGTGGTAAACTATTCCACAGAGAGGTTGTACGTGGAAGAAAACTCCTTGTGAAACGTACAGTGGTGGACCGCCAAGCATCCAGATGGTGTGGATGGTATCGGGACGTTTGCCGTGTAGTGCGTTCACGAAATTTGGCGGCTGGGATTAATCCGAACAATTCCTCAGAGCACTCCCCGTGATAGCTATGCGATAAAATACGCAAAGCTTGTGTCTTCTGGGGGTTAAACTGGATTAGATTTAGTGGTCCCCAATCCGAGACTCTGTTCAGCAAAGACTCGACTTCAGACATAAGTTTGTCCCGGCACTCGGAGACGTTTTCCCGAGAAATATTGGCTCGGTCCGTGTAAAGATCATCACCGGTGCTGTCATCTGCATAGCAATGAATGTTACGGGTATGCAACATATGATGGATATGCAGAAGAAACAGCGTTGGCGATAGCACGCGGCCCTGTGGAACACCAGCATTAATAGGTTTGCAATCGGAGCTTGCACCGTCTACAACGACCTTGATGCTCCGATCTGCAAGAAAGCTGGTGATGCAATCGCACAATTTCTCGGGAAGCCCATAGGAAGGGAGCTTCGAAAGAAGCGCTATGTGCCAAACCCGATCGAAGGCCTTTGCAATGTCCAAACTAACAGCCAATGCCTCCCCTTGAACTCTACTGCCTCCGCCCATCTGTGAGTGAGGTAGACCAGAAGATCACCAGCTGACCGACCACGGCGAAAACCGTATTGGCGGTCACTAATCAGCTGGTGATGCTCAAGGTACCTCATGAGCTGGCAGTTTACAATGGACTCCATTGTTTTGGAGAACAAGGAGGTGATGGCGATTGGCCGGTAGTTGGACGGGTCTGAGCGGTCGCCTTTTCTAGGGATTGGGTGGACGAAAGCCGTTTTCCATGATTTTGGGACTACGCCTAGGGAGTAGGAGTACCGGAAAAGACGCGTTAAAACCGGTGCCAACTCTGGAGCACACGTCCTCAGCACAATTGGGGGGATTCCGTCAGGCCCACTCAACTTGTGGATGTCCAGGGAGAGGCGTGCTTTGCTAACCGAGCGCTGTGTGAACTGCATTTCCGGCATGGAGCACTCACACCGCGGGATGGTCGGCGGCGTACTCCCCCCGTCATCGAGAGTCGAGTTAGACGCAAAGAAAGAGCCTAGAAGATCGGCTTTCTCCTTTGCAGTATAGGCCAGTGAGTCGTCCTCCCTGTGCAGAGATGGAAGAGATGGCTGACAGAAATTCCCCTGGACAGCTTTGCCGAGAGACCAGAATGCACGGGTTCCAGAAGGAAGGCGAACTAGTTTCTCGCCAATTCTGCCTATGTGCTCTGACTTTGCCTTGGCAATGACTCTTTTGAAGGACCTAGAGGCGGAATTATACTTCTTTTTTAGAGCGCTGGTGTTTACATCCCGGGACGCTGATGCACCAACCCAGGCTTGGTAGCACTCCTGCTTATAGCATGATGCTATTTTACAGGAGCGACCAAAACATGGCTGAGATTTGCCTCCAATGGGCACCACAGAGGAAGGAATAAAAAGTTCCATACCCTGAAGTACCACATCAGTAACAGAATCTGCAACAACGTTGACAGAACAGAAGCAAACCCGCCCCCAAGGGTAGGATGCAAAGAAAGACCGCATGGTCTTTTCTGTTTAAATTTTCTTGTGATACAGTTTAATTTATTGCCCCTCGAATTTAGCAATAGTTTTCGTAGTAAATTTTCACCAATAAATAACAAATTTTCATATAATTCGTTTTCTTATAATTGTATTTTCATAGAATTTTAAAACTTCTTAAAATCTTCGATTTTTCCACTTCTTTAGACTTATAAGGTCCGTATCGTGTAGAAACTGCCATCTGCACTCAAATTTGATAAATAAAACACACGGAACTCGAAAAATCGCTACTTACCTCAACCAAGCCAAAAACGCAGAAATAAAAACACGAATCCATTCACCTCTTGAATGAAAATTGGTCCTTTCTGTTTAAATTTTCTTGTAATACAGTTTAATTTATTGCCCCTCGACCTCGAATTTAGCAATAGTTTTCGTAGTAAATTTTCACCAATAAATAACAAATTACATATAGTTCGTTTTCTTATAATCGTATTTTCATAGAATTTTAAACTTTTTAAAATACTCGATCATTCCGCTTCTTTGAGACGTATAAGGTCCGTATTGTGTAGAAACTGCCATCTTCATTCAAATTTTATAGATAAAATACACGAAACTAGAAAAATCGTTACTTACCTCAACCAAGCCAAAAACGCAGAAATAAAAACATCAATCCATCCATATCTTGACTGAAAATTGGTCTTTTCTGTATAAATTTACTTGTTACATAGTGTAATTAATTAATTTTCGTATTATACAACAATCTTCGTAGTAAATTTTCAGCTTTAAATAACTTATTTTCATATAATTCGTTTTCTTTTAATTGTATTTACATAGTATTTTAAATTTTTTTAAAATCTTCGATTTTTCATCAAGTATAAACTGCCATATCTACACTCAAATTTGATAGCTATTACACACGGAACTCGAAAAATCGCTACTTACCTCAATAGGGCTAAAATGCAGAAATAAAAACACCAATTCATCCATATCTTGAATGAAAGTTGGTCTTTTCTGTTTAAATTTTCAAGAAATACAGTTAAGTTAATTGCCCTTCCTACTTTACAATAGATTTCGTAATAAATTTTCACTGTTTAATGAATAATATTCATATAATTCTTTTTTAATATTCATATATTTCTTTTCTTTAGAAATAAATCACCAATTCATCCATATCTTGAATGAAAATTGGACTTTTCTGTTTAAATTTTCTTGTAATACAGTTTAATTTATTGCCCCTCGACCTCGAATTTAGCAATAGTTTTCGTAGTAAATTTTCACCAATAAATAACAAATTTCATATAATTCGTTTCCTTATAATCGTAATTTCATAGAATTTTAATTTTTTTAAAATATTCGATTATTCCGCTCCTTTGAGACGTATAAGGTCCGTATTGTGTAGAAACTGCCATCTTCATTCAAATTTTATAGATAAAACACACGGAACTCGAAAAATCGTTACTTACCTCAACCAAGCCAAAAACGCGGAAATAAAAACACCAATCCATCCATATCTTGACTGAAAATTGGTCTTTTCTGTATAAATTTACTTGTTACGCAGTGTAATTAATTGCTTTTCGTATTATACAACATTCTTCGTAGTAAATTTTCAGCGTTAAATAACTTATTTTCATATAATTCATTTTCTTTTAATTGTATTTACATAGTATTTTAAAACTTTTTAAAATCTTCGATTTTTCCTTTTTTTAGACTAATAAGATTAGAATCAAGTATATACTGCCATATCTACACTCAAATTTGATAGATAAAACACACGGAACTCGAAAAATCGCTACTTACCACAACCAAGCTAAAAACGCAGAAATAAAAACACCAATCCATCTATATCTTGAATGAAAATTGGTCTTTTCTGTTTAAATTTTCTTGTGATACAGTTTATTTTATTGCCCCTCGAATTTAGCAATAGTTTTCGTAGTAAATTTTCACCAATAAATAACTAATTTTCATATAATTCGTTTTCTAATATGGACTTATATTCATAAAATTCGTTTTCTTATAACTGAATTTAATACATAACATAAACATAAACACTCACGCCTGTCACCCAGAGGGGTAGGCAGAGACTACAGACTTCCATTTGGCACGATCCTGACACACCTCTCTCGCCTCCTTCACATCCATACACCTCCGCATACATGCTCGTCGGTTAAGGGTACTCCTAATTTGGCCCGTTTTCAATAATTCGCCAATTTGGTCGATAAATTTTCGCCTAGAACGTCCCTTTCCGACTCTGCCATTCACTTCTGCAACATAAATTTTCTTTGTTACTCTTTCCTCATCCATTCTTTCTATATGACCAAACCACCGAAGCATTCCTTTCTTAATCCTGGTCACAACATCATCTTGCAAACCACACTCTTCTCTTATTACACAATTTCTTACCCTGTCATTCAGATTCAGCCCTAACATACTCCTTAACGACCGCATTTCTACTGCGTTCATTCTACTCTCGTTCTTCTTCTGCCACACCCAACTTTCACTACCATACGTTAAAGTAGGGACCAACACAGCATTGTGAATTGCCATACGTGCCTTTTTCGACACATTTTGACTCTTTACAATAGAGTGCAGGGCCCCATTTACTCTATTTCCCGCATTCACTCGTCGTTCTATATCCTTATCATATCTCCCATCCCTGCTAAATACGCAGCCCAAATATACAAACTCATCTACTTGCTCGATCAACTCCCCTTCTATTCTTATTTCACAAATCGTTTTACTTTCTTCTCTTTCAAAAACCATAACCTTCGTCTTACTTGCGTTCACTTTCATACCCCTTTCTTTTAATGATCTGTTCATTAATGTAACCATCATTTGCAACTCGGCCGCCGACGACGCAAGGATAACTTGATCATCGGCGTACAAAAGGCATTTGACGGTTTTATAATTAAGATTTAATAGTACTTTTAAATTACTTGAAATATTCGATTTCTCCGCTTCTTTAGACTTAGAAGGTCCGTATCATGTGGAAACTGCCCTGTACACTCAAATTTGGTAAATAAACCACACAGAACTCGAAAAATTGCTTCTTACCTCAACCAAGCGAAACATTTAGAAATAAATCACCAATTTATCCATATCTTGAATGAAAATTGGTCTTTTCTGTTTAAATTTTCTTGTAATACAGTTTAATTTATTGCCCCTCGAATTTAGCAATAGTTTTCGTAGTAAATTTTCACCAATAAATAACAAATTTTCATATAATTTGTTTTCTTATAATTGTATTTTCATAGAATTTTAAAACTTTTTAAAATCTTCGATTTTTCCACTTCTTTAGACTTATAAGGTCCGTATCGTGTAGAAACTGCCATCTGCACTCAAATTTGATAAATAAAACACACGGAACTCGAAAAATCGCTACTTACCTCAACCAAGCGCAACATTTAGAAATAAATCACCAATTCATCCATATCTTGAATGAAAATTGGTCTTTTCTGTTTAAATTTTCTTGTAATACAGTTTAATTTATTGCACCTCGAATTTAGCAATAGTTTTCGTAGTAAATTTTCACCAATAAATAACAAATTTTCATATAATTTGTTTTCTTATAATTGTATTTTCATAGAATTTTAAAACTTTTTAAAATCTTCGATTTTTCCACTTCTTTAGACTTATAAGGTCCGTATCGTGTGGAAACTGCCATCTGCACTAAATTTGATAAATAAACTACACAGAACTCGAAAAATTGCTTCTTACCTCAACCAAGCGAAACATTTAGAAATAAATCACCAATTCATCCATATCTTGAATGAAAATTGGTTTTTTCTGTTTAAATTTTCTTGTAATACAGTTAAATTTATTGCCCCTCGACCTCGAATTTAGCAATAGTTTTCGTAGTAAATTTTCACTAATAAATAACAAATTTCATATAATTCGTTTTCTTATAATCGTATTTTCATAGAATTTTAAACTTTTTAAAATATTCGATTATTCCGCTCCTTTTAGACTTATAAGGTCCGTATTGTGTAGAAACTGCCATCTACATTCAAATTTTATAGATAAAATACACGAAACTAGAAAAATCGTTACATACCTCAACCAAGCCAAAAACGCAGAAATAAAAACATCAATCCATCCATATTTTGACTGAAAATTGGTCTTTTCTGTATAAATTTACTTGTTACATAGTGTAATTAATTACTTTTCGTATTATAAAACAATCTTCGTAGTAAATTTTCAGCTTTAAATAACTTATTTTCATATAATTCGTTTTCTTTTAATTGTATTTACATAGTATTTTAAAATTTTTTAAAATCTTCGATTTTTCCTTTTTTTAGACTAATAAGATTAGCATCAAGTATAAACTGCCATATCTACACTCAAATTTGATAGCTAAAACACACGGAACTCGAAAAATCGCTACTTACCTCAATAGGGCTAAAATGCAGAAATAAAAGCACCAATTCATCCATATCTTGAATGAAAGTTTGTCTTTTCTGTTTAAATTTTCAAGAAATACAGTTAAATTAATTGCCCTTCCTACTTTACAATAGATTTCGTAATAAATTTTCACCGTTTAATGAATAATATTCACATAATTCTTTTTCTTTTAACTGAATTTAATAGTATTTTTAAACTACTTAAAATATTCGATTTCTCCGCTCCTTTAGAATTAGAAGGTCCGTATCGTGTGGAAACTGCCCTGTACACTCAAATTTGATAAATAAACCACACAGAACTCGAAAAATTGCTTCTTACCTCAACCAAGCGAAACATTAGAAATAAATCACCAATTCATCCACATCTTGAATGAAAATTGGTCTTTTCTGTTTAAATTTTCTTGTAATACAGTTTAATTTATTGCCCCTCGAATTTAGCAATAGTTTTCGTAGTAAATTTTCACCAATAAATAACAAATTTCATATAACTCGTTTTCTTACAATCGTATTTTCATAGAATTTTAAACTTTTTAAAATATTCGATTTTTCCGCTCCTTTTGGACTTATAAGGTCCGTATCGTGTAGAAACTGCTATCTACACTCAAATTTGATAGAAAAAACACACGGAACTCGAAAAATCGCTACTTACCTCAACAGGGCTAAAATGCAGAAATAAAAACACCAATTCAGCCATATCTTGAATGAAAGTTGGTCTTTTATTTTTAAATTTTCAAGAAATACAGTTAAATTAATTGCCCTTCCTACTTTACAATAGATTTCGTAATAAATTTTTACCGTTTAATGAATAATATTCATATAATTCTTTTTCTTATAACTGAATTTAATAGTATTTTTAAACTACTTAAAATATTCGATTTCTCCGCTCCTTTAGACTTATAAGGTCCGTATCGTGTAGAAACTGCTATCTACACTCCTCAAATTTGATAGAAAAAACACACGGAACTTGAAAAATCGCTACTTACCTTAACAGGGCTAAAATGCAGAAATAAAAACACCAATTCATCCATATCTTGAATGAAAGTTGGTCTTTTCTGTTTAAATTTTCAAGAAATACAGTTAAATTAATTGCCCTTCCTACTTTACAATAGATTTCGTAATAAATTTTCACCGTTTAATGAACAATATTCATATAATTCTTTTTCCTATAACTGAATTTAATAGTATTTTTAAACTACTTAAAATATTCGATTTCTCCGCTCCTTTAGACTTAGAAGGTCTGTATCGTGTGGAAACTGCCCTGAACACTCAAATTTGATAAATAAATCACACAGAACTCGAAAAATTGCTTCTTACCTCAACCAAGCGAAACATTTAGAAATAAATCACCAATTCATCCATATCTTGAATGAAAATTGGACTTTTCTGTTTAAATTTTCTTGTAATACAGTTTAATTTATTGCCCCTCGACCTCGAATTTAGCAATAGTTTTCGTAGTAAATTTTCACCAATAAATAACAAATTTCATATAATTCGTTTTCTTATAATCGTAATTTCACAGAATTTTAATTTTTTTAAAATATTCGATTATTCCGCTCCTTTGAGACGTATAAGGTCCGTATTGTGTAGAAACTGCCATCTTCATTCAAATATTATAGATAAAACACACGGAACTCGAAAAATCGTTACTTACCTCAACCAAGCCAAAAACGCGGAAATAAAAACACCAATCCATCCATATCTTGACTGAAAATTGGTCTTTTCTGTATAAATTTACTTGTTACACAGTGTAATTAATTGCTTTTCGTATTATACAACATTCTTCGTAGTAAATTTTCAGCGTTAAATAACTTATTTTCATATAATTCATTTTCTTTTAATTGTATTTACATAGTATTTTAAAACTTTTTAAAATCTTCGATTTTTCCTTTTTTTAGACTAATATGATTAGAATCAAGTATATACTGCCATATCTACACTCAAATTTGATAGATAAAACACACGGAACTCGAAAAATCGCTACTTACCACAACCAAGCTAAAAACGCAGAAATAAAAACACCAATCCATCTATATCTTGAATGAAAATTGGTCTTTTCTGTTTAAATTTTCTTGTAATACAGTTTATTTTATTGCCCCTCGAATTTAGCAATAGTTTTCGTAGTAAATTTTCACCAATAAATAACTAATTTTCATATAATTCGTTTTCTAATATGGACTTATATTCATAAAATTCGTTTTCTTATAACTGAATTTAATACATAACATAAACATAAACACTCACGCCTGTCACCCAGAGGGGTAGGCAGAGACTACAGACTTCCATTTGGCACGATCCTGACACACCTCTCTCGCCTCCTTCACATCCATACACCTCCGCATACATGCTCGTCGGTTAAGGGTACTCCTAATTTGGCCCGTTTTCAATAATTCGCCAATTTGGTCGATAAATTTTCGCCTAGAACGTCCCTTTCCGACTCTGCCATTCACTTCTGCAACATAAATTTTCTTTGTCACTCTTTCCTCATCCATTCTTTCTATATGACCAAACCACCGAAGCATTCCTTTCTTAATCCTGGTCACAACATCATCTTGCAAACCACACTCTTCTCTTATTACACAATTTCTTACCCTGTCATTCAGATTCAGCCCTAACATACTCCTTAACGACCGCATTTCTACTGCGTTCATTCTACTCTCGTTCTTCTTCTGCCACACCCAACTTTCACTACCATACGTTAAAGTAGGGACCAACACAGCATTGTGAATTGCCATACGTGCCTTTTTCGACACATTTTGACTCTTTACAATAGAGTGCAGGGCCCCATTTACTCTATTTCCCGCATTCACTCGTCGTTCTATATCCTTATCATATCTCCCATCCCTGCTAAATACGCAGCCCAAATATACAAACTCATCTACTTGCTCGATCAACTCCCCTTCTATTCTTATTTCACAAATCGTTTTACTTTCTTCTCTTTCAAAAACCATAACCTTCGTCTTACTTGCGTTCACTTTCATACCCCTTTCTTTTAATGATCTGTTCATTAATGTAACCATCATTTGCAACTCGGCCGCCGACGACGCAAGGAAAACTTGATCATCGGCGTACAAAAGGCATTTGACGGTTTTATAATTAAGATTTAATAGTACTTTTAAATTACTTGAAATATTCGATTTCTCCGCTTCTTTAGACTTAGAAGGTCCGTATCGTGTGGAAACTGCCCTGTACACTCAAATTTGGTAAATAAACCACACAGAACTCGAAAAATTGCTTCTTACCTCAACCAAGCGAAACATTTAGAAATAAATCACCAATTCATCCATATCTTGAATGAAAATTGGTCTTTTCTGTTTAAATTTTCTTGTAATACAGTTTAATTTATTGCCCCTCGACCTCGAATTTAGCAATAGTTTTCGTAGTAAATTTTCACCAATAAATAACAAATTTTCATATAATTTGTTTTCTTATAATTGTATTTTCATAGAATTTTAAAACTTTTTAAAATCTTCGATTTTTCCACTTCTTTAGACTTATAAGGTCCGTATCGTATAGAAACTGCCATCTGCACTCAAATTTGATAAATAAAACACACGGAACTCAAAAAATCGCTACTTACCTCAACCAAGCCAAAAACGCAGAAATAAAAACACCAATCCATCCATCTCCTGAATGAAAATTGGTCTTTTCTGTTTAAATTTTCTTGTAATACAGTTTAATTTATTGCCCCTCGAATTTAGCAATAGTTTTCGTAGTAAATTTTCACCAATAAATAACAAATTTCTTATAACTCGTTTTCTTACAATCGTATTTTCATAGAATTTTAAACTTTTTAAAATATTCGATTTTTCCGCTCCTTTTGGACTTATAAGGTCCGTATCGTGTAGAAACTGCTATCTACACTCAAATTTGATAGAAAAAACACACGGAACTCGAAAAATCGCTACTAACCTCAACCAAGCGAAAAATTTAGAAATACATCAACAATTCATCCATACCTTGAGTGAAAATTGGTCTTTTCTGTGTAAATTTTCATGTAATACAGTTAAATTAATTGCCGCCCGTACTTAACCATAGTTTTCTTAGTAAATTTTCGCCGGTAAATAACTAATTTTCATATAATTCGTTTTCTTATAATTGTATTTTCAAAGAATTTTAAACTTTTTCAAATCTTCGATTTTTCCGCTCCATTCAGACTTATGAGGTCCGTATTGTGTAGAAACTGCCACCTAAATTCAAATTTTATAGATAAAACACACGGAACTCGAAAATCGTTACTTACCTCAACCAAGCCCAAAACGCAGAAATAAAAACACCAATCCATCCATATCTTGACTGAAAATTGGTCTTTTCTGTATAAATTTTCTTGTTACACAGTGCAATTAATAGCTTTTCGTATTATACAACATTCTTCGTAGTAAATTTTCAACGTTAAATAACTTATTTTCATATAATTCGTTTGCTTATAACTGAATTTAACAGTATTTTTAAACTACTTAAAATATTCGATTTCGCCGCTCCTTTAGACTTACGAGGTCCGTATGGTGTAGAAACTGCCATCTGCACTCAAATTTGATAAATAAAACACACGGAACTCGAAAAATCGCTACTTACTTCAACCAAGCCAAAAACGCAGAAATAATAACACCAATCCATCCATCTCTTGAATGAAAATTGGTCTTTTCTGTTTAAATTTTCTTTTAACACAGTTTAATTTAATGCCCCTCGAATTTAGCAATAGTTTAGGTAGTAAATTTTCAACAATAAGTAACAAATTTCATATAATTCGTTTTCTTATAATCGTATTTTCATAGAATTTTAAACTTTTTGAAATATTCGATTTTTCCGCTCCTTTTAGACTTATAAGGTCCGTATTGTGTAGAAACTGCCATCTACATTCAAATTTTATAGATAAAACACATGGAACTCGAAAAATCGCTACTTACCTCAAACAAGCCAAAAACGCATAAATAAAAACACCAATTCGTCAATATCTTGAATGAAAATTGGTCTTCACGTTTAATATTTCACGTAATGCAGTTAAATTAATTGCCCTTCGTACTTTACAATAGTTTTCGTAGTAAATTTTCACCGTTTAATGACTAATATTCATATAATTCCTTTTCTTATAACTGAATTTAATAGAACTTTTAAACTACTTAAAATATTCGATTTCTCCGCTCCTTTAGACTTACGAGGTCCGTATCGTGTAGAAACTGCCATCTGCATTCAAATTTTATAGATAAAACGCATGGAACTCGAAAAATCGCTACTTACCTAAAACAAGCCAAAAACACATAAAAAAAACACCAATCCATCCATATCTTGAATGAAAATTGGTCTTTTCTGTTTAAACTTTCTTGTAATACGGTTAAATTTATTGCCCTTCGTACTTTACAATAGTTTTCGTAGTAAATTTTCACTGTTATGACTAATATTCATAAAATTCGTTTTCTTATAACTGAATTTAAAAGAACTTTTAAACTACTTAAAGTATTCGATTTTTCTGCTCCTTTAGACGTATAAGGTCCGTTTTTTGTAGAAACTGCCCTGTACACTGAAATTTGATAAATAAACCACACGGAACTCGAAAAATCGCTACTAACCTCAACCAAGCGAAAAATTTAGAAATACATCAACAATTCATCAATATCTTGAATGAAAATTGGTCTTCTCTGTTTAAATTTTCTTGTAATGCAGTTTAATTTATTGCCCTCGTATTGAGCAATAGTTTTCGTAGTAAATTTTCACCAATAAATACCTAGTTTTCATATAATTCGTTTTCTTATAATCGTATTTTCATAAAATTTTAAACTTTTCAAAATCTTCGATTTTTCTGCTACTTCAGACTTATAAGGTCCGTATTGTGTAGAAACTGCCCTGTACACTCAAATTTGATAAATAAAATACACGGAATTCGACAAATCGCTACTTACCTCAACCAAGCCAAAAATGAAGAAATAAAAACAACAATTCATCCATATCTTGACTGAAAATTGGTCTTTTCTGTATAAATTTTTTTGTTACACAGTGCAATTAATTGCTTTTCGAATTATACAACATTCTTCGTAGTAAATTTTCAACGTTAAATATTTTATTTTCATATAATTCGTTTGCTTGTAACTGAATTTAATAGTATTTTTATTGTATTTTCAAAGAATTTTAAACTTTTTCAAATCTTCGATTTTTCCGCTCCATTTAGACTTATGAGGTCCGTATTGTGTAGAAACTGCCACCTAAATTCAAATTTTATAGATAAAACACACGGAACTCGAAAATCGTTACTTACCTCAACCAAGCCAAAAACGCAGAAATAAAAACACCAATCCATCCATATCTTGACTGAAAATTGGTCTTTTCTGTATAAATTTTCTTGTTACACAGTGCAGTTAATTGCTTTTCGTATTATACAACATTCTTCGTAGTAAATTTTCAACGTTAAATAACTTATTTTCATATAATTCGTTTGCTTATAACTGAATTTAACGGTATTTTTAAACTACTTAAAATATTCGATTTCGCCGCTCTTTTAGACTAACGAGGTCCGTATGGTGTAGAAACTGACATCTGCACTCAAATTTGATAAATAAAACACAAGGAACTCGAAAAATCGCTACTTACCTCAACCAAGCCAAAAACGCAGAAATAAAAACACCAATCCATCCATCTCTTGAATGAAAATTGGTCTTTTCTGTTTAAATTTTCTTGTAAAACAGTTTAATTTATTGCCCCTCGAATTAAGCAATAGTTTAGGTAGTAAATTTTCAACAATAAATAACAAATTTCATATAATTCGTTTTCTTATAATCGTATTTTCATAGAATATTAAACTTTTTGAAATATTAGATTTTTCCGCTCCTTTTAGACGTATAAGGTCCGTATTGTGTAGAAACTGCCATCTACATTCAAATTTTATAGATAAAACACATGGAACTCGAAAAATCGCTACTTACCTCAAACAAGCCAAAAACGCATAAATAAAAACACCAATTCGTCAATATCTTGAATGAAAATTGGTCTTCATGTTTAATTTTTCACGTAATGCAGTTAAATTAATTGCCCTTCGTACTTTACAATAGTTTTCGTAGTAAATTTTAACCGTTTAATGACTAATATTCATATAATTCCTTTTCTTATAACTGAATTTAATAGAACTTTTAAACTACCTAAAATATTCGATTTCTCCGCTCCTTTAGACTTACGAGGTCCGTATCGTGTAGAAACTGCCATCTGCATTCAAATTTTATAGATAAAACGCATGGAACTCGAAAAATCGCTACTTACCTAAAACAAGCCAAAAACACATAAAAAAAACACCAATCCATCCATATCTTGAATGAAAATTGTTCTTTTCTGTTTAAATTTTCTTGTAATACGGTTAAATTTATTGCCCTTCGTACTTTACAATAGTTTTCGTAGTAAATTTTCACCAATAAATAACAAATTTCATATAATTCGTTTTCTTATAATCGTAATTTCATAGAATTTTAATTTTTTTAAAATATTCAATTATTCCGCTCCTTTGAGACGTATAAGGTCCGTATTGTGTAGAAACTGCCATCTTCATTCAAATTTTATAGATAAAACACACGGAACTCGAAAAATCGTTACTTACCTCAACCAAGCCAAAAACGCGGAAATAAAAACACCAATCCATCCATATCTTGACTGAAAATTGGTCTTTTCTGTATAAATTTACTTGTTACACAGTGTAATTAATTACTTTTCGTATTATACAACATTCTTCGTAGTAAATTTTCAGCGTTAAATAACTTATTTTCATATGATTCATTTTCTTTTAATTGTATTTACATAGTATTTTAAAACTTTTTAAAATCTTCGATTTTTCCTTTTTTTAGACTAATATGATTAGAATCAAGTATATACTGCCATATCTACACTCAAATTTGATAGATAAAACACACGGAACTCGAAAAATCGCTACTTACCACAACCAAGCTAAAAACGCAGAAATAAAAACACCAATCCATCTATATCTTGAATGAAAATTGGTCTTTTCTGTTTAAATTTTCTTGTAATACAGTTTATTTTATTGCCCCTCGAATTTAACAATAGTTTTCGTAGTAAATTTTCACCAATAAATAACTAATTTTCATATAATTCGTTTTCTAATATGGACTTATATTCATAAAATTCGTTTTCTTATAACTGAATTTAATACATAACATAAACATAAACACTCACGCCTGTCACCCAGAGGGGTAGGCAGAGACTACAGACTTCCATTTGACACGATCCTGACACACCTCTCTCGCCTCCTTCACATCCATACACCTCCGCATACATGCTCGTCGGTTAAGGGTACTCCTAATTTGGCCCGTTTTCAATAATTCGCCAATTTGGTCGATAAATTTTCGCCTAGAACGTCCCTTTCCGACTCTGCCATTCACTTCTGCAACATAAATTTTCTTTGTCACTCTTTCCTCATCCATTCTTTCTATATGACCAAACCACCGAAGCATTCCTTTCTTAATCCTGGTCACAACATCATCTTGCAAACCACACTCTTCTCTTATTACACAATTTCTTACCCTGTCATTCAGATTCAGCCCTAAGATACTCCTTAACGACCGCATTTCTACTGCGTTCATTCTACTCTCGTTCTTCTTCTGCCACACCCAACTTTCACTACCATACGTTAAAGTAGGGACCAACACAGCATTGTGAATTGCCATACGTGCCTTTTTCGACACATTTTGACTCTTTACAATAGAGTGCAGGGCCCCATTTACTCTATTTCCCGCATTCACTTGTCGTTCTATATCCTTATCATATCTCCCATCCCTGCTAAATACGCAGCCCAAATATACAAACTCATCTACTTGCTCGATCAACTCCCCTTCTATTCTTATTTCACAAATCGTTTTACTTTCTTCTCTTTCAAAAACCATAACCTTCGTCTTACTTGCGTTCACTTTCATACCCCTTTCTTTTAATGATCTGTTCATTAATGTAACCATCATTTGCAACTCGGCCGCCGACGACGCAAGGAAAACTTGATCATCGGCGTACAAAAGGCATTTGACGGTTTTATAATTAAGATTTAATAGTACTTTTAAATTACTTGAAATATTCGATTTCTCCGCTTCTTTAGACTTAGAAGGTCCGTATCGTGTGGAAACTGCCCTGTACACTCAAATTTGGTAAATAAACCACACAGAACTCGAAAAATTGCTTCTTACCTCAACCAAGCGAAACATTTAGAAATAAATCACCAATTCATCCATATCTTGAATGAAAATTGGTCTTTTCTGTTTAAATTTTCTTGTAATACAGTTTAATTTATTGCCCCTCGACCTCGAATTTAGCAATAGTTTTCGTAGTAAATTTTCACCAATAAATAACAAATTTTCATATAATTTGTTTTCTTATAATTGTATTTTCATAGAATTTTAAAACTTTTTAAAATCTTCGATTTTTCCACTTCTTTAGACTTATAAGGTCCGTATCGTATAGAAACTGCCATCTGCACTCAAATTTGATAAATAAAACACACGGAACTCAAAAAATCGCTACTTACCTCAACCAAGCCAAAAACGCAGAAATAAAAACACCAATCCATCCATCTCCTGAATGAAAATTGGTCTTTTCTGTTTAAATTTTCTTGTAATACAGTTTAATTTATTGCCCCTCGAATTTATCAATAGTTTTCGTAGTAAATTTTCACCAATAAATAACAAATTTCATATAATTCGTTTTCTTATAATCGTACTTTCATAGAATTTTAAACTTTTTAAAATATTCGATTTTTCCGCTCCTTTTAGAGTTATAAGGTCCGTATTGTGTAGAAACTAACATCTACATTCAAATTTTATAGATAAAACGCATGGAACTCGAAAAATCGCTACTTACCTAAAACAAGCCAAAAGCACAAAAATAAAAACACCAATCCATCCATATCTTGAATGAAAATTGGTCCTTTCTGTTTAAATTTTCTTGTAATACAGTTAAATTAATTGCCCTTCGTACTTTACAATAGTTTTCGTAGTAAATTTTCACTGTTATGACCAATATTCATAAAATTCGTTTTCTTATAACTGAATTTAAAAGAACTTTTAAACTACTTAAAGTATTCGATTTTTCCGCTCCTTTAGACGTATAAGGTCCGTTTTTTGTAGAAACTGCCCTGTACACTCAAATTTGATAAATAAACCACACGGAACTCGAAAAA
This sequence comes from Parnassius smintheus behrii, assembly GCA_036936625.1. Lineage (NCBI taxonomy): Eukaryota > Metazoa > Arthropoda > Insecta > Lepidoptera > Papilionidae > Parnassius > Parnassius smintheus. The sequence goes on from JAUPFT010000027.1 coordinate 33,809,545, forward strand.
TCGCTACTAACCTCAACCAAGCGAAAAATTTAGAAATACATCAACAATTCATCCATACCTTGAGTGAAAATTGGTCTTTTCTGTGTAAATTTTCATGTAATACAGTTAAATTAATTGCCCCCCGTACTTAACCATAGTTTTCTTAGTAAATTTTCGCCGGTAAATAACTAATTTTCATATAATTCGTTTTCTTATAATTGTATTTTCAAAGAATTTTAAACTTTTTCAAATCTTCGATTTTTCCGCTCCATTTAGACTTATGAGGTCCGTATTGTGTAGAAACTGCCACCTAAATTCAAATTTTATAGATAAAACACACGGAACTCGAAAATCGTTACTTACCTCAACCAAGCCCAAAACGCAGAAATAAAAACACCAATCCATCCATATCTTGACTGAAAATTGGTCTTTTCTGTATAAATTTTCTTGTTACACAGTGCAATTAATAGCTTTTCGTATTATACAACATTCTTCGTAGTAAATTTTCAACGTTAAATAACTTATTTTCATATAATTCGTTTGCTTATAACTGAATTTAACAGTATTTTTAAACTAATTAAAATATTCGATTTCGCCGCTCCTTTAGACTTACGAAGTCCGTATGGTGTAGAAACTGCCATCTGCACTCAAATTTGATAAATAAAACACACGGAACTCGAAAAATCGCTACTTACTTCAACCAAGCCAAAAACGCAGAAATAATAACACCAATCCATCCATCTCTTGAATGAAAATTGGTCTTTTCTGTTTAAATTTTCTTTTAACACAGTTTAATTTATTGCCCCTCGAATTTAGCAATAGTTTAGGTAGTAAATTTTCAACAATAAGTAACAAATTTCATATAATTCGTTTTCTTATAATCGTATTTCCATAGAATTTTAAACTTTTTGAAATATTCGATTTTTCCGCTCCTTTTAGACTTATAAGGTCCGTATTGTGTAGAAACTGCCATCTACATTCAAATTTTATAGATAAAACACATGGAACTCGAAAAATCGCTACTTACCTCAAACAAGCCAAAAACGCATAAATAAAAACACCAATTCGTCAATATCTTGAATGAAAATTGGTCTTCACGTTTAATATTTCACGTAATGCAGTTAAATTAATTGCCCTTCGTACTTTACAATAGTTTTCGTAGTAAATTTTCACCGTTTAATGACTAATATTCATATAATTCCTTTTCTTATAACTGAATTTAATAGAACTTTTAAACTACTTAAAATATTCGATTTCTCCGCTCCTTTAGACTTACGAGGTCCGTATCGTGTAGAAACTGCCATCTGCATTCAAATTTTATAGATAAAACGCATGGAACTCGAAAAATCGCTACTTACCTAAAACAAGCCAAAAACACATAAAAAAAACACCAATCCATCCATATCTTGAATGAAAATTGGTCTTTTCTGTTTAAATTTTCTTGTAATACGGTTAAATTTATTGCCCTTCGTACTTTACAATAGTTTTCGTAGTAAATTTTCACTGTTATGACTAATATTCATTAAATTCGTTTTCTTATAACTGAATTTAAAAGAACTTTTAAACTACTTAAAGTATTCGATTTTTCTGCTCCTTTAGACGTATAAGGTCCGTTTTATGTAGAAACTTCCCTGTACACTCAAATTTGATAAATAAACCACACGGAACTCGAAAAATCGCTACTAACCTCAACCAAGCGAAAAATTTAGAAATACATCAACAATTCATCCATATCTTGAATGAAAATTGGTCTTCTCTGTTTAAATTTTCTTGTAATGCAGTTTAATTTATTGCCCTCGTATTGAGCAATAGTTTTCGTAGTAAATTTTCACCAATAAATACCTAGTTTTCATATAATTCGTTTTCTTATAATCGTATTTTCATAAAATTTTAAACTTTTCAAAATCTTCGATTTTTCCGCTACTTCAGACTTATAAGGTCCGTATTGTGTAGAAACTGCCCTGTACACTCAAATTTGATAAATAAAATACACGGAATTCGACAAATCGCTACTTACCTCAACCAAGCCAAAAATGAAGAAATAAAAACAACAATTCATCCATATCTTGACTGAAAATTGGTCTTTTCTGTATAAATTTTTTTGTTACACAGTGCAATTAATTGCTTTTCGAATTATACAACATTCTTCGTAGTAAATTTTCAACGTTAAATATTTTATTTTCATATAATTCGTTTGCTTATAACTGAATTTAATAGTATTTTTATTGTATTTTCAAAGAATTTTAAACTTTTTCAAATCTTCGATTTTTCCGCTCCATTTAGACTTATGAGGTCCGTATTGTGTAGAAACTGCCACCTAAATTCAAATTTTATAGATAAAACACACGGAACTCGAAAATCGTTACTTACCTCAACCAAGCCAAAAACGCAGAAATAAAAACACCAATCCATCCATATCTTGACTGAAAATTGGTCTTTTCTGTATAAATTTTCTTGTTACACAGTGCAGTTAATTGCTTTTCGTATTATACAACATTCTTCGTAGTAAATTTTCAACGTTAAATAACTTATTTTCATATAATTCGTTTGCTTATAACTGAATTTAACGGTATTTTTAAACTACTTAAAATATTCGATTTCGCCGCTCTTTTAGACTAACGAGGTCCGTATGGTGTAGAAACTGACATCTGCACTCAAATTTGATAAATAAAACACACGGAACTCGAAAAATCGCTACTTACCTCAACCAAGCCAAAAACGCAGAAATAAAAACACCAATCCATCCATCTCTTGAATGAAAATTGGTCTTTTCTGTTTAAATTTTCTTGTAAAACAGTTTAATTTATTGCCCCTCGAATTAAGCAATAGTTTAGGTAGTAAATTTTCAACAATAAATAACAAAGTTCATATAATTCGTTTTCTTATAATCGTATTTTCATAGAATATTAAACTTTTTGAAATATTAGATTTTTCCGCTCCTTTTAGACTTATAAGGTCCGTATTGTGTAGAAACTGCCATCTACATTCAAATTTTATAGATAAAACACATGAAACTCGAAAAATCGCTACTTACCTCAAACAAGCCAAAAACGCATAAATAAAAACACCAATTCGTCAATATCTTGAATGAAAATTGGTCTTCATGTTTAATTTTTCACGTAATGCAGTTAAATTAATTGCCCTTCGTACTTTACAATAGTTTTCGTAGTAAATTTTCACCGTTTAATGACTAATATTCATATAATTCCTTTTCTTATAACTGAATTTAATAGAACTTTAAAACTACCTAAAATATTCGATTTCTCCGCTCCTTTAGACTTACGAGGTCCGTATCGTGTAGAAACTGCCATCTGCATTCAAATTTTATAGATAAAACGCATGGAACTCGAAAAATCGCTACTTACCTAAAACAAGCCAAAAACACATAAAAAAACACCAATCCATCCATATCTTGAATGAAAATTGTTCTTTTCTGTTTAAATTTTCTTGTAATACGGTTAAATTTATTGCCCTTCGTACTTTACAATAGTTTTCGTAGTAAATTTTCACCAATAAATAACAAATTTCATTTTCGTTTTCTTATAATCGTAATTTCATAGAATTTTAATTTTTTTAAAATATTCGATTATTCCGCTCCTTTGAGACGTATAAGGTCCGTATTGTGTAGAAACTGCCATCTTCATTCAAATTTTATAGATAAAACACACGGAACTCGAAAAATCGTTACTTACCTCAACCAAGCCAAAAACGCGGAAATAAAAACACCAATCCATCCATATCTTGACTGAAAATTGGTCTTTTCTGTATAAATTTACTTGTTACACAGTGTAATTAATTGCTTTTCGTATTATACAACATTCTTCGTAGTAAATTTTCAGCGTTAAATAACTTATTTTCATATAATTCATTTTCTTTTAATTGTATTTACATAGTATTTTAAAACTTTTTAAAATCTTCGATTTTTCCTTTTTTTAGACTAATATGATTAGAATCTAGTATATACTGCCATATCTACACTCAAATTTGATAGATAAAACACACGGAACTCGAAAAATCGCTACTTACCACAACCAAGCTAAAAACGCAGAAATAAAAACACCAATCCATCTATATCTTGAATGAAAATTGGTCTTTTCTGTTTAAATTTTCTTGTAATACAGTTTATTTTATTGCTCCTCGAATTTAGCAATAGTTTTCGTAGTAAATTTTCACCAATAAATAACTAATTTTCATATAATTCGTTTTCTAATATGGACTTATATTCATAAAATTCGTTTTCTTATAACTGAATTTAATACATAACATAAACATAAACACTCACGCCTGTCACCCAGAGGGGTAGGCAGAGACTACAGACTTCCATTTGACACGATCCTGACACACCTCTCTCGCCTCCTTCACATCCATACACCTCCGCATACATGCTCGTCGGTTAAGGGTACTCCTAATTTGGCCCGTTTTCAATAATTCGCCAATTTGGTCGATAAATTTTCGCCTAGAACGTCCCTTTCCGACTCTGCCATTCACTTCTGCAACATAAATTTTCTTTGTCACTCTTTCCTCATCCATTCTTTCTATATGACCAAACCACCGAAGCATTCCTTTCTTAATCCTGGTCACAACATCATCTTGCAAACCACACTCTTCTCTTATTACACAATTTCTTACCCTGTCATTCAGATTCAGCCCTAACATACTCCTTAACGACCGCATTTCTACTGCGTTCATTCTACTCTCGTTCTTCTTCTGCCACACCCAACTTTCACTACCATACGTTAAAGTAGGGACCAACACAGCATTGTGAATTGCCATACGTGCCTTTTTCGACACATTTTGACTCTTTACAATAGAGTGCAGGGCCCCATTTACTCTATTTCCCGCATTCACTTGTCGTTCTATATCCTTATCATATCTCCCATCCCTGCTAAATACGCAGCCCAAATATACAAACTCATCTACTTGCTCGATCAACTCCCCTTCTATTCTTATTTCACAAATCGTTTTACTTTCTTCTCTTTCAAAAACCATAACCTTCGTCTTACTTGCGTTCACTTTCATACCCCTTTCTTTTAATGATCTGTTCATTAATGTAACCATCATTTGCAACTCGGCCGCCGACGACGCAAGGAAAACTTGATCATCGGCGTACAAAAGGCATTTGACGGTTTTATAATTAAGATTTAATAGTACTTTTAAATTACTTGAAATATTCGATTTCTCCGCTTCTTTAGACTTAGAAGGTCCGTATCGTGTGGAAACTGCCCTGTACACTCAAATTTGGTAAATAAACCACACAGAACTCGAAAAATTGCTTCTTACCTCAACCAAGCGAAACATTTAGAAATAAATCACCAATTCATCCATATCTTGAATGAAAATTGGTCTTTTCTGTTTAAATTTTCTTGTAATACAGTTTAATTTATTGCCCCTCGACCTCGAATTTAGCAATAGTTTTCGTAGTAAATTTTCACCAATAAATAACAAATTTTCATATAATTTGTTTTCTTATAATTGTATTTTCATAGAATTTTAAAACTTTTTAAAATCTTCGATTTTTCCACTTCTTTAGACTTATAAGGTCCGTATCGTATAGAAACTGCCATCTGCACTCAAATTTGATAAATAAAACACACGGAACTCAAAATATCGCTACTTACCTCAACCAAGCCAAAAACGCAGAAATAAAAACACCAATCCATCCATCTCCTGAATGAAAATTGGTCTTTTCTGTTTAAATTTTCTTGTAATACAGTTTAATTTATTGCCCCTCGAATTTATCAATAGTTTTCGTAGTAAATTTTCACCAATAAATAACAAATTTCATATAATTCGTTTTCTTATAATCGTACTTTCATAGAATTTTAAACTTTTTAAAATATTCGATTTTTCCGCTCCTTTTAGACTTATAAGGTCCGTATTGTGTAGAAACTAACATCTACATTCAAATTTTATAGATAAAACGCATGGAACTCGAAAAATCGCTACTTACCTAAAACAAGCCAAAAGCACAAAAATAAAAACACCAATCCATCCATATCTTGAATGAAAATTGGTCCTTTCTGTTTAAATTTTCTTGTAATACAGTTAAATTAATTGCCCTTCGTACTTTACAATAGTCTTCGTAGTAAATTTTCACTGTTATGACCAATATTCATAAAATTCGTTTTCTTATAACTGAATTTAAAAGAACTTTTAAACTACTTAAAGTATTCGATTTTTCCGCTCCTTTAGACGTATAAGGTCCGTTTTTTGTAGAAACTGCCCTGTACACTCAAATTTGATAAATAAACCACACGGAACTCGAAAAATCGCTACTAACCTCAACCAAGCGAAAAATTTAGAAATACATCAACAATTCATCCATACCTTGAGTGAAAATTGGTCTTTTCTGTGTAAATTTTCATGTAATACAGTTAAATTAATTGCCCCCCGTACTTAACCATAGTTTTCTTAGTAAATTTTCACCGGTAAATAACTAATTTTCATATAATTCGTTTTCTTATAATTGTATTTTCAAAGAATTTTAAACTTTTTCAAATCTTCGATTTTTCCGCTCCATTTAGACTTATGAGGTCCGTATTGTGTAGAAACTGCCACCTAAATTCAAATTTTATAGATAAAACACACGGAACTCGAAAATCGTTACTTACCTCAACCAAGCCCAAAACGCAGAAATAAAAACACCAATCCATCCATATCTTGACTGAAAATTGGTCTTTTCTGTATAAATTTTCTTGTTACACAGTGCAATTAATAGCTTTTCGTATTATACAACATTTTTCGTAGTAAATTTTCAACGTTAAATAACTTATTTTCATATAATTCGTTTGCTTATAACTGAATTTAACAGTATTTTTAAACTACTTAAAATATTCGATTTCGCCGCTCCTTTAGACTTACGAGGTCCGTATGGTGTAGAAACTGCCATCTGCACTCAAATTTGATAAATAAAACACACGGAACTCGAAAAATCGCTACTTACTTCAACCAAGCCAAAAACGCAGAAATAATAACACCAATCCATCCATCTCTTGAATGAAAATTGGTCTTTTCTGTTTAAATTTTTTTTAACACAGTTTAATTTATTGCCCCTCGAATTTAGCAATAGTTTAGGTAGTAAATTTTCAACAATAAGTAACAAATTTCATATAATTCGTTTTCTTATAATCGTATTTTCATAGAATTTTAAACTTTTTGAAATATTCGATTTTTCCGCTCCTTTTAGATTTATAAGGTCCGTATTGTGTAGAAACTGCCATCTACATTCAAATTTTATAGATAAAACACATGGAACTCGAAAAATCGCTACTTACCTCAAACAAGCCAAAAACGCATAAATAAAAACACCAATTCGTCAATATCTTGAATGAAAATTGGTCTTCACGTTTAATATTTCACGTAATGCAGTTAAATTAATTGCCCTTCGTACTTTACAATAGTTTTCGTAGTAAATTTTCACCGTTTAATGACTAATATTCATATAATTCCTTTTCTTATAACTGAATTTAATAGAACTTTTAAACTACTTAAAATATTCGATTTCTCCGCTCCTTTAGACTTACGAGGTCCGTATCGTGTAGAAACTGCCATCTGCATTCAAATTTTATAGATAAAACGCTTGGAACTCGAAAAATCGCTACTTACCTAAAACAAGCCAAAAACACATAAAAAAAACACCAATCCATCCATATCTTGAATGAAAATTGGTCTTTTCTGTTTAAATTTTCTTGTAATACGGTTAAATTTATTGCCCTTCGTACATTACAATAGTTTTCGTAGTAAATTTTCACTGTTATGACTAATATTCATAAAATTCGTTTTCTTATAACTGAATTTAAAAGAACTTTTAAACTACTTAAAGTATTCGATTTTTCTGCTCCTTTAGACGTATAAGGACCGTTTTTTGTAGAAACTGCCCTGTACACTCAAATTTGATAAATAAACCACACGGAACTCGAAAAATCGCTACTAACCTCAACCAAGCGAAAAATTTAGAAATACATCAACAATTCATCCATATCTTGAATGAAAATTGGTCTTCTCTGTTTAAATTTTCTTGTAATGCAGTTTAATTTATTGCCCTCGTATTGAGCAATAGTTTTCGTAGTAAATTTTCACCAATAAATACCTAGTTTTCATATAATTCGTTTTCTTATAATCGTATTTTCATAAAATTTTAAACTTTTCAAAATCTTCGATTTTTCCGCTACTTCAGACTTATAAGGTCCGTATTGTGTAGAAACTGCCCTGTACACTCAAATTTGATAAATAAAATACACGGAATTCGACAAATCGCTACTTACCTCAACCAAGCCAAAAATGAAGAAATAAAAACAACAATTCATCCATATCTTGACTGAAAATTGGTCTTTTCTGTATAAATTTTCTTGTTACACAGTGAAATTAATTGCTTTTCGAATTATACAACATTCTTCGTAGTAAATTTTCAACGTTAAATATTTTATTTTCATATAATTCGTTTGCTTATAACTGAATTTAATAGTATTTTTATTGTATTTTCAAAGAATTTTAAACTTTTTCAAATCTTCGATTTTTCCGCTCCATTTAGACTTATGAGGTCCGTATTGTGTAGAAACTGCCACCTAAATTCAAATTATAAAGATAAAACACATGGAACTCGAAAATCGTTACTTACCTCAACCAAGCCAAAAACGCAGAAATAAAAACACCAATCCATCCATATCTTGACTGAAAATTGGTCTTTTCTGTATAAATTTTCTTGTTACACAGTGCAGTTAATTGCTTTTCGTATTATACAACATTCTTCGTAGTAAATTTTCAACGTTAAATAACTTATTTTCATATAATTCGTTTGCTTATAACTGAATTTAACGGTATTTTTAAACTACTTAAAATATTCGATTTCGCCGCTCTTTTAGACTAACGAGGTCCGTATGGTGTAGAAACTGACATCTGCACTCAAATTTGATAAATAAAACACACGGAACTCGAAAAATCGCTACTTACCTCAACCAAGCCAAAAACGCAGAAATAAAAACACCAATCCATCCATCTCTTGAATGAAAATTGGTCTTTTCTGTTTAAATTTTCTTGTAAAACAGTTTAATTTATTACCCTCGAATTAAGCAATAGTTTAGGTAGTAAATTTTCAACAATAAATAACAAATTTCATATAATTCGTTTTCTTATAATCGTATTTTCATAGAATATTAAACTTTTTGAAATATTTGATTTTTCCGCTCCTTTTAGACTTATAAGGTCCGTATTGTGTAGAAACTGCCATCTTCATTCAAATTTTATAGATAAAACACATGGAACTCGAAAAATCGCTACTTACCTCAAACAAGCCAAAAACGCATAAATAAAAACACCAATTCGTCAATATCTTGAATGAAAATTGGTCTTCATGTTTAATTTTTCACGTAATGCAGTTAAATTAATTGCCCTTCGTACTTTACAATAGTTTTCGTAGTAAATTTTCACCGTTTAATGACTAATATTCATATAATTCCTTTTCTTATAACTGAATTTAATAGAACTTTTAAACTACCTAAAATATTCGATTTCTCCGCTCCTTTAGACTTACGAGGTCCGTATCGTGTAGAAACTGCCATCTGCATTCAAATTTTATAGATAAAACGCTTGGAACTCGAAAAATCGCTACTTACCTAAAACAAGCCAAAAACACATAAAAAAAACACCAATCCATCCATATCTTGAATGAAAATTGTTCTTTTCTGTTTAAATTTTCTTGTAATACGGTTTAATTTATTGCCCTTCGTACTTTGCAATAGTTTTCGTAGTAAATTTTCACCAATAAATAACAAATTTCATATAATTCGTTTTCTTATAATCGTAATTTCATAGAATTTTAATTTTTTTAAAATATTCGATTATTCCGCTCCTTTGAGACGTATAAGGTCCGTATTGTGTAGAAGCTGGCATCTTCATTCAAATTTTATAGATAAAACACACGGAACTCGAAAAATCGTTACTTACCTCAACCAAGCCAAAAACGCGGAAATAAAAACACCAGTCCATCCATATCTTGACTGAAAATTGGTCTTTTCTGTATAAATTTACTTGTTACACAGTGTAATTAATTGCTTTTCGTATTATACAACATTCTTCGTAGTAAATTTTCAGCGTTAAATAACTTATTTTCATATAATTCATTTTCTTTTAATTGTATTTACATAGTATTTTAAAACTTTTTAAAATCTTCGATTTTTCCTTTTTTTAGACTAATATGATTAGAATCAAGTATATACTGCCATATCTACACTCAAATTTGATAGATAAAACACACGGAACTCGAAAAATCGCTACTTACCACAACCAAGCTAAAAACGCAGAAATAAAAACACCAATCCATCTATATCTTGAATGAAAATTGGTCTTTTCTGTTTAAATTTTCTTGTAATACAGTTTATTTTATTGCCCCTCGAATTTAGCAATAGTTTTCGTAGTAAATTTTCACCAATAAATAACTAATTTTCATATAATTCGTTTTCTAATATGGACTTATATTCATAAAATTCGTTTTCTTATAACTGAATTTAATACATAACATAAACATAAACACTCACGCCTGTCACCCAGAGGGGTAGGCAGAGACTACAGACTTCCATTTGACACGATCCAGACATCTCTCTCGCCTCCTTCACATCCATACACCTCCGCATACATGCTCGTCGGTTAAGGGTACTCCTAATTTGGCCCGTTTTCAATAATTCGCCAATTTGGTCGATAAATTTTCGCCTAGAACGTCCCTTTCCGACTCTGCCATTCACTTCTGCAACATAAATTTTCTTTGTCACTCTTTCCTCATCCATTCTTTCTATATGACCAAACCACCGAAGCATTCCTTTCTTAATCCTGGTCACAACATCATCTTGCAAACCACACTCTTCTCTTATTACACAATTTCTTACCCTGTCATTCAGATTCAGCCCTAACATACTCCTTAACGACCGCATTTCTACTGCGTTCATTCTACTCTCGTTCTTCTTCTGCCACACCCAACTTTCACTACCATACGTTAAAGTAGGGACCAACACAGCATTGTGAATTGCCATACGTGCCTTTTTCGACACATTTTGACTATTTACAATAGAGTGCAGGGCCCCATTTACTCTATTTCCCGCATTCACTTGTCGTTCTATATCCTTATCATATCTCCCATCCCTGCTAAATACGCAGCCCAAATATACAAACTCATCTACTTGCTCGATCAACTCCCCTTCTATTCTTATTTCACAAATCGTTTTACTTTCTTCTCTTTCAAAAACCATAACCTTCGTCTTACTTGCGTTCACTTTCATACCCCTTTCTTTTAATGATCTGTTCATTAATGTAACCATCATTTGCAACTCGGCCGCCGACGACGCAAGGAAAACTTGATCATCGGCGTACAAAAGGCATTTGACGGTTTTATAATTAAGATTTAATAGTACTTTTAAATTACTTGAAATATTCGATTTCTCCGCTTCTTTAGACTTAGAAGGTCCGTATCGTGTGGAAACTGCCCTGTACACTCAAATTTGGTAAATAAACCACACAGAACTCGAAAAATTGCTTCTTACCTCAACCAAGCGAAACATTTAGAAATAAATCACCAATTCATCCATATCTTGAATGAAAATTGGTCTTTTCTGTTTAAATTTTCTTGTAATACAGTTTAATTTATTGCCCCTCGACCTCGAATTTAGCAATAGTTTTCGTAGTAAATTTTCACCAATAAATAACAAATTTTCATATAATTTGTTTTCTTATAATTGTATTTTCATAGAATTTTATAACTTTTTAAAATCTTCGATTTTTCCACTTCTTTAGACTTATAAGGTCCGTATCGTATAGAAACTGCCATCTGCACTCAAATTTGATAAATAAAACACACGGAACTCAAAAAATCGCTACTTACCTCAACCAAGCCAAAAACGCAGAAATAAAAACACCAATCCATCCATCTCCTGAATGAAAATTGGTCTTTTCTGTTTAAATTTTCTTGTAATACAGTTTAATTTATTGCCCCTCGAATTTATCAATAGTTTTCGTAGTAAATTTTCACCAATAAATAACAAATTTCATATAATTCGTTTTCTTATAATCGTACTTTCATAGAATTTTAAACTTTTTAAAATATTCGATTTTTCCGCTCCTTTTAGACTTATAAGGTCCGTATTGTGTAGAAACTAACATCTACATTCAAATTTTATAGATAAAACGCATGGAACTCGAAAAATCGCTACTTACCTAAAACAAGCCAAAAGCACAAAAATAAAAACACCAATCCATCCATATCTTGAATGAAAATTGGTCCTTTCTGTTTAAATTTTCTTGTAATACAGTTAAATTAATTGCCCTTCGTACTTTACAATAGTTTTCGTAGTAAATTTTCACTGTTATGACCAATATTCATAAAATTCGTTTTCTTATAACTGAATTTAAAAGAACTTTTAAACTACTTAAAGTATTTGATTTTTCCGCTCCTTTAGACGTATAAGCTCCGTTTTTTGTAGAAACTGCCCTGTACACTAAATTTGATAAATAAACCACACGGAACTCGAAAAATCGCTACTAACCTCAACCAAGCGAAAAATTTAGAAATACATCAACAATTCATCCATACCTTGAGTGAAAATTGGTCTTTTCTGTGTAAATTTTCATGTAATACAGTTAAATTAATTGCCCCCCGTACTTAACCATAGTTTTCTTAGTAAATTTTCGCCGATAAATAACTAATTTTCATATAATTCGTTTTCTTATAATTGTATTTTCAAAGAATTTTAAACTTTTTCAAATCTTCGATTTTTCCGCTCCATTTAGACTTATGAGGTCCGTATTGTGTAGAAACTGCCACCTAAATTCAAATTTTATAGATAAAACACACGGAACTCGAAAATCGTTACTTACCTCAACCAAGCCCAAAACGCAGAAATAAAAACACCAATCCATCCATATCTTGACTGAAAATTGGTCTTTTCTGTATAAATTTTCTTGTTACACAGTGCAATTAATAGCTTTTCGTATTATACAACATCCTTCGTAGTAAATTTTCAACGTTAAATAACTTATTTTCATATAATTCGTTTGCTTATAACTGAATTTAACAGTATTTTTAAACTACTTAAAATATTCGATTTCGCCGCTCCTTTAGACTTACGAGGTCCGTATGGTGTAGAAACTGCCATCTGCACTCAAATTTGATAAATAAAACACACGGAACTCGAAAAATCGCTACTTACTTCAACCAAGCCAAAAACGCAGAAATAATAACACCAATCCATCCATCTCTTGAATGAAAATTGGTCTTTTCTGTTTAAATTTTCTTTTAACACAGTTTAATTTATTGCCCCTCGAATTTAGCAATAGTTTAGGTAGTAAATTTTCAACAATAAGTAACAAATTTCATATAATTCGTTTTCTTATAATCGTATTTTCATAGAATTTTAAACTTTTTGAAATATTCGATTTCTCCGCTTCTTTAGACTTAGAAGGTCCGTATCGTGTGGAAACTGCCCTGTACACTCAAATTTGGTAAATAAACCACACAGAACTCGAAAAATTGCTTCTTACCTCAACCAAGCGAAACATTTAGAAATAAATCACCAATTCATCCATATCTTGAATGAAAATTGGTCTTTTCTGTTTAAATTTTCTTGTAATACAGTTTAATTTATTGCCCCTCGACCTCGAATTTAGCAATAGTTTTCGTAGTAAATTTTCACCAATAAATAACAAATTTTCATATAATTTGTTTTCTTATAATTGTATTTTCATAGAATTTTATAACTTTTTAAAATCTTCGATTTTTCCACTTCTTTAGACTTATAAGGTCCGTATCGTATAGAAACTGCCATCTGCACTCAAATTTGATAAATAAAACACACGGAACTCGAAAAATCGCTACTTACTTCAACCAAGCCAAAAACGCAGAAATAATAACACCAATCCATCCATCTCTTGAATGAAAATTGGTCTTTTCTGTTTAAATTTTCTTTTAACACAGTTTAATTTATTGCCCCTCGAATTTAGCAATAGTTTAGGTAGTAAATTTTCAACAATAAGTAACAAATTTCATATAATTCGTTTTCTTATAATCGTATTTTCATAGAATTTTAAACTTTTTGAAATATTCGATTTTCCGCTCCTTTTAGACTTATAAGGTCCGTATTGTGTAGAAACTGCCATCTACATTCAAATTTTATAGATAAAACACATGGAACTCGAAAAATCGCTACTTACCTCAAACAAGCCAAAAACGCATAAATAAAAACACCAATTCGTCAATATCTTGAATGAAAATTGGTCTTCACGTTTAATTTTTCACGTAATGCAGTTAAATTAATTGCCCTTCGTACTTAACAATAGTTTTCGTAGTAAATTTTCACCGTTTAATGACTAATATTCATATAATTCCTTTTCTTATAACTGAATTTAATAGAACTTTTAAACTACTTAAAATATTCGATTTCTCCGCTCCTTTAGACTTACGAGGTCCGTATCGTGTATAAACTGCCATCTGCATTCAAATTTTATAGATAAAACGCATGGAACTCGAAAAATCGCTACTTACCTAAAACAAGCCAAAAACACATAAAAAAAACACCAATCCATCCATATCTTGAATGAAAATTGGTCTTTTCTGTTTAAATTTTCTTGTAATACGGTTAAATTTATTGCCCTTCGTACTTTACAATAGTTTTCGTAGTAAATTTTCACTGTTATGACTAATATTCATAAAATTCGTTTTCTTATAACTGAATTTAAAAGAACTTTTAAACCACTTAAAGTATTTGATTTTTCTGCTCCTTTAGACGTATAAGGTCCGTTTTTTGTAGAAACTGCCCTGTACACTCAAATTTGATAAATAAAACACACGGAACTCGAAAAATCGCTACTTACTTCAACCAAGCCAAAAACGCAGAAATAATAACACCAATCCATCCATCTCTTGAATGAAAATTGGTCTTTTCTGTTTAAATTTTCTTTTAACACAGTTTAATTTATTGCCCCTCGAATTTAGCAATAGTTTAGGTAGTAAATTTTCAACAATAAGTAACAAATTTCATATAATTCGTTTTCTTATAATCGTATTTTCATAGAATTTTAAACTTTTTGAAATATTCGATTTCTCCGCTTCTTTAGACTTAGAAGGTCCGTATCGTGTGGAAACTGCCCTGTACACTCAAATTTGGTAAATAAACCACACAGAACTCGAAAAATTGCTTCTTACCTCAACCAAGCGAAACATTTAGAAATAAATCACCAATTCATCCATATCTTGAATGAAAATTGGTCTTTTCTGTTTAAATTTTCTTGTAATACAGTTTAATTTATTGCCCCTCGACCTCGAATTTAGCAATAGTTTTCGTAGTAAATTTTCACCAATAAATAACAAATTTTCATATAATTTGTTTTCTTATAATTGTATTTTCATAGAATTTTATAACTTTTTAAAATCTTCGATTTTTCCACTTCTTTAGACTTATAAGGTCCGTATCGTATAGAAACTGCCATCTGCACTCAAATTTGATAAATAAAACACACGGAACTCGAAAAATCGCTACTTACTTCAACCAAGCCAAAAACGCAGAAATAATAACACCAATCCATCCATCTCTTGAATGAAAATTGGTCTTTTCTGTTTAAATTTTCTTTTAACACAGTTTAATTTATTGCCCCTCGAATTTAGCAATAGTTTAGGTAGTAAATTTTCAACAATAAGTAACAAATTTCATATAATTCGTTTTCTTATAATCGTATTTTCATAGAATTTTAAACTTTTTGAAATATTCGATTTTCCGCTCCTTTTAGACTTATAAGGTCCGTATTGTGTAGAAACTGCCATCTACATTCAAATTTTATAGATAAAACACATGGAACTCGAAAAATCGCTACTTACCTCAAACAAGCCAAAAACGCATAAATAAAAACACCAATTCGTCAATATCTTGAATGAAAATTGGTCTTCACGTTTAATTTTTCACGTAATGCAGTTAAATTAATTGCCCTTCGTACTTTACAATAGTTTTCGTAGTAAATTTTCACCGTTTAATGACTAATATTCATATAATTCCTTTTCTTATAACTGAATTTAATAGAACTTTTAAACTACTTAAAATATTCGATTTCTCCGCTCCTTTAGACTTACGAGGTCCGTATCGTGTATAAACTGCCATCTGCATTCAAATTTTATAGATAAAACGCATGGAACTCGAAAAATCGCTACTTACCTAAAACAAGCCAAAAACACATAAAAAAAACACCAATCCATCCATATCTTGAATGAAAATTGGTCTTTTCTGTTTAAATTTTCTTGTAATACGGTTAAATTTATTGCCCTTCGTACTTTACAATAGTTTTCGTAGTAAATTTTCACTGTTATGACTAATATTCATAAAATTCGTTTTCTTATAACTGAATTTAAAAGAACTTTTAAACTACTTAAAGTATTTGATTTTTCTGCTCCTTTAGACGTATAAGGTCCGTTTTTTGTAGAAACTGCCCTGTACACTCAAATTTGATAAATAAACCACACGGAACTCGAAAAATCGCTACTAACCTCAACCAAGCGAAAAATTTAGAAATACATCAACAATTCATCCATATCTTGAATGAAAATTGGTCTTCTCTGTTTAAATTTTCTTGTAATGCAGTTTAATTTATTGCCCTCGTATTTAGCAATAGTTTTCGTAGTAAATTTTCACCAATAAATACCTAGTTTTCATATAATTCGTTTTCTTATAATCGTATTTTCATAAAATTTTAAACTTTTCAAAATCTTCGATTTTTCCGCTACTTCAGACTTATAAGGTCCGTATTGTGTAGAAACTGCCCTGTACACTCAAATTTGATAAATAAAATACACGGAATTCGACAAATCGCTATTTACCTCAACCAAGCCAAAAATGAAGAAATAAAAACAACAATTCATCCATATCTTGACTGAAAATTGGTCTTTTCTGTATAAATTTTCTTGTTACACAGTGCAATTAATTGCTTTTCGAATTATACAACATTCTTCGTAGTAAATTTTCAACGTTAAATAACTTATTTTCATATAATTCGTTTTCTTATAATTGTATTTTCAAAGAATTTTAAACTTTTTCAAATCTTCGATTTTTCCGCTCCATTTAGACTTATGAGGTCCGTATTGTATAGAAACTGCCACCTAAATTCAAATTTTATAGATAAAACACACGGAACTCGAAAATCGTTACTTACCTCAACCAAGCCAAAAACGCAGAAAGAAAAACACCAATCCATGCATATCTTGACTGAAAATTGGTCTTTTCTGTATAAATTTTCATGTTACACAGTGCAATTAATTGCTTTTCGAATTATACAACATTCTTCGTAGTAAATTTTCACTGTTATGACTAATATTCATAAAATTCATTTTTTTATAACTGAATTTAATACATAACATAAACATAAACACTCACGCCTGTCACCCAGAGGGGTAGGCAGAGACTACAGACTTCCATTTGGCACGATCCTGACACACCTCTCTCGCCTCCTTCACATCGATACACCTCCGCATACATGCTCGTCGGTTAAGGGTACTCCTAATTTGGCCCGTTTTCAATAATTCGCCAATTTGGTCGATAAATTTTCGCCTAGAACGTCCCTTTCCGACTCTGCCATTCACTTCTGCAACATAAATTTTCTTTGTCACTCTTTCCTCATCCATTCTTTCTATATGACCAAACCACCAAAGCATTCCTTTCTTAATCCTGGTCACAACATCATCTTGCAAACCACACTCTTCTCTTATTACACAATTTCTTACCCTGTCATTCAGATTCAGCCCTAACATACTCCTTAACGACCGCATTTCTACTGCGTTCATTCTACTCTCGTTCTTCTTCTGCCACACCCAACTTTCACTACCATACGTTAAAGTAGGGACCAACACAGCATTGTGAATTGCCATACGTGCCTTTTTCGACACATTTTGACTCTTTACAATAGAGTGCAGGGCCCCATTTACTCTATTTCCCGCATTCACTCGTCGTTCTATATCCTTATCATATCTCCCATCCCTGCTAAATACGCAGCCCAAATATACAAACTCATCTACTTGCTCGATCAACTCCCCTTCTATTCTTATTTCACAAATCGTTTTACTTTCTTCTCTTTCAAAAACCATAACCTTCGTCTTACTTGCGTTCACTTTCATACCCCTTTCTTTTAATGATCTGTTCATTAATGTAACCTTCATTTGCAACTCGGCCGCCGACGACGCAAGGATAACTTGATCATCGGCGTACAAAAGGCATTTGACGGTTTTATAATTAAGATTTAATAGTACTTTTAAATTACTTGAAATATTCGATTTCTCCGCTTCTTTAGACTTAGAAGGTCCGTATCGTGTGGAAACTGCCCTGTACACTCAAATTTGGTAAATAAACCACACAGAACTCGAAAAATTGCTTCTTACCTCAACCAAGCGAAACATTTAGAAATAAATCACCAATTCATCCATATCTTGAATGAAAATTGGTCTTTTCTGTTTAAATTTTCTTGTAATACAGTTTAATTTATTGCCCCTCGACCTCGAATTTAGCAATAGTTTTCGTAGTAAATTTTCACCAATAAATAACAAATTTTCATATAATTTGTTTTCTTATAATTGTATTTTCATAGAATTTTAAAACTTTTTAAAATCTTCGATTTTTCCACTTCTTTAGACTTATAAGGTCCGTATCGTATAGAAACTGCCATCTGCACTCAAATTTGATAAATAAAACACACGGAACTCGAAAAATCGCTACTTACCTCAACCAAGCCAAAAACGCAGAAATAAAAACACCAATCCATCCATCTCCTGAATGAAAATTGGTCTTTTCTGTTTAAATTTTCTTGTAATACAGTTTAATTTATTGCCCCTCGAATTTATCAATAGTTTTCGTAGTAAATTTTCACCAATAAATAACAAATTTCATATAATTCGTTTTCTTATAATCGTACTTTCATAGAATTTTAAACTTTTTAAAATATTCGATTTTTCCGCTCCTTTTAGACTTATAAGGTCCGTATTGTGTAGAAACTACCATCTGCATTTAAATTTTATAGATAAAACGCATGGAACTCGAAAAATCGCTACTTACCTAAAACAAGCCAAAAGCACAAAAATAAAAACACCAATCCATCCATATCTTGAATGAAAATTGGTCCTTTCTGTTTAAATTTTCTTGTAATACAGTTAAATTAATCGCCCTTCGTACTTTACAATAGTTTTCGTAGTAAATTTTCACTGTTATGACTAATATTCATAAAATTCGTTTTCTTATAACTGAATTTAAAAGAACTTTTAAACTACTTAAAGTATTCGATTTTTCTGTTCCTTTAGACGTATAAGGTCCGTTTTTTGTAGAAACTGCCCTGTACACTCAAATTTGATAAATAAACCACACGGAACTCGAAAAATTGCTACTAACCTCAACCAAGCGAAAAATTTAGAAATACATAAACAATTCATCCATATCTTGAATGAAAATTGGTCTTCTCTGTTTAAATTTTCTTGTAATACAGTTTAATTTATTGCCCTCGTATTTAGCAATAGTTTTCGTAGTAAATTTTCCCCAATAAATACCTAGTTTTCATATAATTCGTTTTCTTATAATCGTATATTCATAAAATTTTAAACTTTTCAAAATCTTCGATTTTTCCGCTACTTCAGACTTATAAGGTCCGTATTGTGTAGAAACTGCCCTGTACACTCAAATTTGATAAATAAAATACACGGAATTCGACAAATCGCTACTTACCTCAACCAAGCCAAAAATGAAGAAATAAAAACAACAATTCATCCATATCTTGACTGAAAATTGGTCTTTTCTGTATAAATTTTCTTGTTACACAGTGCAATTAATTGCTTTTCGAATTATACAACATTCTTCGTAGTAAATTTTCAACGTTAAATAACTTATTTTCATATAATTCCTTTTCTTATAATTGTATTTTCAAAGAATTTTAAACTTTTTCAAATCTTCGATTTTTCCGCTCCATTTAGACTAATGAGGTCCGTATTGTATAGAAACTGCCACCTAAATTCAAATTTTATAGATAAAACACACGGAACTCGAAAATCGTTACTTACCTCAACCAAGCCAAAAACGCAGAAAGAAAAACACCAATCCATGCATATCTTGACTGAAAATTGGTCTTTTCTGTATAAATTTTCATGTTACACAGTGCAATTAATAGCTTTTCGAATTATACAACATTCTTCGTAGTAAATTTTCACTGTTATGACTAATATTCATAAAATTCATTTTCTTATAACTGAATTTAATACATAACATAAACATAAACACTCACGCCTGTCACCCAGAGGGGTAGGCAGAGACTACAGACTTCCATTTGGCACGATCCTGACACACCTCTCTCGCCTCCTTCACATCCATACACTTCCGCATACATGCTCGTCGGTTAAGGGTACTCCTAATTTGGCCCGTTTTCAATAATTCGCCAATTTGGTCGATAAATTTTCGCCTAGAACGTTCCTTTCCGACTCTGCCATTCACTTCTGCAACAAAAATTTTCTTTGTCACTCTTTCCTCATCCATTCTTTCTATATGACCAAACCACCAAAGCATTCCTTTCTTAATCCTGGTCACAACATCATCTTGCAAACCACACTCTTCTCTTATTACACAATTTCTTACCCTGTCATTCAGATTCAGCCCTAACATACTCCTTAACGACCGCATTTCTACTGCGTTCATTCTACTCTCGTTCTTCTTCTGCCACACCCAACTTTCACTACCATACGTTAAAGTAGGGACCAACACAGCATTGTGAATTGCCATACGTGCCTTTTTCGACACATTTTGACTCTTTACAATAGAGTGCAGGGCCCCATTTACTCTATTTCCCGCATTCACTCGTCGTTCTATATCCTTATCATATCTCCCATCCCTGCTAAATACGCAGCCCAAATATACAAACTCATCTACTTGCTCGATCAACTCCCCTTCTATTCTTATTTCACAAATCGTTTTACTTTCTTCTCTTTCAAAAACCATAACCTTCGTCTTACTTGCGTTCACTTTCATACCCCTTTCTTTTAATGATCTGTTCATTAATGTAACCATCATTTGCAACTCGGCCGCCGACGACGCAAGGATAACTTGATCATCGGCGTACAAAAGGCATTTGACGGTTTTATAATTAAGATTTAATAGTACTTTTAAATTACTTGAAATATTCGATTTCTCCGCTTCTTTAGACTTAGAAGGTCCGTATCGTGTGGAAACTGCCCTGTACACTCAAATTTGGTAAATAAACCACACAGAACTCGAAAAATTGCTTCTTACCTCAACCAAGCGAAACATTTAGAAATAAATCACCAATTCATCCATATCTTGAATGAAAATTGGTCTTTTCTGTTTAAATTTTCTTATAATACAGTTTAATTTATTGCCCCTCGAATTTAGCAATAGTTTTCGTAGTAAATTTTCACCAATAAATAACAAATTTTCATATAATTTGTTTTCTTATAATTGTATTTTCATAGAATTTTAAAACTTTTTAAAATCTTCGATTTTTCCACTTCTTTAGACTTATAAGGTCCGTATCGTATAGAAACTGCCATCTGCACTCAAATTTGATAAATAAAACACACGGAACTCGAAAAATCGCTACTTACCTCAACCAAGCCAAAAACGCAGAAATAAAAAAACCAATCCATCCATCTACTGAATGAAAATTGGTCTTTTCTGTTTAAATTTTCTTGTAATACAGTTTAATTTATTGCCCCTCGAATTTATCAATAGTTTTCGTAGTAAATTTTCACCAATAAATAACAAATTTCATATAATTCGTTTTCTTATAATCGTACTTTCATAGAATTTTAAACTTTTTAAAATATTCGATTTTTCCGCTCCTTTTAGACTTATAAGGTCCGTATTGTGCAGAAACTGCCATCTACATTCAAATTTTATAGATAAAACACATGGAACTCGAAAAATCGCTACTTACCTCAAACAAGCCAAAAACGCATAAATAAAAACACCAATTCGTCAATATCTTGAATGAAAATTGGTCTTCACGTTTAATTTTTCACGTAATGCAGTTAAATTAATTGCCCTTCGTACTTTACAATAGTTTTCGTAGTAAATTTTCATCGTTTAATGACTAATATTCATATAATTCCTTTTCTTATAACTGAATTTAATAGAACTTTTAAACTACTTAAAATATTCGATTTCTCCGCTCCTTTAGACTTACGAGGTCCGTATCGTGTAGAAACTGCCATCTGCATTCAAATTTTATAGATAAAACGCATGGAACTCGAAAAATCGCTACTTACCTAAAACAAGCCAAAAACACATAAAAAAAACACCAATCCATTCATATCTTGAATAAAAATTGGTCTTTTCTGTTTAAATTTTCTTGTAATACGGTTAAATTTATTGCCCTTCGTACTTTACAATAGTTTTCGTAGTAAATTTTCACTGTTATGACTAATATTCATAAAATTCGTTTTCTTATAACTGAATTTAAAAGAACTTTTAAACTACTTAAAGTATTCGATTTTTCTGCTCCTTTAGACGTATAAGGTCCGTTTTTATAGAAACTGCCCTGTACACTCAAATTTGATAAATAAACCACACGGAACTCGAAAAATCGCTACTAACCTCAACCAAGCGAAAAATTTAGAAATACATTAACAATTCATCCATATCTTGAATGAAAATTGGTCTTCTCTGTTTAAATTTTCTTGTAATGCAGTTTAATTTATTGCCCTCGTATTTAGCAATAGTTTTCGTAGTAAATTTTCACCAATAAATACCTAGTTTTCATATAATTCGTTTTCTTATAATCGTATTTTCATAAAATTTTAAACTTTTCAAAATCTTCGATTTTTCCGCTACTTCAGACTTATAAGGTCCGTATTGTGTAGAAACTGCCCTGTAGACTCAAATTTGATAAATAAAATACACGGAATTCGACAAATCGCTACTTACCTCAACCAAGCCAAAAATGAAGAAATAAAAACAACAATTCATCCATATCTTGACTGAAAATTGGTCTTTTCTGTATAAATTTTCTTGTTACACAGTGCAATTAATTGCTTTTCGAATTATACAACATTCTTCGTAGTAAATTTTCAACGTTAAATATTTTATTTTCATATAATTCGTTTGCTTATAACTGAATTTAATAGTATTTTTATTGTATTTTCAAAGAATTTTAAACTTTTTCAAATCTTCGATTTTTCCGCTCCATTTAGACTTATGAGGTCCGTATTGTGTAGAAACTGCCACCTAAATTCAAATTTTATAGATAAAACACACGGAACTCGAAAATCGTTACTTACCTCAACCAAGCCAAAAACGCAGAAATAAAAACACCAATCCATCCATATCTTGACTGAAAATTGGTCTTTTCTGTTTAAATTTTCTTTTAACACAGTTTAATTTAGTGCCCCTCGAATTTAGCAATAGTTTAGGTAGTAAATTTTCAACAATAAGTAACAAATTTCATATAATTCGTTTTCTTATAATCGTATTTTCATAGAATTTTAAACTTTTTGAAATATTCGATTTTTCCGCTCCTTTTAGACTTATAAGGTCCGTATTGTGTAGAAACTGCCATCTACATTCAAATTTTATAGATAAAACACATGGAACTCGAAAAATCGCTACTTACCTCAAACAAGCCAAAAACGCATAAATAAAAACACCAATTCGTCAATATCTTGAATGAAAATTGGTCTTCACGTTTAATTTTTCACGTAATGCAGTTAAATTAATTGCCCTTCGTACTTTACAATAGTTTTCGTAGTAAATTTTCACCGTTTAATGACTAATATTCATATAATTCCTTTTCTTATAACTGAATTTAATAGAACTTTTAAACTACTTAAAATATTCGATTTCTCCGCTCCTTTAGACTTACGAGGTCCGTATCGTGTAGAAACTGCCATCTGCATTCAAATTTTATAGATAAAACGCATGGAACTCGAAAAATCGCTACTTACCTAAAACAAGCCAAAAACACATAAAAAAACACCAATCCATCCATATCTTGAATGAAAATTGGTCTTTTCTGTTTAAATTTTCTTGTAATACGGTTAAATTTATTGCCCTTCGTACTTTACAATAGTTTTCGTAGTAAATTTTCACTGTTATGACTAATATTCATAAAATTCGTTTTCTTATAACTGAATTTAAAAGAACTTTTAAACTACTTAAAGTATTCGATTTTTCTGCTCCTTTAGACGTATAAGGTCCGTTTTTTGTAGAAACTGCCCTGTACACTCAAATTTGATAAATAAACCACACGGAACTCGAAAAATCGCTACTAACCTCAACCAAGCGAAAAATTTAGAAATACATCAACAATTCATCCATATCTTGAATGAAAATTGGTCTTCTCTGTTTAAATTTTCTTGTAATGCAGTTAAATTTATTGCCCTCGTAATTAGCAATAGTTTTCGTAGTAAATTTTCACCAATAAATACCTAGTTTTCATATAATTCGTTTTCTTATAATCGTATTTTCATAAAATTTTAAACTTTTCAAAATCTTCGATTTTTCCGCTACTTCAGACTTATAAGGTCCGTATTGTGTAGAAACTGCCCTGTACACTCAAATTTGATAAATAAAATACACGGAACTCGAAAAATCGCTACTTACCTCAACCAAGCCAAAAACGCAGAAATAAAAACAACAATTCATCCATATCTTGAATGAAAATTGGTCTTTTCTGTTTAAATTTTCTTGTAAAACAGTTTAATTTATTGCCCCTCGAATTTAGCAATAGTTTAGGTAGTAAATTTTCAACAATAAATAACAAATTTCATATAATTCGTTTTCTTATAATCGTATTTTCATAGAATTTTAAACTTTTTGAAATATTCGATTTTTCCGCTCCTTTTAGACTTATAAGGTCCGTATTGTGTAGAAACTGCCATCTACATTCAAATTTTATAGATAAAACACATGGAACTCGAAAAATCGCTACTTACCTCAAACAAGCCAAAAACGCATAAATAAAAACACCAATTCGTCAATATCTTGAATGAAAATTGGTCTTCATGTTTAATTTTTCACGTAATGCAGTTAAATTAATTGCCCTTCGTACTTTAAAATAGTTTTCGTAGTAAATTTTCACCGTTTAATGACTAATATTCATATAATTCCTTTTCTTATAACTGAATTTAATAGAACTTTTGAACTACTTAAAATATTCGATTTCTCCGCTTCTTTAGACTTAGAAGGTCCGTATCGTGTGGAAACTGCCCTGTACACTCAAATTTGGTAAATAAACCACACAGAACTCGAAAAATTGCTTCTTACCTCAACCAAGCGAAACATTTAGAAATAAATCACCAATTCATCCATATCTTGAATGAAAATTGGTCTTTTCTGTTTAAATTTTCTTGTAATACAGTTTAATTTATTGCCCCTCGACCTCGAATTTAGCAATAGTTTTCGTAGTAAATTTTCACCAATAAATAACAAATTTTCATATAATTTGTTTTCTTATAATTGTATTTTCATAGAATTTTAAAACTTTTTAAAATCTTCGATTTTTCCACTTCTTTAGACTTATAAGGTCCGTATCGTATAGAAACTGCCATCTGCACTCAAATTTGATAAATAAAACACACGGAACTCGAAAAATCGCTACTTACCTCAACCAAGCCAAAAACGCAGAAATAAAAACAACAATTCATCCATATCTTGAATGAAAATTGGTCTTTTCTGTTTAAATTTTCTTGTAAAACAGTTTAATTTATTGCCCCTCGAATTTAGCAATAGTTTAGGTAGTAAATTTTCAACAATAAATAACAAATTTCATATAATTCGTTTTCTTATAATCGTATTTTCATAGAATTTTAAACTTTTTGAAATATTCGATTTTTCCGCTCCTTTTAGACTTATAAGGTCCGTATTGTGTAGAAACTGCCATCTACATTCAAATTTTATAGATAAAACACATGGAACTCGAAAAATCGCTACTTACCTCAAACAAGCCAAAAACGCATAAATAAAAACACCAATTCGTCAATATCTTGAATGAAAATTGGTCTTCATGTTTAATTTTTCACGTAATGCAGTTAAATTAATTGCCCTTCGTACTTTAAAATAGTTTTCGTAGTAAATTTTCACCGTTTAATGACTAATATTCATATAATTCCTTTTCTTATAACTGAATTTAATAGAACTTTTGAACTACTTAAAATATTCGATTTCTCCGCTTCTTTAGACTTAGAAGGTCCGTATCGTGTGGAAACTGCCCTGTACACTCAAATTTGGTAAATAAACCACACAGAACTCGAAAAATTGCTTCTTACCTCAACCAAGCGAAACATTTAGAAATAAATCACCAATTCATCCATATCTTGAATGAAAATTGGTCTTTTCTGTTTAAATTTTCTTGTAATACAGTTTAATTTATTGCCCCTCGACCTCGAATTTAGCAATAGTTTTCGTAGTAAATTTTCACCAATAAATAACAAATTTTCATATAATTTGTTTTCTTATAATTGTATTTTCATAGAATTTTAAAACTTTTTAAAATCTTCGATTTTTCCACTTCTTTAGACTTATAAGGTCCGTATCGTATAGAAACTGCCATCTGCACTCAAATTTGATAAATAAAACACACGGAACTCGAAAAATCGCTACTTACCTCAAACAAGCCAAAAACGCATAAATAAAAACACCAATTCGTCAATATCTTGAATGAAAATTGGTCTTCATGTTTAATTTTTCACGTAATGCAGTTAAATTAATTGCCCTTCGTACTTTAAAATAGTTTTCGTAGTAAATTTTCACCGTTTAATGACTAATATTCATATAATTCCTTTTCTTATAACTGAATTTAATAGAACTTTTGAACTACTTAAAATATTCGATTTCTCCGCTTCTTTAGACTTAGAAGGTCCGTATCGTGTGGAAACTGCCCTGTACACTCAAATTTGGTAAATAAACCACACAGAACTCGAAAAATTGCTTCTTACCTCAACCAAGCGAAACATTTAGAAATAAATCACCAATTCATCCATATCTTGAATGAAAATTGGTCTTTTCTGTTTAAATTTTCTTGTAATACAGTTTAATTTATTGCCCCTCGACCTCGAATTTAGCAATAGTTTTCGTAGTAAATTTTCACCAATAAATAACAAATTTTCATATAATTTGTTTTCTTATAATTGTATTTTCATAGAATTTTAAAACTTTTTAAAATCTTCGATTTTTCCACTTCTTTAGACTTATAAGGTCCGTATCGTATAGAAACTGCCATCTGCACTCAAATTTGATAAATAAAACACACGGAACTCGAAAAATCGCTACTTACCTCAACCAAGCCAAAAACGCAGAAATAAAAACACCAATCCATCCATCTCCTGAATGAAAATTGGTCTTTTCTGTTTAAATTTTCTTGTAATACAGTTTAATTTATTGCCCCTCGAATTTATCAATAGTTTTCGTAGTAAATTTTCACCAATAAATAACAAATTTCATATAATTCGTTTTCTTATAATCGTACTTTCATAGAATTTTAAACTTTTTAAAATATTCGATTTTTCCGCTCCTTTTAGACTTATAAGGTCCGTATTGTGTAGAAACTACCATCTGCATTTAAATTTTATAGATAAAACGCATGGAACTCGAAAAATCGCTACTTACCTAAAACAAGCCAAAAGCACAAAAATAAAAACACCAATCCATCCATATCTTGAATGAAAATTGGTCCTTTCTGTTTAAATTTTCTTGTAATACAGTTAAATTAATCGCCCTTCGTACTTTACAATAGTTTTCGTAGTAAATTTTCACTGTTATGACTAATATTCATAAAATTCGTTTTCTTATAACTGAATTTAAAAGAACTTTTAAACTACTTAAAGTATTCGATTTTTCTGTTCCTTTAGACGTATAAGGTCCGTTTTTTGTAGAAACTGCCCTGTACACTCAAATTTGATAAATAAACCACACGGAACTCGAAAAATTGCTACTAACCTCAACCAAGCGAAAAATTTAGAAATACATAAACAATTCATCCATATCTTGAATGAAAATTGGTCTTCTCTGTTTAAATTTTCTTGTAATACAGTTTAATTTATTGCCCTCGTATTTAGCAATAGTTTTCGTAGTAAATTTTCCCCAATAAATACCTAGTTTTCATATAATTCGTTTTCTTATAATCGTATATTCATAAAATTTTAAACTTTTCAAAATCTTCGATTTTTCCGCTACTTCAGACTTATAAGGTCCGTATTGTGTAGAAACTGCCCTGTACACTCAAATTTGATAAATAAAATACACGGAATTCGACAAATCGCTACTTACCTCAACCAAGCCAAAAATGAAGAAATAAAAACAACAATTCATCCATATCTTGACTGAAAATTGGTCTTTTCTGTATAAATTTTCTTGTTACACAGTGCAATTAATTGCTTTTCGAATTATACAACATTCTTCGTAGTAAATTTTCAACGTTAAATAACTTATTTTCATATAATTCCTTTTCTTATAATTGTATTTTCAAAGAATTTTAAACTTTTTCAAATCTTCGATTTTTCCGCTCCATTTAGACTAATGAGGTCCGTATTGTATAGAAACTGCCACCTAAATTCAAATTTTATAGATAAAACACACGGAACTCGAAAATCGTTACTTACCTCAACCAAGCCAAAAACGCAGAAAGAAAAACACCAATCCATGCATATCTTGACTGAAAATTGGTCTTTTCTGTATAAATTTTCATGTTACACAGTGCAATTAATAGCTTTTCGAATTATACAACATTCTTCGTAGTAAATTTTCACTGTTATGACTAATATTCATAAAATTCATTTTCTTATAACTGAATTTAATACATAACATAAACATAAACACCCACGCCTGTCACCCAGAGGGGTAGGCAGAGACTACAGACTTCCATTTGGCACGATCCTGACACACCTCTCTCGCCTCCTTCACATCCATACACTTCCGCATACATGCTCGTCGGTTAAGGGTACTCCTAATTTGGCCCGTTTTCAATAATTCGCCAATTTGGTCGATAAATTTTCGCCTAGAACGTTCCTTTCCGACTCTGCCATTCACTTCTGCAACAAAAATTTTCTTTGTCACTCTTTCCTCATCCATTCTTTCTATATGACCAAACCACCAAAGCATTCCTTTCTTAATCCTGGTCACAACATCATCTTGCAAACCACACTCTTCTCTTATTACACAATTTCTTACCCTGTCATTCAGATTCAGCCCTAACATACTCCTTAACGACCGCATTTCTACTGCGTTCATTCTACTCTCGTTCTTCTTCTGCCACACCCAACTTTCACTACCATACGTTAAAGTAGGGACCAACACAGCATTGTGAATTGCCATACGTGCCTTTTTCGACACATTTTGACTCTTTACAATAGAGTGCAGGGCCCCATTTACTCTATTTCCCGCATTCACTCGTCGTTCTATATCCTTATCATATCTCCCATCCCTGCTAAATACGCAGCCCAAATATACAAACTCATCTACTTGCTCGATCAACTCCCCTTCTATTCTTATTTCACAAATCGTTTTACTTTCTTCTCTTTCAAAAACCATAACCTTCGTCTTACTTGCGTTCACTTTCATACCCCTTTCTTTTAATGATCTGTTCATTAATGTAACCATCATTTGCAACTCGGCCGCCGACGACGCAAGGATAACTTGATCATCGGCGTACAAAAGGCATTTGACGGTTTTATAATTAAGATTTAATAGTACTTTTAAATTACTTGAAATATTCGATTTCTCCGCTTCTTTAGACTTAGAAGGTCCGTATCGTGTGGAAACTGCCCTGTACACTCAAATTTGGTAAATAAACCACACAGAACTCGAAAAATTGCTTCTTACCTCAACCAAGCGAAACATTTAGAAATAAATCACCAATTCATCCATATCTTGAATGAAAATTGGTCTTTTCTGTTTAAATTTTCTTATAATACAGTTTAATTTATTGCCCCTCGAATTTAGCAATAGTTTTCGTAGTAAATTTTCACCAATAAATAACAAATTTTCATATAATTTGTTTTCTTATAATTGTATTTTCATAGAATTTTAAAACTTTTTAAAATCTTCGATTTTTCCACTTCTTTAGACTTATAAGGTCCGTATCGTATAGAAACTGCCATCTGCACTCAAATTTGATAAATAAAACACACGGAACTCGAAAAATCGCTACTTACCTCAACCAAGCCAAAAACGCAGAAATAAAAAAACCAATCCATCCATCTACTGAATGAAAATTGGTCTTTTCTGTTTAAATTTTCTTGTAATACAGTTTAATTTATTGCCCCTCGAATTTATCAATAGTTTTCGTAGTAAATTTTCACCAATAAATAACAAATTTCATATAATTCGTTTTCTTATAATCGTATTTTCATAGAATTTGAAATATTCGATTTTTCCGCTCCTTTTAGACTTATAAGGTCCGTATTGTGCAGAAACTGCCATCTACATTCAAATTTTATAGATAAAACACATGGAACTCGAAAAATCGCTACTTACCTCAAACAAGCCAAAAACGCATAAATAAAAACACCAATTCGTCAATATCTTGAATGAAAATTGGTCTTCACGTTTAATTTTTCACGTAATGCAGTTAAATTAATTGCCCTTCGTACTTTACAATAGTTTTCGTAGTAAATTTTCATCGTTTAATGACTAATATTCATATAATTCCTTTTCTTATAACTGAATTTAATAGAACTTTTAAACTACTTAAAATATTCGATTTCTCCGCTCCTTTAGACTTACGAGGTCCGTATCGTGTAGAAACTGCCATCTGCATTCAAATTTTATAGATAAAACGCATGGAACTCGAAAAATCGCTACTTACCTAAAACAAGCCAAAAACACATAAAAAAAACACCAATCCATTCATATCTTGAATAAAAATTGGTCTTTTCTGTTTAAATTTTCTTGTAATACGGTTAAATTTATTGCCCTTCGTACTTTACAATAGTTTTCGTAGTAAATTTTCACTGTTATGACTAATATTCATAAAATTCGTTTTCTTATAACTGAATTTAAAAGAACTTTTAAACTACTTAAAGTATTCGATTTTTCTGCTCCTTTAGACGTATAAGGTCCGTTTTTATAGAAACTGCCCTGTACACTCAAATTTGATAAATAAACCACACGGAACTCGAAAAATCGCTACTAACCTCAACCAAGCGAAAAATTTAGAAATACATTAACAATTCATCCATATCTTGAATGAAAATTGGTCTTCTCTGTTTAAATTTTCTTGTAATGCAGTTTAATTTATTGCCCTCGTATTTAGCAATAGTTTTCGTAGTAAATTTTCACCAATAAATACCTAGTTTTCATATAATTCGTTTTCTTATAATCGTATTTTCATAAAATTTTAAACTTTTCAAAATCTTCGATTTTTCCGCTACTTCAGACTTATAAGGTCCGTATTGTGTAGAAACTGCCCTGTAGACTCAAATTTGATAAATAAAATACACGGAATTCGACAAATCGCTACTTACCTCAACCAAGCCAAAAATGAAGAAATAAAAACAACAATTCATCCATATCTTGACTGAAAATTGGTCTTTTCTGTATAAATTTTCTTGTTACACAGTGCAATTAATTGCTTTTCGAATTATACAACATTCTTCGTAGTAAATTTTCAACGTTAAATATTTTATTTTCATATAATTCGTTTGCTTATAACTGAATTTAATAGTATTTTTATTGTATTTTCAAAGAATTTTAAACTTTTTCAAATCTTCGATTTTTCCGCTCCATTTAGACTTATGAGGTCCGTATTGTGTAGAAACTGCCACCTAAATTCAAATTTTATAGATAAAACACACGGAACTCGAAAATCGTTACTTACCTCAACCAAGCCAAAAACGCAGAAATAAAAACACCAATCCATCCATATCTTGACTGAAAATTGGTCTTTTCTGTTTAAATTTTCTTTTAACACAGTTTAATTTAGTGCCCCTCGAATTTAGCAATAGTTTAGGTAGTAAATTTTCAACAATAAGTAACAAATTTCATATAATTCGTTTTCTTATAATCGTATTTTCATAGAATTTTAAACTTTTTGAAATATTCGATTTTTCCGCTCCTTTTAGACTTATAAGGTCCGTATTGTGTAGAAACTGCCATCTACATTCAAATTTTATAGATAAAACACATGGAACTCGAAAAATCGCTACTTACCTCAAACAAGCCAAAAACGCATAAATAAAAACACCAATTCGTCAATATCTTGAATGAAAATTGGTCTTCACGTTTAATTTTTCACGTAATGCAGTTAAATTAATTGCCCTTCGTACTTTACAATAGTTTTCGTAGTAAATTTTCACCGTTTAATGACTAATATTCATATAATTCCTTTTCTTATAACTGAATTTAATAGAACTTTTAAACTACTTAAAATATTCGATTTCTCCGCTCCTTTAGACTTACGAGGTCCGTATCGTGTAGAAACTGCCATCTGCATTCAAATTTTATAGATAAAACGCATGGAACTCGAAAAATCGCTACTTACCTAAAACAAGCCAAAAACACATAAAAAAACACCAA
Source organism: Parnassius smintheus behrii (assembly GCA_036936625.1). Lineage (NCBI taxonomy): Eukaryota > Metazoa > Arthropoda > Insecta > Lepidoptera > Papilionidae > Parnassius > Parnassius smintheus. Next base: position 33,842,031 of record JAUPFT010000027.1, read on the forward strand.
TCCATCCATATCTTGAATGAAAATTGGTCTTTTCTGTTTAAATTTTCTTGTAATACGGTTAAATTTATTGCCCTTCGTACTTTACAATAGTTTTCGTAGTAAATTTTCACTGTTATGACTAATATTCATAAAATTCGTTTTCTTATAACTGAATTTAAAAGAACTTTTAAACTACTTAAAGTATTCGATTTTTCTGCTCCTTTAGACGTATAAGGTCCGTTTTTTGTAGAAACTGCCCTGTACACTCAAATTTGATAAATAAACCACACGGAACTCGAAAAATCGCTACTAACCTCAACCAAGCGAAAAATTTAGAAATACATCAACAATTCATCCATATCTTGAATGAAAATTGGTCTTCTCTGTTTAAATTTTCTTGTAATGCAGTTAAATTTATTGCCCTCGTAATTAGCAATAGTTTTCGTAGTAAATTTTCACCAATAAATACCTAGTTTTCATATAATTCGTTTTCTTATAATCGTATTTTCATAAAATTTTAAACTTTTCAAAATCTTCGATTTTTCCGCTACTTCAGACTTATAAGGTCCGTATTGTGTAGAAACTGCCCTGTACACTCAAATTTGATAAATAAAATACACGGAACTCGAAAAATCGCTACTTACCTCAACCAAGCCAAAAACGCAGAAATAAAAACAACAATTCATCCATATCTTGAATGAAAATTGGTCTTTTCTGTTTAAATTTTCTTGTAAAACAGTTTAATTTATTGCCCCTCGAATTTAGCAATAGTTTAGGTAGTAAATTTTCAACAATAAATAACAAATTTCATATAATTCGTTTTCTTATAATCGTATTTTCATAGAATTTTAAACTTTTTGAAATATTCGATTTTTCCGCTCCTTTTAGACTTATAAGGTCCGTATTGTGTAGAAACTGCCATCTACATTCAAATTTTATAGATAAAACACATGGAACTCGAAAAATCGCTACTTACCTCAAACAAGCCAAAAACGCATAAATAAAAACACCAATTCGTCAATATCTTGAATGAAAATTGGTCTTCATGTTTAATTTTTCACGTAATGCAGTTAAATTAATTGCCCTTCGTACTTTAAAATAGTTTTCGTAGTAAATTTTCACCGTTTAATGACTAATATTCATATAATTCCTTTTCTTATAACTGAATTTAATAGAACTTTTGAACTACTTAAAATATTCGATTTCTCCGCTCCTTTAGACTTACGAGGTCCGTATCGTGTAAAAACTGTCATCTGCATTCAAATTTTATAGATAAAACGCATGGAACTCGAAAAATCGCTACTTACCTAAAACAAGCCAAAAACACATAAAAAAAAACACCAATCCATCCATATCTTGAATGAAAATTGGTCTTTTCTGTTTAAATTTTCTTGTAATACAGTTAAATTTATTGCCCTTCGTAATTTACAATAGTTTTCGTAGTAAATTTTCACTGTTATGACTAATATTCATAAAATTCGTTTTCTTATAACTGAATTTAAAAGAACTTTTAAACTACTTAAAGTATTCGATTTTTCTGCTCCTTTAGACGTATAAGGTCCGTTTTTTGTAGAAACTGCCCTGTACACTCAAATTTGATAAATAAACTACACGGAACTCGAAAAATCGCTACTAACCTCAACCAAGCGAAAAATTTAGAAATACATAAAAAATACATCCATATCTTGAATGAAAATTGGTCTTCTCTGTTTAAATTTTCTTGTAATAAAGTTTAATTTATTGCCCTCGAATTTATCAATAGTTTTCGTAGTAAATTTTCACCAATAAATAACAAATTTCAAATAATTCGTTTTCTTATAATCGTACTTTCATAGAATTTTAAACTTTTTAAAATATTCGATTTTTCCGCTTCTTTTAGACTTATAAGGTCCGTATTGTGTAGAAACTACCATCTGCATTTAAATTTTATAGATAAAACGCATGGAACTCGAAAAATCGCTACTTACCTAAAACAAGCCAAAAGGACAAAAATAAAAACACCAATCCATCCATATCTTGAATGAAAATTGGTCCTTTCTGTTTAAATTTTCTTGTAATACAGTTAAATTAATCGCCCTTCGTACTTTACAATAGTTTTCGTAGTAAATTTTCACTGTTATGACTAATATTCATAAAATTCGTTTTCTTATAACTGAATTTAAAAGAACTTTTAAACTACTTAAAGTATTCGAATTTTCTGTTTCTTTAGACGTATAAGGTCCGTTTTTTGTAGAAACTGCCCTGTACACTCAAATTTGATAAATAAACCACACGGAACTCGAAAAATTGCTACTAACCTCAACCAAGCGAAAAATTTAGAAATACATAAACAATTCATCCATATCTTGAATGAAAATTGGTCTTCTCTGTTTAAATTTTCTTGTAATACAGTTTAATTTATTGCCCTCGTATTTAGCAATAGTTTTCGTAGTAAATTTTCACCAATAAATACCTAGTTTTCATATAATTCGTTTTCTTATAATCGTATTTTCATAAAATTTTAAACTTTTCAAAATCTTCGATTTTTCCGCTACTTCAGACTTATAAGGTCCGTATTGTGTAGAAACTGCCCTGTACACTCAAATTTGATAAATAAAATACACGGAATTCGACAAATCGCTACTTACCTCAACCAAGCCAAAAATGAAGAAATAAAAACAACAATTCATCCATATCTTGACTGAAAATTGGTCTTTTCTGTATAAATTTTCTTGTTACACAGTGCAGTTAATTGCTTTTCGAATTATACAACATTCTTCGTAGTAAATTTTCAACGTTAAATAACTTATTTTCATATAATTCGTTTTCTTATAATTGTATTTTCAAAGAATTTTAAACTTTTTCAAATCTTCGATTTTTCCGCTCCATTTAGACTTATGAGGTCCGTATTGTATAGAAACTGCCACCTAAATTCAAATTTTATAGATAAAACACACGGAACTCGAAAATCGTTACTTACCTCAACCAAGCCAAAAACGCAGAAAGAAAAACACCAATCCATGCATATCTTGACTGAAAATTGGTCTTTTCTGTATAAATTTTCATGTTACACAGTGCAATTAATTGCTTTTCAAATTATACAACATTCTTCGTAGTAAATTTTCACTGTTATGACTAATATTCATAAAATTCATTTTCTTATAACTGAATTTAATACATAACATAAACATAAACACTCACGCCTGTCACCCAGAGGGGTAGGCAGAGACTACAGACTTCCATTTGGCACGATCCTGACACACCTCTCTCGCCTCCTTCACATCCATACACCTCCGCATACATGCTCGTCGGTTAAGGGTACTCCTAATTTGGCCCGTTTTCAATAATTCGCCAATAAGGTCGATAAATTTTCGCCTAGAACGTTCCTTTCCGACTCTGCCATTCACTTCTGCAACAAAAATTTTCTTTGTCACTCTTTCCTCATCCATTCTTTCTATATGACCAAACCACCAAAGCATTCCTTTCTTAATCCTGGTCACAACATCATCTTGCAAACCACACTCTTCTCTTATTACACAATTTCTTACCCTGTCATTCAGATTCAGCCCTAACATACTCCTTAACGACCGCATTTCTACTGCGTTCATTCTACTCTCGTTCTTCTTCTGCCACACCCAACTTTCACTACCATACGTTAAAGTAGGGACCAACACAGCATTGTGAATTGCCATACGTGCCTTTTTCGACACATTTTGACTCTTTACAATAGAGTGCAGGGCCCCATTTACTCTATTTCCCGCATTCACTCGTCGTTCTATATCCTTATCATATCTCCCATCCCTGCTAAATACGCAGCCCAAATATACAAACTCATCTACTTGCTCGATCAACTCCCCTTCTATTCTTATTTCACAAATCGTTTTACTTTCTTCTCTTTCAAAAACCATAACCTTCGTCTTACTTGCGTTCACTTTCATACCCCTTTCTTTTAATGATCTGTTCATTAATGTAACCATCATTTGCAACTCGGCCGCCGACGACGCAAGGATAACTTGATCATCGGCGTACAAAAGGCATTTGACGGTTTTATAATTAAGATTTAATAGTACTTTTAAATTACTTGGAATATTCGATTTCTCCGCTTCTTTAGACTTAGAAGGTCCGTATCGTGTGGAAACTGCACTGTACACTCAAATTTGGTAAATAAACCACACAGAACTCGAAAAATTGCTTCTTACCTCAACCAAGCGAAACATTTAGAAATAAATCACCAATTCATCCATATCTTGAATGAAAATTGGTCTTTTCTGTTTAAATTTTCTTGTAATACAGTTTAATTTATTGCCCCTCGAATTTAGCAATAGTTTTCGTAGTAAATTTTCACCAATAAATAACAAATTTTCATATAATTTGTTTTCTTATAATTGTGTTTTCATAGAATTTTAAAACTTTTTAAAATCTTCGATTTTTCCACTTCTTTAGACTTATAAGGTCCGTATCGTATAGAAACTGCCATCTGCACTCAAATTTGATAAATAAAACACACGGAACTCGAAAAATCGCTACTTACCTAGACCAAGCCAAAAACGCAGAAATAAAAACACCAATCCATCCATCTCCTGAATGAAAATTGGTCTTTTCTGTTTAAATTTTCTTGTAATACAGTTTAATTTATTGCCCCTCGAATTTATCAATAGTTTTCGTAGTAAATTTTCACCAATAAATAACAAATTTCATATAATTCGTTTTCTTATAATCGTATTTTCATAGAATTTTAAACTTTTTGAAATATTCGATTTTTCCGCTCCTTTTAGACTTATAAGGTCCGTATTGTGTAGAAACTGCCATCTACATTCAAATTTTATAGATAAAACACATGGAACTCGAAAAATCGCTACTTACCTCAAACAAGCCAAAAACGCATAAATGAAAACACCAATTCGTCAATATCTTGAATGAAAATTGGTCTTCACGTTTAATTTTTCACGTAATGCAGTTAAATTAATTGCCCTTCGTACTTTACAATAGTTTTCTTAGTAAATTTTCATCGTTTAATGACTAATATTCATATAATTCCTTTTCTTATAACTGAATTTAATAGAACTTTTAAACTACTTAAAATATTCGATTTCTCCGCTCCTTTAGACTTACGAGGTCCGTATCGTGTAGAAACTGCCATCTGCATTCAAATTTTATAGATAAAACGCATGGAACTCGAAAAATCGCTACTTACCTAAAACAAGCCAAAAACACATAAAAAAAACACCAATCCATCCATATCTTGAATAAAAATTGGTCTTTTCTGTTTAAATTTTCTTGTAATACGGTTAAATTTATTGCCCTTCGTACTTTACAATAGTTTTCGTAGTAAATTTTCACTGTTATGACTAATATTCATAAAATTCGTTTTCTTATAACTGAATTTAAAAGAACTTTTAAACTACTTAAAGTATTCGATTTTTCTGCTCCTTTAGACGTATAAGGTCCGTTTTTTATAGAAACTGCCCTGTACACTCAAATTTGATAAATAAACCACACGGAACTCGAAAAATCGCTACTAACCTCAACCAAGCGAAAAATTTAGAAATACATCAACAATTCATCCATATCTTGAATGAAAATTGGTCTTCTCTGTTTAAATTTTCTTGTAATGCAGTTTAATTTATTGCCCTCGTATTTAGCAATAGTTTTCGTAGTAAATTTTCACCAATAAATACCTAGTTTTCATATAATTCGTTTTCTTATAATCGTATTTTCATAAAATTTTAAACTTTTCAAAATCTTCGATTTTTCCGCTACTTCAGACTTATAAGGTCCGTATTGTGTAGAAACTGCCCTGTACACTCAAATTTGATAAATAAAATACACGGAATTCGACAAATCGCTACTTACCTCAACCAAGCCAAAAATGAAGAAATAAAAACAACAATTCATCCATATCTTGACTGAAAATTGGTCTTTTCTGTATAAATTTTCTTGTAACACAGTGCAATTAATTGCTTTTCGAATTATACAACATTCTTCGTAGTAAATTTTCAACGTTAAATATTTTATTTTCATATAATTCGTTTGCTTATAACTGAATTTAATAGTATTTTTATTGTATTTTCAAAGAATTTTAAACTTTTTCAAATCTTCGATTTTTCCGCTCCATTTAGACTTATGAGGTCCGTATTGTGTAGAAACTGCCACCTAAATTCAAATTTTATAGATAAAACACACGGAACTCGAAAATCGTTACTTACCTCAACCAAGCCAAAAACGCAGAAATAAAAACACCAATCCATCCATATCTTGACTGAAAATTGGTCTTTTCTGTATAAATTTTCTTGTTACACAGTGCAGTTAATTGCTTTTCGTATTATACAACATTCTTCGTAGTAAATTTTCAACGTTAAATAACTTATTTTCATATAATTCGTTTGCTTATAACTGAATTTAACAGTATTTTTAAACTACTTAAAATATTCGATTTCGCCGCTCTTTTAGACTAACGAGGTCCGTATGGTGTAGAAACTGACATCTGCACTCAAATTTGATAAATAAAACACACGGAACTCGAAAAATCGCTACTTACCTCAACCAAGCCAAAAACGCAGAAATAAAAACACCAATCCATCCATCTCTTGAATGAAAATTGGTCTTTTCTGTTTAAATTTTCTTGTAAAACAGTTTTATTTATTGCCCCTCGAATTAAGCAATAGTTTAGGTAGTAAATTTTCAACAATAAATAACAAATTTCATATCATTCGTTTTCTTATAATCGTATTTTCATAGAATTTTAAACTTTTTGAAATATTCGATTTTTCCGCTCCTTTTAGACTTATAAGGTCCGTATTGTGTAGAAACTGCCATCTACATTCAAATTTTATAGATAAAACACACGGAATTCGAAAAATCGCTACTTACCTCAAACAAGCCAAAAACGCATAAATAAAAACACCAATTCGTCTATATCTTGAATGAAAATTGGTCTTCACGTTTAATTTTTCACGTAATGCAGTTAAATTAATTGCCCTTCGTACTTTACAATAGTTTTCGTAGTAAATTTTCACCGTTTAATGACTAATATTCATATAATTCCTTTTCTTATAACTGAATTTAATAGAACTTTTAAACTACTTAAAATATTCGATTTCTCCGCTCCTTTAGACTTACGAGGTCCGTATCGTGTAGAAACTGCCATCTGCATTCAAATTTTATAGATAAAACGCATGGAACTCGAAAAATCGCTACTTACCTAAAACAAGCCAAAAACACATAAAAAAAACACCAATCCATCCATATCTTGAATGAAAATTGGTCTTTTCTGTTTAAATTTTCTTGTAATACGGTTAAATTTATTGCCCTTCGTACTTTACAATAGTTTTCGTAGTAAATTTTCACTGTTATGACTAATATTCATAAAATTCGTTTTCTTATAACTGAATTTAAAAGAACTTTTAAACTACTTAAAGTATTCGATTTTTCTGCTCCTTTAGACGTATAAGGTCCGTTTTTTGTAGAAACTGCCCTGTACACTCAAATTTGATAAATAAACCACACGGAACTCGAAAAATCGCTACTAACCTCAACCAAGCGAAAAATTTAGAAATACATCAACAATTCATCCATATCTTGAATGAAAATTGGTCTTCTCTGTTTAAATTTTCTTGTAATGCAGTTAAATTTATTGCCCTCGTATTTAGCAATAGTTTTCGTAGTAAATTTTCACCAATAAATACCTAGTTTTCATATAATTCGTTTTCTTATAATCGTATTTTCATAAAATTTTAAACTTTTCAAAATCTTCGATTTTTCCGCTACTTCAGACTTATAAGGTCCGTATTGTGTAGAAACTGCCCTGTACACTCAAATTTGATAAATAAAATACACGGAATTCGACAAATCGCTACTTACCTCAACCAAGCCAAAAATGAAGAAATAAAAACAACAATTCATCCATATCTTGACTGAAAATTGGTCTTTTCTGTATAAATTTTCTTGTTACACAGTGCAATTAATTGCTTTTCGAATTATACAACATTCTTCGTAGTAAATTTTCAACGTTAAATATATTATTTTCATATAATTCGTTTGCTTATAACTGAATTTAATAGTATTTTTATTGTATTTTCAAAGAATTTTAAACTTTTTCAAATCTTCGATTTTTTCGCTCCATTTAGACTTATGAGGTCCGTATTGTGTAGAAACTGCCACCTAAATTCAAATTTTATAGATAAAACACACGGAACTCGAAAATCGTTACTTACCTCAACCAAGCCAAAAACGCAGAAATAAAAACACCAATCCATCCATATCTTGACTGAAAATTGGTCTTTTCTGTATAAATTTTCTTGTTACACAGTGCAGTTAATTGCTTTTCGTATTATACAACATTCTTCGTAGTAAATTTTCAACGTTAAATAACTTATTTTCATATAATTCGTTTGCTTATAACTGAATTTAACAGTATTTTTAAACTACTTAAAATATTCGATTTCGCCGCTCTTTTAGACTAACGAGGTCCGTATGGTGTAGAAACTGACATCTGCACTCAAATTTGATAAATAAAACACACGGAACTCGAAAAATCGCTACTTACCTCAACCAAGCCAAAAACGCAGAAATAAAAACACCAATCCATCCATCTCTTGAATGAAAATTGGTCTTTTCTGTTTAAATTTTCTTGTAAAACAGTTTAATTTATTGCCCCTCGAATTAAGCAATAGTTTAGGTAGTAAATTTTCAACAATAAATAACAAATTTCATATCATTCGTTTTCTTATAATCGTATTTTCATAGAATTTTAAACTTTTTGAAATATTCGATTTTTCCGCTCTTTTTAGACTTATAAGGTCCGTATTGTGTAGAAACTGCCATCTACATTCAAATTTTATAGATAAAACACACGGAACTCGAAAAATCGCTACTTACCTCAAACAAGCCAAAAACGCATAAATAAAAACACCAATTCGTCAATATCTTGAATGAAAATTGGTCTTCATGTTTAATTTTTCACGTAATGCAGTTAAATTAATTGCCCTTCGTACTTTACAATAGTTTTCGTAGTAAATTTTCACCGTTTAATGACTAATATTCATATAATTCCTTTTCTTATAACTGAATTTAATAGAACTTTTAAACTACTTAAAATATTCGATTTCTCCGCTCCTTTAGACTTACGAGGTCCGTATCGTGTAGAAACTGCCATCTGCATTCAAATTTTATAGATAAAACGCATGGAACTCGAAAAATCGCTACTTACCTAAAACAAGCCAAAAACACATAAAAAAAACACCAATCCATCCATATCTTGAATGAAAATTGGTCTTTTCTGTTTAAATTTTCTTGTAATACGGTTAAATTTATTGCCCTTCGTACTTTACAATAGTTTTCGTAGTAAATTTTCACTGTTATGACTAATATTCATAAAATTCGTTTTCTTATAACTGAATTTAAAAGAACTTTTAAACTACTTAAAGTATTCGATTTTTCTGCTCCTTTAGACGTATAAGGTCCGTTTTTTGCAGAAACTGCCCTGTACACTCAAATTTGATAAATAAACCACACGGAACTCGAAAAATCGCTACTAACCTCAACCAAGCGAAAAATTTAGAAATACATCAACAATTCATCCATATCTTGAATGAAAATTGGTCTTCTCTGTTTAAATTTTCTTGTAATGCAGTTTAATTTATTGCCCTCGTATTTATCAATAGTTTTCGTAGTAAATTTTCACCAATAAATACCTAGTTTTCATATAATTCGTTTTCTTATAATCGTATTTTCATAAAATTTTAAACTTTTCAAAATCTTCGATTTTTCCGCTACTTCAGACTTATAAGGTCCGTATTGTGTAGAAACTGCCCTGTACACTCAAATTTGATAAATAAAATACACGGAATTCGACAAATCGCTACTTACCTCAATCAAGCCAAAAATGAAGAAATAAAAACAACAATTCATCCATATCTTGACTGAAAATTGGTCTTTTCTGTATAAATTTTCTTGTAACACAGTGCAATTAATTGCTTTTAGAATTATACAACATTCTTCGTAGTAAATTTTCAACGTTAAATATTTTATATTCATATAATTCGTTTGCTTATAAATGAATTTAATAGTATTTTTATTGTATTTTCAAAGAATTTTAAACTTTTTCAAATCTTCGATTTTTCCGCTCAATTTAGACTTATGAGGTCCGTATTGTGTAGAAACTGCCACCTAAATTCAAATTTTATAGATAAACACACGGAACTCGAAAATCGTTACTTACCTCAACCAAGCCAAAAACGCAGAAATAAAAACACCAATCCATCCATATCTTGACTGAAAATTGGTCTTTTCTGTATAAATTTTCTTGTTACACAGTGCAGTTAATTGCTTTTCGTATTATACAACATTCTTCGTAGTAAATTTTCAACGTTAAATAACTTATTTTCATATAATTCGTTTGCTTATAACTGAATTTAACAGTATTTTTAAACTACTTAAAATATTCGATTTCGCCGCTCTTTTAGACTAACGAGGTCCGTATGGTGTAGAAACTGACATCTGCACTCAAATTTGATAAATAAAACACACGGAACTCGAAAAATCGCTACTTACCTCAACCAAGCCAAAAACGCAGAAATAAAAACACCAATCGATCAATCGCTTGAATGAAAATTGGTCTTTTCTGTTTAAATTTTCTTGTAAAACAGTTTAATTTATTGCCCCTCGAATTAAGCAATAGTTTAGGTAGTAAATTTTCAACAATAAATAACAAATTTCATATAATTCGTTTTCTTATAATCGTATTTTCATAGAATTTTAAACTTTTTGAAATATTCGATTTTTCCGCTCCTTTTAGACTCATAAGGTCCATATTGTGTAGAAACTGCCATCTACATTCAAATTTTATAGATAAAACACATGGAACTCGAAAAATCGCTACTTACCTAAACAAGCCAAAAACGCATAAATAAAAACACCAATTCGTCAATATCTTGAATGAAAATTGGTCTTCATGTTTAATTTTTACGTTATGCAGTTAAATTAATTGCCCTTCGTACTTTACAATAGTTTTCGTAGTAAATTTTCACCGTTTAATGACTAATATTCATATAATTCCTTTTCTTATAACTGAATTTAATAGAACATTTTAACTACTTAAAATATTCGATTTCTCCGCTCCTTTAGACTTACGAGGTCCGTATCGTGTAAAAACTGTCATCTGCATTCAAATTTTATAGATAAAACGCATGGAACTCGAAAAATCGCTACTTACCTAAAACAAGCCAAAAACACATAGAAAAAAAACACCAATCCATCCATATCTTGAATGAAAATTGGTCTTTTCTGTTTAAATTTTCTTGTAATACAGTTAAATTTATTGCCCTTCGTACTTTACAATAGTTTTCGTAGTAAATTTTCACTGTTATGACTAATATTCATAAAATTCGTTTTCTTATAACTGAATTTAAAAGAACTTTTAAACTACTTAAAGTATTCGATTTTTCTGCTCCTTTAGACGTATAAGGTCCGTTTTTTGTAGATACTGCCCTGTACACTCAAATTTGATAAATAAACCACACGGAACTCGAAAAATCGCTACTAACCTCAACCAAGCGAAAAATTTAGAAATACATAAACAATACATCCATATCTTGAATGAAAATTGGTCTTCTCTGTTTAAATTTTCTTGTAATACAGTTTAATTTATTGCCCTCGTATTTAGCAATAGTTTTCGTAGTAAATTTTCACCAATAAATAACAAATTTTCATATAATTTGTTTTCTTATAATTGTATTTTCATAGAATTTTAAAACTTTTTAAAATCTTCGATTTTTCCACTTCTTTAGACTTATAAGGTCCGTATCGTATAGAAACTGCCATCTGCACTCAAATTTGATAAATAAAACACACGGAACTCGAAAAATCGCTACTTACCTCAACCAAGCCAAAAACGCAGAAATAAAAACACCAATCCATCCATCTCCTGAATGAAAATTGGTCTTTTCTGTTTAAATTTTCTTGTAATACAGTTTAATTTATTGCCCCTCGAATTTATCAATAGTTTTCGTAGTAAATTTTCACCAATAAATAACAAATTTCATATAATTCGTTTTCTTATAATCGTACTTTCATAGAATTTTAAACTTTTTAAAATATTCGATTTTCCGCTTCTTTTAGACTTATAAGGTCCGTATTGTGTAGAAACTACCATCTGCATTTAAATTTTATAGATAAAACGCATGGAACTCGAAAAATCGCTACTTACCTAAAACAAGCCAAAAGCACAAAAATAAAAACACCAATCCATCCATATCTTGAATGAAAATTGGTCCTTTCTGTTTAAATTTTCTTGTAATACAGTTAAATTAATCGCCCTTCGTACTTTACAATAGTTTTCGTAGTAAATTTTCACTGTTATGACTAATATTCATAAAATTCGTTTTCTTATAACTGAATTTAAAAGAACTTTTAAACTACTTAAAGTATTCGATTTTTCTGTTCCTTTAGACGTATAAGGTCCGTTTTTTGTAGAAACTGCCCTGTACACTCAAATTTGATAAATAAACCACACGGAACTCGAAAAATTGTTACTAACCTCAACCAAGCGAAAAATTTAGAAATACATAAACAATTCATCCATATCTTGAATGAAAATTGGTCTTCTCTGTTTAAATTTTCTTGTAATACAGTTTAATTTATTGCCCCTCGAATTTAGCAATAGTTTTCGTAGTAAATTTTCACCAATAAATAACAAATTTTCATATAATTTGTTTTCTTATAATTGTATTTTCATAGAATTTTAAAACTTTTTAAAATCTTCGATTTTTCCACTTCTTTAGACTTATAAGGTCCGTATCGTATAGAAACTGCCATCTGCACTCAAATTTGATAAATAAAACACACGGAACTCGAAAAATCGCTACTTACCTCAACCAAGCCAAAAACGCAGAAATAAAAACAACAATTCATCCATATCTTGAATGAAAATTGGTCTTTTCTGTTTAAATTTTCTTGTAAAACAGTTTAATTTATTGCCCCTCGAATTAAGCAATAGTTTAGGTAGTAAATTTTCAACAATAAATAACAAATTTCATATCATTCGTTTTCTTATAATCGTATTTTCATAGAATTTTAAACTTTTTGAAATATTCGATTTTTCCGCTCTTTTTAGACTTATAAGGTCCGTATTGTGTAGAAACTGCCATCTACATTCAAATTTTATAGATAAAACACACGGAACTCGAAAAATCGCTACTTACCTCAAACAAGCCAAAAACGCATAAATAAAAACACCAATTCGTCAATATCTTGAATGAAAATTGGTCTTCATGTTTAATTTTTCACGTAATGCAGTTAAATTAATTGCCCTTCGTACTTTACAATAGTTTTCGTAGTAAATTTTCACCGTTTAATGACTAATATTCATATAATTCCTTTTCTTATAACTGAATTTAATAGAACTTTTAAACTACTTAAAATATTCGATTTCTCCGCTCCTTTAGACTTACGAGGTCCGTATCGTGTAGAAACTGCCATCTGCATTCAAATTTTATAGATAAAACGCATGGAACTCGAAAAATCGCTACTTACCTAAAACAAGCCAAAAACACATAAAAAAAACACCAATCCATCCATATCTTGAATGAAAATTGGTCTTTTCTGTTTAAATTTTCTTGTAATACGGTTAAATTTATTGCCCTTCGTACTTTACAATAGTTTTCGTAGTAAATTTTCACTGTTATGACTAATATTCATAAAATTCGTTTTCTTATAACTGAATTTAAAAGAACTTTTAAACTACTTAAAGTATTCGATTTTTCTGCTCCTTTAGACGTATAAGGTCCGTTTTTTGCAGAAACTGCCCTGTACACTCAAATTTGATAAATAAACCACACGGAACTCGAAAAATCGCTACTAACCTCAACCAAGCGAAAAATTTAGAAATACATCAACAATTCATCCATATCTTGAATGAAAATTGGTCTTCTCTGTTTAAATTTTCTTGTAATGCAGTTTAATTTATTGCCCTCGTATTTATCAATAGTTTTCGTAGTAAATTTTCACCAATAAATACCTAGTTTTCATATAATTCGTTTTCTTATAATCGTATTTTCATAAAATTTTAAACTTTTCAAAATCTTCGATTTTTCCGCTACTTCAGACTTATAAGGTCCGTATTGTGTAGAAACTGCCCTGTACACTCAAATTTGATAAATAAAATACACGGAATTCGACAAATCGCTACTTACCTCAATCAAGCCAAAAATGAAGAAATAAAAACAACAATTCATCCATATCTTGACTGAAAATTGGTCTTTTCTGTATAAATTTTCTTGTAACACAGTGCAATTAATTGCTTTTAGAATTATACAACATTCTTCGTAGTAAATTTTCAACGTTAAATATTTTATATTCATATAATTCGTTTGCTTATAAATGAATTTAATAGTATTTTTATTGTATTTTCAAAGAATTTTAAACTTTTTCAAATCTTCGATTTTTCCGCTCAATTTAGACTTATGAGGTCCGTATTGTGTAGAAACTGCCACCTAAATTCAAATTTTATAGATAAACACACGGAACTCGAAAATCGTTACTTACCTCAACCAAGCCAAAAACGCAGAAATAAAAACACCAATCCATCCATATCTTGACTGAAAATTGGTCTTTTCTGTATAAATTTTCTTGTTACACAGTGCAGTTAATTGCTTTTCGTATTATACAACATTCTTCGTAGTAAATTTTCAACGTTAAATAACTTATTTTCATATAATTCGTTTGCTTATAACTGAATTTAACAGTATTTTTAAACTACTTAAAATATTCGATTTCGCCGCTCTTTTAGACTAACGAGGTCCGTATGGTGTAGAAACTGACATCTGCACTCAAATTTGATAAATAAAACACACGGAACTCGAAAAATCGCTACTTACCTCAACCAAGCCAAAAACGCAGAAATAAAAACACCAATCGATCAATCGCTTGAATGAAAATTGGTCTTTTCTGTTTAAATTTTCTTGTAAAACAGTTTAATTTATTGCCCCTCGAATTAAGCAATAGTTTAGGTAGTAAATTTTCAACAATAAATAACAAATTTCATATAATTCGTTTTCTTATAATCGTATTTTCATAGAATTTTAAACTTTTTGAAATATTCGATTTTTCCGCTCCTTTTAGACTCATAAGGTCCGTATTGTGTAGAAACTGCCATCTACATTCAAATTTTATAGATAAAACACATGGAACTCGAAAAATCGCTACTTACCTAAACAAGCCAAAAACGCATAAATAAAAACACCAATTCGTCAATATCTTGAATGAAAATTGGTCTTCATGTTTAATTTTTACGTTATGCAGTTAAATTAATTGCCCTTCGTACTTTACAATAGTTTTCGTAGTAAATTTTCACCGTTTAATGACTAATATTCATATAATTCCTTTTCTTATAACTGAATTTAATAGAACATTTTAACTACTTAAAATATTCGATTTCTCCGCTCCTTTAGACTTACGAGGTCCGTATCGTGTAAAAACTGTCATCTGCATTCAAATTTTATAGATAAAACGCATGGAACTCGAAAAATCGCTACTTACCTAAAACAAGCCAAAAACACATAGAAAAAAAACACCAATCCATCCATATCTTGAATGAAAATTGGTCTTTTCTGTTTAAATTTTCTTGTAATACAGTTAAATTTATTGCCCTTCGTACTTTACAATAGTTTTCGTAGTAAATTTTCACTGTTATGACTAATATTCATAAAATTCGTTTTCTTATAACTGAATTTAAAAGAACTTTTAAACTACTTAAAGTATTCGATTTTTCTGCTCCTTTAGACGTATAAGGTCCGTTTTTTGTAGATACTGCCCTGTACACTCAAATTTGATAAATAAACCACACGGAACTCGAAAAATCGCTACTAACCTCAACCAAGCGAAAAATTTAGAAATACATAAACAATACATCCATATCTTGAATGAAAATTGGTCTTCTCTGTTTAAATTTTCTTGTAATACAGTTTAATTTATTGCCCTCGTATTTAGCAATAGTTTTCGTAGTAAATTTTCACCAATAAATAACAAATTTTCATATAATTTGTTTTCTTATAATTGTATTTTCATAGAATTTTAAAACTTTTTAAAATCTTCGATTTTTCCACTTCTTTAGACTTATAAGGTCCGTATCGTATAGAAACTGCCATCTGCACTCAAATTTGATAAATAAAACACACGGAACTCGAAAAATCGCTACTTACCTCAACCAAGCCAAAAACGCAGAAATAAAAACACCAATCCATCCATCTCCTGAATGAAAATTGGTCTTTTCTGTTTAAATTTTCTTGTAATACAGTTTAATTTATTGCCCCTCGAATTTATCAATAGTTTTCGTAGTAAATTTTCACCAATAAATAACAAATTTCATATAATTCGTTTTCTTATAATCGTACTTTCATAGAATTTTAAACTTTTTAAAATATTCGATTTTCCGCTTCTTTTAGACTTATAAGGTCCGTATTGTGTAGAAACTACCATCTGCATTTAAATTTTATAGATAAAACGCATGGAACTCGAAAAATCGCTACTTACCTAAAACAAGCCAAAAGCACAAAAATAAAAACACCAATCCATCCATATCTTGAATGAAAATTGGTCCTTTCTGTTTAAATTTTCTTGTAATACAGTTAAATTAATCGCCCTTCGTACTTTACAATAGTTTTCGTAGTAAATTTTCACTGTTATGACTAATATTCATAAAATTCGTTTTCTTATAACTGAATTTAAAAGAACTTTTAAACTACTTAAAGTATTCGATTTTTCTGTTCCTTTAGACGTATAAGGTCCGTTTTTTGTAGAAACTGCCCTGTACACTCAAATTTGATAAATAAACCACACGGAACTCGAAAAATTGTTACTAACCTCAACCAAGCGAAAAATTTAGAAATACATAAACAATTCATCCATATCTTGAATGAAAATTGGTCTTCTCTGTTTAAATTTTCTTGTAATACAGTTTAATTTATTGCCCCTCGAATTTAGCAATAGTTTTCGTAGTAAATTTTCACCAATAAATAACAAATTTTCATATAATTTGTTTTCTTATAATTGTATTTTCATAGAATTTTAAAACTTTTTAAAATCTTCGATTTTTCCACTTCTTTAGACTTATAAGGTCCGTATCGTATAGAAACTGCCATCTGCACTCAAATTTGATAAATAAAACACACGGAACTCGAAAAATCGCTACTTACCTCAACCAAGCCAAAAACGCAGAAATAAAAACACCAATCCATCCATCTCCTGAATGAAAATTGGTCTTTTCTGTTTAAATTTTCTTGTAATACAGTTTAATTTATTGCCCCTCGAATTTATCAATAGTTTTCGTAGTAAATTTTCACCAATAAATAACAAATTTCATATAATTCGTTTTCTTATAATCGTACTTTCATAGAATTTTAAACTTTTTAAAATATTCGATTTTTCCGCTTCTTTTAGACTTATAAGGTCCGTATTGTGTAGAAACTACCATCTGCATTTAAATTTTATAGATAAAACGCATGGAACTCGAAAAATCGCTACTTACCTAAAACAAGCCAAAAGCACAAAAATAAAAACACCAATCCATCCATATCTTGAATGAAAATTGGTCCTTTCTGTTTAAATTTTCTTGTAATACAGTTAAATTAATCGCCCTTCGTACTTTACAATAGTTTTCGTAGTAAATTTTCACTGTTATGACTAATATTCATAAAATTCGTTTTCTTATAACTGAATTTAAAAGAACTTTTAAACTACTTAAAGTATTCGATTTTTCTGTTCCTTTAGACGTATAAGGTCCGTTTTTTGTAGAAACTGCCCTGTTCACTCAAATTTGATAAATAAACCACACGGAACTCGAAAAATTGCTACTAACCTCAACCAAGCAAAAAATTTAGAAATACATAAACAATTCATCCATATCTTGAATGAAAATTGGTCTTCTCTGTTTAAATTTTCTTGTAATACAGTTTAGTTTATTGCCCCTCGAATTTAGCAAAAGTTTTCGTAGTAAATTTTCACCAATAAATAACAAATTTTCATATAATTTGTTTTCTTACAATTGTGTTTTCATAGAATTTTAAAACTTTTTAAAATCTTCGATTTTTCCACTTCTTTAGACTTATAAGGTCCGTATCGTATAGAAACTGCCATCTGCACTCAAATTTGATAAATAAAACACACGGAACTCGAAAAATCGCTACTTACCTCAACCAAGCCAAAAACGCAGAAATAAAAACACCAATCCATCCATCTCCTGAAAGAAAATTGGTCTTTTCTGTTTAAATTTTCTTGTAATACAGTTTAATTTATTGCCCCTCGAATTTATCAATAGTTTTCGTAGTAAATTTTCACCAATAAATAACAAATTTCATATAATTCGTTTTCTTATAATCGTACTTTCATTGAATTTTAAACTTTTTAAAATATTCGATTTTTCCGCTTCTTTTAGACTTATAAGGTCCGTATTGTGTAGAAACTACCATCTACATTTAAATTTTATAGATAAAACGCATGGAACTCGAAAAATCGCTACTTACCTAAAACAAGCCAAAAGCACAAAAATAAAAACACCAATCCATCCATATCTTGAATGAAAATTGGTCCTTTCTGTTTAAATTTTCTTGTAATACAGTTAAATTAATTGCCCTTCGTACTTTACAATAGTTTTCGTAGTAAATTTTCACTGTTATGACCAATATTCATAAAATTCGTTTTCTTATAACTGAATTGAAAAGAACTTTTAAACTACTTAAAGTATTCGATTTTTCCGCTCCTTTAGACGTATAAGGTCCGTTTTTTGTAGAAACTGCCCTGTTCACTCAAATTTGATAAATAAACCACACGGAACTCGAAAAATCGCTACTAACCTCAACCAAGCGAAAAATTTAGAAATACATCAACAATTCATCCATATCTTGAGTGAAAATTGGTCTTTTCTGTGTAAATTTTCATGTAATACAGTTAAATTAATTGCCCTCCGTACTCAACCATAGTTTTCTTAGTAAATTTTCGCCGGTAAATAACTAGTTCTCATATAATTCGTTTTCTTATAATCGTATTTTCATAAAATTTTAAACTTTTCAAAATCTTCGATTTTTCCGCTACTTCAGACTTATAAGGTCCGTATTGTGTAGAAACTGCCCTGTACACTCAAATTTGATAAATAAAATACACGTAATTCGACAAATCGCTACTTACCTCAACCAAGCCAAAAATGAAGAAATAAAAACAACAATTCATCCATATCTTGACTGAAAATTGGTCTTTTCTGTATAAATTTTCTTATTACACAGTGCAATTAATTGCTTTTCGAATTATACAACATTCTTCGTAGTAAATTTTCAACGTTAAATAATTTATTTTCGTATAATTCGTTAGCTTATAACTGAATTTAATAGTATTTTTATTGTATTTTCAAAGAATTTTAAACTTTTTCAAATCTTCGATTTTTCCGCTCCATTTAGACTTATGAGGTCCGTATTGTGTAGAAACTGCCACCTAAATTCAAATTTTATAGATAAAACACACGGAACTCGAAAATCGTTACTTACCTCAACCAAGCCAAAAACGCAGAAATAAAAACACCAATCCATCCATATCTTGATGAAAATTGGCCTTTTCTGTATAAATTTTCTTGTTACACAGTGCAATTAATAGCTTTTCGTATTATACAACATTCTTCGTAGTAAATTTTCAACGTTAAATAACTTATTTTCATATAATTCGTTTGCTTATAACTGAATTTAACAGTATTTTTAAACTACTTAAAATATTCGATTTCGCCGCTCCTTTAGACTTACGAGGTCCGTATGGTGTAGAAACTGCCATCTGCACTCAAATTTGATAAATAAAACACACGGAACTCGAAAAATCGCTACTTACTTCAACCAAGCCAAAAACGCAGAAATAAAAACACCAATCCATCCATCTCTTGAATGAAAATTGGTCTTTTCTGTTTAAATTTTCTTGTAACACAGTTTAATTCATTGCCCCTCGAATTTAGCAATAGTTTAGGTAGTAAATTTTCAACAATAAGTAACAAATTTCATATAATTCGTTTTCTTATAATCGTATTTTCATAGAATTTTAAACTTTTTGAAATATTCGATGTTTCCGCTCCTTTTACACTTATAAGGTCCGTATTGTGTAGAAACTGCCATCTACATTCAAATTTTATAGATAAAACACATGGAACTCGAAAAATCGCTACTTACCTCAAACAAGCCAAAAACGCATAAATAAAAACACCAATTCGTCAATATCTTGAATGAAAATTGGTCTTCATGTTTAATTTTTCACGTAATGCAGTTAAATTAATTGCCCTTCGTACTTTACAATAGTTTTCGTAGTAAATTTTCACCGTTTAATGACTAATATTCATATAATTCCTTTTCTTATAACTGAATTTAATAGAACTTTTAAACTACTTAAAATATTCGATTTCTCCGCTCCTTTAGACTTACGAGGTCCGTATCGTGTAGAAACTGCCATCTGCATTCAAATTTTATAGATAAAACGCATGGAACTCGAAAAATCGCTACTTACCTAAAACAAGCCAAAAACACATAAAAAAAACACCAATCCATCCATATCTTGAATGAAAATTGGTTTTTCTGTTTAAATTTTCTTGTAATACAGTTAAATTTATTGCCCTTCGTACTTTACAATAGTTTTCGTAGTAAATTTTCACTGTTATGACTAATATTCATAAAATTCGTTTTCTTATAACTGAATTTAAAAGAACTTTTAAACTACTTAAAGTATTCGATTTTTCTGCTCCTTTAGACGTATAAGGTCCGTTTTTTATAGAAACTGCCCTGTACACTCAAATTTGATAAATAAACCACACGGAACTCGAAAAATCGCTACTAACCTCAACCAAGCGAAAAATTTAGAAATACATCAACAATTCATCCATATCTTGAATGAAAATTGGTCTCCTCTGTTTAAATTTTCTTGTAATACAGTTTAATTTATTGCCCTCGTATTTAGCAATAGTTTTCGTAGTAAATTTTTACCAATAAATACCTAGTTTTCATATAACTCGTTTTCTTATAATCGTATTTTCATAAAATTTTAAACTTTTCAAAATCTTCGATTTTTCCGCTACTTCAGACTTATAAGGTCCGTATTGTGTAGAAACTGCCCTGTACACTCAAATTTGATAAATAAAATACACGGAATTCGACAAATCGCTACTTACCTCAACCAAGCCAAAAATGAAGAAATAAAAACAACAATTCATCCATATCTTGACTGAAAATTGGTCTTTTCTGTGTACATTTTCATGTAATACAGTTAAATTAATTGCCCTCCGTACTTAACCATAGTTTTCTTAGTAAATTTTCGCCGGTAAATAACTAATTTTCATATAATTCGTTTTCTTATAATTGTATTTTCAAAGAATTTTAAACTTTATCAAATCTTCGATTTTTCCGCTCCATTTAGACTTATGAGGTCCGTATTGTATAGAAACTGCCACCTAAATTCAAATTTTATAGATAAAACACACGGAACTCGAAAATCGTTACTTACCTCAACCAAGCCAAAAACGCAGAAAGAAAAACACCAATCCATCCATATCTTGACTGAAAATTGGTCTTTTCTGTATAAATTTTCTTGTTACACAGTGCAATTAATTGCTTTTCGAATAATACAACATTCTTCGTAGTAAATTTTCACTGTTATGACTAATATTCATAAAATTCATTTTCTTATAACTGAATTTAAAAGAACTTTTAAACTACTTAAAGTATTCGATTTTTCTGCTCCTTTAGACGTATAAGGTCCGTTTTTTGTAGAAACTGACCTGTACACTCAAATTTGATAAATAAACCACACGGAACTCGAAAAATCGCTACTAACCTCAACCAAGCGAAAAATTTAGAAATACATCAACAATTCATCCATATCTTGAATGAAAATTGGTCTTCTCTGTTTAAATTTTCTTGTAATACAGTTTAATTTATTGCTCTCGTATTTAGCAATAGTTTTCGTAGTAAATTTTCACCAATAAATACCTAGTTTTCATATAATTCGTTTTCTTATAATCGTATTTACATAAAATTTTAAACTTTTCAAAATCTTCGATTTTTCCGCTACTTCAGACTTATAAGGTCCGTATTGTGTAGAAACTGCCCTGTACACTCAAATTTGATAAATAAAATACACGGAATTCGACAAATCGCTACTTACCTCAACCAAGCCAAAAATGAAGAAATAAAAACACCAATTCATCCATATCTTGAGTGAAAATTGGTCTTTTCTGTGTAAATTTTTATGTAATACAGTTAAATTAATTGCCCCCCGTACTTAACCATAGTTTTCTTAGTAAATTTTAGCCGGTAAATAACTAATTTTCATATAATTCGTTTTCTTATAATTGTATTTTCAAAGAATTTTAAACTTTTTAAAATCTTCGACTTTTCCTTTTTTTAGACTAATAAGATCAGAATTAAGTATAAACTGCCATCTATACTCAAAATTGATAGATAAAACACACGGAACTCGAAAAATCGCTACTTACCTCAAACAAGCCAAAAACGCATAAATAAAAACACCAATTCGTCAATATCTTGAATGAAAATTGGTCTTCATGTTTAATTTTTCACGTAATGCAGTTAAATTAATTGCCCTTCGTACTTTACAATAGTTTTCGTAGTAAATTTTCACCGTTTAATGACTAATATTCATATAATTCCTTTACTTATAACTGAATTTAACAGAAATTTTAAACCACTTAAAATATTCGATTTCTCCGCTCCTTTAGACGTATAAGGTCCGTATCTTATAGAAACTGCAATGTACACTCAAATTTGATAAATTAACCACAAGAAACTCGAAAAATCAGTGATACAGTTAAATTAATTGCTACCCGTACTTTACAATAGTTTTCGTAGCAAATTTTCACCGTTAAATGACTAATATTCATATAATTCGTTTTCTTGTAATTGTATTTTCATAGAATTTTAAAACTTTTTAAAATCTTAGATTTTTCCACTTCTTTAGACTTATAAGGTCCGTATCGTGTGGAAACTGCCATCTGCACTCAAATTTGATAAATAAACAACACAGAACTCGAAAAATTGCTTCTTACCTCAACCAAGGGAAACATTTAGAAATAAATCACCAATTCATCCACATCTTGAATGAAAATTGGTCTCTTCTGTTTAAATTTTCTTGCAATACAATTAAATTTAGTGCCCCTCAAATTTAGCAATAATTTTCGTAGTAAATTTTCACCAATAAATGACGAATTTTCATATAATTCGTTTTCTTATAATCGTATTTTCATAGAAATTTAAACTTTTTAAAATATTCGATTTTTCCGCTCCTTTAGACTTATATGGTCCGTATTGTGTAGAAACTGCTCTGTACACGCAAATTTCATAAATTAACCACAAGGAACTCAAAAAATCGCTACTTACCTCAACCAAGCCAAAAACGCAGAAATAAAAACACCAATCCATCCATATCTTGAATGAAAATTGGTCTTTTCTGTTTAAATTTTCTTGTAATACAGTTTAATTTATTGCCCCTCGTATTACGCAATAGTTTTCTTAGTAATATTCACCGTTGTGTAACTTAATTTCATATAATCCGTTTTCTTATCATCGTATTTTCATAGATTTTTAAACTTTTTAAAATCTTCGGTTTTTCCGCTCCTTTTAAACTTATAAGGTCCGTATCGTGTAGAAACTGCCCTGTATACTCAAATTTGATAAATAAAACACACGGAATTCGACAAATCGCTACTTACCTCAACCAAGCCAAAAATGAAGAAATAAAAACACCAATTCATCCATATCTTGAGTGAAAATTGGTCTTTTCTGTGTAAATTTTCATGTAATACAGTTAAATTAATTGCCCCCCGTACTTAATCATAATTTTCTTAGTAAATTTTAGCCGGTAAATAACTAATTTTCATATAATTCGTTTTCTTATAATTCTATTTTCAAAGAATTTTAAACATTTTAAAATCTTCGATTTTTCCTTTTTTTAGACTAATAAGATCAGAATCAAGTATAAACTGCCATCTATACCCAAATTTGATAGATAAAACAGACGGAACTCGAAAAATCGCTACTTACCACAGCCAAGCTTAAAACGCAGAGATAAAAACACCAATTCATCAATATCTTGAATGAAAATTGGTCTTTCATGTTTAATTTTTCACGTAATGCAGTTAAATTAATTGCCCTTCGTACTTTACAATAGTTTTCGTAGTAAATTTTCACCGTTTAGTGACTAATATTCATATAATTCCTTTTCTTATAACTGAATTTAATAGAAATTTTAAACCACTTAAAATATTCGATTTCTCCGCTCCTTTAGACGTATATGGTCCGTTTCTTATAGAAACTGCCCTGTACACTCAAATTTGATAAATAAACCACAAGGAACTCGAAAAATCAGTGATACAGTTAAATTAATTGCTACCCGTACTTTACAGTAGTTTTCGTAGCAAATTTTCACCGTTAAATGACTAATATTCATATAATTCGTTTTCTTGTAATTGTATTTTCATAGAATTTTAAAACTTTTTAAAATCTTAGATTTTTCCACTTCTTTAGACTTATAAGGTCCGTATCGTGTGGAAACTGCCATCTGCACTCAAATTTGATAAATAAACCACACAGAACTCGAAAAATTGCTTCTTACCTCAACCAAGCGAAACATTTAGAAATAAATCACCAATTCATCCACATCTTGAATGAAAATTGGTCTCTTCTGTTTAAATTTTCTTGCAATACAGTTAAATTTAGTGCCCCTCAAATTTAGCAATAATTTTCGTAGTAAATTTTCACCAATAAATGACGAATTTTCATATAATTCGTTTTCTTATAATCGTATTTTCATAGAAATTTAAACTTTTTAAAATATTCGATTTTTCCGCTCCTTTAGACTTATATGGTCCGTATTGTGTAGAAACTGCTCTGTACACGCAAATTTGATAAATTAACCACAAGGAACTCAAAAAATCGCTACTTACCTCAACCAAGCCAAAAACGCAGAAATAAAAACACCAATCCATCCATATCTTGAATGAAAATTGGTCTTTTCTGTTAAAATTTTCTTGTAATACAGTTTAATTTATTGCCCCTCGTATTACGCAATAGTTTTCTTAGTAAATATTCACCGTTGAGTAACTTAATTTCATATAATTCGTTTTCTTATCATCGTATTTTCATAGATTTTTAAACTTTTTAAAATCTTCGGTTTTTCCGCTCCTTTTAAACTTATAAGGTCCGTATCGTGTAGAAACTGCCCTGTACACTCAAATTTGATAAATAAAACACAGGGAACTCGAAAAATCGCTACTTACCTCAACCAAGCCAAAAATGAAGAAATAAAAACACCAATTCATCCATATCTTGAGTGAAAATTGGTCTTTTCTGTGTAAATTTTCATGTAATACAGTTAAATTAATTGCCCCCCGTATTTAACCATAGTTTTCTTAGTAAATTTTAGCCGGTAAATAACTAATTTTCATATAATTCGTTTTCTTATAATTGTATTTTCAAAGAATTTTAAACTTTTTAAAATCTTCGATTTTTCCTTTTTTTAGACTAATAAGATCAGAATCAAGTATAAACTGCCATCTATACTCAAATTTGATAGATAAAACACACGGAACTCGAAAAATCGCTACTTACCACAGCCAAGCTAAAAACGCAGAAATAAAAACACCAATTCATCAATATCTTGAATGAAAATTGGTCTTTCATGTTTAATTTCTCACGTAATGCAGTTAAATTAATTGCCCTTCGTACTTTACAATAGTTTTCGTAGTAAATTTTCACAGTTTAATGACTAATATTCATATAATTCCTTTACTTATAACTGAATTTAATAGAAATTTTAAACCACTTAAAATATTCGATTTCTCCGCTCCTTTAGACGTGTAAGGTCCGTATCTTGTAGAAACTGCCCTGAACACTCAAATTTGATAAATAAACCACAAGGAACTCGGAAAATCAGTGATACAGTTAAATTAATTGCTACCCGTACTTTACAATAGTTTTCGTAGCAAATTTTCACCGTTAAATGACTAATATTCATATAATTCGTTTTCTTGTAATTGTATTTTCATAGAATTTTAAAACTTTTTAAAATCTTAGATTTTTCCACTTCTTTAGACTTATAAGGTCCGTATCGTGTGGAAACTGCCATCTGCACTCAAATTTGATAAATAAACCACACAGAACTCGAAAAATTGCTTCTTACCTCAACCAAGCGAAACATTTAGAAATAAATCACCAATTCATCCACATCTTGAATGAAAATTGGTCTTTTCTGTTTAAATTTTCTTGTAATACAGTTAAATTAATTGCCCTTCGTACTTTACAATAGTTTTCGTAGTAAATTTTCACTGTTATGACTAATATTCATAAAATTCGTTTTCTTATAACTGAATTTAAAAGAACTTTTAAACTACTTAAAGTATTCGATTTTTCCGCTCCTTTAGACGTATAAAGTCCGTGTTTTGTAGAAACTGCCCTGTACACTCAAATTTGATAAATAAACCGCACGGAACTCGAAAAATCGCTACTAACCTCAACCAAGCGAAACATTTAGAAATACATCACCAACTCATCCATATCTTGAATGAAAATTGGTCTTCTCTGTTTAAATTTTCTTGTAATACAGTTTAATTTATTGCCCTTGTATTTAGCAATAGTTTTCGTAGTAAATTTTCACCAATAAATACCTAGTTTTCATATAATTCGTTTTCTTATAATCGTATTTTCATAAAATTTTAAACTTTTCAAAATCTTCGATTTTTCCCGCTACCTCAGACTTATAAGGTCCGTATTGTGTAGAAACTGCCCTGTACACTCAAATTTGATAAATAAAACACACGGAATTCGACAAATCGCTACTTACCTCAACCAAGCCAAAAATGAAGAAATAAAAACAACAATTCATCCATATCTTGAGTGAAAATTGGTCTTTTCTTTGTAAATTTTCATGTAATACAGTTAAATTAATTGCCCCCCGTACTAAACCATAGTTTTCTTAGTAAATTTTAGCCGGTAAATAACTAATTTTCATATAATTCGTTTTCTTATAATTGTATTTTCAAAGAATTTTAAACTTTTTAAAATCTTCGATTTTTCCTTTTTTTAGACTAATAAGATCAGAATCAAGTATAAACTGCCATCTATACTCAAATTTGATAGATAAAACACACGGAACTCGAAAAATCGCTACTTACCACAGCCAAGCTAAAAACGCAGAAATAAAAACACCAATTCATCAATATCTTGAATGAAAATTGGTCTTTCATGTTTAATTTCTCACGTAATGCAGTTAAATTAATTGCCCTTCGTACTTTACAATAGTTTTCGTAGTAAATTTTCACCGTTTAATGACTAATATTCATATAATTCCTTTTCTTATAACTGAATTTAATAGAAATTTTAAACCACTTAAAATATTCATTTTTCCTCTCCTTTAGACGTATAAGGTCCGTATCTTGTAGAAACTGCCCTGTACACTCAAATTTGACAAATAAACCACACGGAACTCAAAAATCAGTAATACAGTTAAATTAATTGCTACCCGTACTTTACAATAGTTTTCGTAGTAAATTTTCACCGTTAAATGGCTAATATTCATATAAATCTTTTTCTTGTAATTGTATTTTCATAGAATTTTAAAACTTTTTAAAATCTTAGATTTTTCCACTTCTTTAGACTTATAAGGTTCGTATCGTGTGGAAACTGCCATCTGCACTCAAATTTGATAAATAAACCACACAGAACTCGAAAAATTGCTTCTTACCTCAACCAAGCGAAACATTTAGAAATAAATCACCAATTCATCCACATCTTGAATGAAAATTGGTCTTTTCTGTTTAAATTTTTTTGCAATACAGTTTAATTTATTGTCCCTCAAATTTAGCAATAATTTTCGTAGTAAATTGTCACCAATAAATGACTAATTTTCATATAATTCGTTTTCTTATAATCGTATTTTCATAGAAATCTAAACTTTTTAAAATATTCGATTTTTCTGCTCCTTTAGACTTATAAGGTCCGTATTGTGTAGAAACTGCCCTGTACACGCAAATTTGATAAATTAACCACACGGAACTCGAAAAATCGCTACTTACCTACACCAAGCCAAAAACGCAGAAATAAAAACACAAATCCATCCATATCTTGAATGAAAATTGGTCTTTTCTGTTTAAATTTTCTTGTAATACAGTTTAATTTATTGCCCCTCAAATTTAGCAATAGTTTTCGTAGTAACTTTTCACCAATAAATAACTAATTTTCATATAATTCGTTTTCTTATAATCGTATTTTCGTAGAAATTTAAACTTTTTAAAATATTCGATTTTTCCGCTCCTTTAGACTTATAAGGTCCGTATTGTGTAGAAACAACCATCTGCACTCAAATTTGATAAATAAAACACACGGAACTCGAAAAATCGCTACTTACCTCAACCAAGCCAAAAACGCGGAAATAAAAACACCAATCCATCCCTATCTTGAATGAAAATTGGTCTTTTCTGTTTAAATTTTCTTGTTATACAGTTTTATTTATTGCCCCTCGAATTTAGCAATGGTTTTCGTAGTAAATTTTCACCAATTAATAACGAATTTCATATAATTCGTTTTCTTATAATCGTATTTTCATAGAATTTTAAACTTTTTAAAATATTCGATTTTTCCGCTCCTTTTAGACTTATAAGGTCCGTATTGTGTAGAAACTGCCATCTACATTCAAATTTTATAGATAAAACACACGGAACTCGAAAAATCGTTACTTACCTCAACCAAGCCAAAAACGCAGAAATAAAAACACCAATCCATCCATATCTTGGCTGAAAATTGGTCTTTCCTGTATTAATTTACTTGTTACATAGTGTAATTAATAGCTTTTCGTATTATACAACAATCTTCGTAGCAAATTTTCAGCGTTAAATAACTTATTTTCATATACAATTCGTTTTCTTTTAATTGTATTTACATAGTATTTTAAAATCTTCGATTTTACTTTTTTTTAGACCAATAAGATCAGAATTAAGTATAAACTGCCATCTTTACTCAAATGTGATAGATAAAGCCCACGGAACTCGAAAAATCGCTACTTACCACAGCCAAGCTAAAACGCAGAAATAAAAACACCAATTAATCAATATCTTGAATGAAAATTGGTCTTTCATGTTTAATTTTTCACGTAATGCAGTTAAATTAATTGCCCTTCGTACTTTACAATAGTTTTCGTAGTAAATTTTCACCGTTTAATGACTAATATTCATATAATTCCTTTTCTTATAACTGAATTTAATAGAAATTTTAAACCACTTAAAATATTCGATTTCTCCGCTCCTTTAGACGTATAAGGTCCGTATCTTATAGAAACTGCCCTGAACACTCAAATTTGATAAATAAACCACAAGGAACTCGAAAAATCAGTGATACAGTTAAATTAATTGCTACCCGTACTTTACAATAGTTTTCGTAGCAAATTTTCACCGTTAAATGACTAATATTCATATAATTCGTTTTCTTGTAATTGTATTTTCATAGAATCTTTAAACTTTTTAAAATATTCGATTTTTCCGCTCCTTTAGACTTATATGTTCCGTATTGTGTAGAAACTGCTCTGTACACGCAAATTTGATAAATTAACCACACGGAACTCAAAAAATCGCTACTTACCTCAACCAAGCCAAAAACGCAGAAGTAAAAACACCAATCTATCCATATCTTGAATGAAATTTGGTCTTTTCTGTTTAAATTTTCTTGTAATACAGTTTAATTTATTGCCCTTCGTATTTAGCAATAGTTTTCTTAGTAAATATTCACCGTTGAGTAACTTATTTTCATATAATTCGTTTTCTTATCATCGTATTTTCATAGATTTTTAAACTTTTTAAAATGTTCGATTTTTCCGCTCCTTTTAGACTTATAAGGTCCGTATTGTGTAGAAACTGACATCTACATTCAAGTTTTATAGATAAAACACTCGGAACTCGAAAAATCGTTACTTACCTCAACCAAGCCAAAAACGCAGAAATAAAAACACCAATCCATCCATATCTTGACTGAAAACTGGTCTTTTCTGTATAAATTTAATTGTTACACAGTGTAATTAATTGCTTTTCATATTATACAACATTCTTCGTAGTAAATTTTCAGCGTTAAATAACTTATTTTCATATAATTCGTTTTCTTTTAATTGTATTTACATAGTATTTTAAAATCTTCGATTTTTCCTTTTTTTAGACTAATAAGATCAGAATTAAGTATAAACTGCCATCTATACTCAAATTTTATAGATAAAACACACGGAACTCGAAAAATCGTTACTTACCTCAACCAAGCCAAAAACGCAGAAATAAAAACACCAAACCATCCATATCTTGACTGAAAACTGGTCTTTTCTGTATAAATTTAATTGTTACACAGTGTAATTAATTGCTTTTCATATTATACAACATTATTCGTAGTAAATTTTCAGCGTTAAATAACTTATTTTCATATAATTCGTTTTCTTTTAATTGTATTTACATAGTAATTTAAAATCTTCGATTTTTCCTTTTTTAGACCAACAAGATCAGAATTAAATATAAACTGCCATCTTTACTCAAATTTGATAAATAAACCACAAGGAACTCGAAAAATCAGTGATACAGTTAAATTAATTGCTACCCGTACTTTACAATAGTTTTCGTAGCAAATTTTCACCGTTAAATGACTAATATTCATATAATTCGTTTTCTTGTAATTGTATTTTCATAGAATCTTTAAACTTTTTAAAATATTCGATTTTTCCGCTCCTTTAGACCTATATGGTCCGTATTGTGTAGAAACTGCTCTGTACACGCAAATTTGATAAATTAACCACACGGAACTCAAAAAATCGCTACTTACCTCAACCAAGCCAAAAACGCAGAAATAAAAACACCAATCCATCCATATCTTGAATGAAATTTGGTCTTTTCTGTTTAAATTTTCTTGTAATACAGTTTAATTTATTGGCCTTCGTATTTAGGAATAGTTTTCTTAGTAAATATTCACCGTTGAGTAACTTATTTTCATATAATTCGTTTTCTTATCATCGTATTTTCATAGATTTTTAAACTCTTTAAAATATTCGATTTTTCCGCTCCTTTTAGACTTATAAGGTCCGTTTTGTGTAGAAACTGCCATCTACATTCAAATTTTATAGATAAAACACTCGGAACTCGAAAAATCGTTACTTACCTCAACCAAGCCAAAAACGCAGAAATAAAAACACCAATCCATCAATATCTTGACTGAAAACTGGTCTTTTCTGTATAAATTTACTTGTTACACAGTGTAATTAATTGCTTTTCATATTATACAACATTCTTCGTAGTAAATTTTCAGCGTTAAATAACTTATTTTCATATAATTAGTTTTCTTTTAATTGTATTTACATAGTATTTTAATATCTTCGATTTTTCCTTTTTTTAGACTAATAAGATCAGAATTAAGTATAAACTGCCATCTATACTCAAATTTGATAGATAAATCCCACGGAACTCGAAAAATCGCTACTTACCACAGCCAAGCTAAAACGCAGAAATAAAAACACCAATTCACCAATATCTTGAATGAAAATTGGTCTTTCATGTTTAATTTTTCACGTAATGCAGTTAAATTAATTGCCCTTCGTACTTTACAATAGTTTTCGTAGTAAATTTTCACCGTTTAATGACTAATATTCATATAATTCCTTTTCTTATAACTGAATTTAATAGAAATTTTAAACCACTTAAAATATTCGATTTCTCCGCTCCTTTAGACGTACAAGGTCCGTATCTTATAGAAACTGCCCTGAACACTCAAATTTGATAAATAAACCACAAGGAACTCGAAAAATCATTGATACAGTTAAATTAATTGCTACCCGTAC
This sequence comes from Parnassius smintheus behrii, assembly GCA_036936625.1. Taxonomy (NCBI): domain Eukaryota; kingdom Metazoa; phylum Arthropoda; class Insecta; order Lepidoptera; family Papilionidae; genus Parnassius; species Parnassius smintheus. The sequence continues at coordinate 33,873,867 of JAUPFT010000027.1, forward strand.
TTTACAATAGTTTTCGTAGCAAATTTTCACCGTTAAATGACTAATATTCATATAATTCGTTTTCTTGTAATTGTATTTTCATAGAATTTTAAAACTTTTTAAAATCTTAGATTTTTCCACTTCTTTAGACTTATAAGGTCCGTATCGTGTGGAAACTGCCATCTGCACTCAAATTTGATAAATAAACAACACAGAACTCGAAAAATTGCTTCTTACCTCAACCAAGGGAAACATTTAGAAATAAATCACCAATTCATCCACATCTTGAATGAAAATTGGTCTCTTCTGTTTAAATTTTCTTGCAATACAATTAAATTTAGTGCCCCTCAAATTTAGCAATAATTTTCGTAGTAAATTTTCACCAATAAATGACGAATTTTCATATAATTCGTTTTCTTATAATCGTATTTTCATAGAAATTTAAACTTTTTAAAATATTCGATTTTTCCGCTCCTTTAGACTTATATGGTCCGTATTGTGTAGAAACTGCTCTGTACACGCAAATTTCATAAATTAACCACAAGGAACTCAAAAAATCGCTACTTACCTCAACCAAGCCAAAAACGCAGAAATAAAAACACCAATCCATCCATATCTTGAATGAAAATTGGTCTTTTCTGTTTAAATTTTCTTGTAATACAGTTTAATTTATTGCCCCTCGTATTACGCAATAGTTTTCTTAGTAATATTCACCGTTGTGTAACTTAATTTCATATAATCCGTTTTCTTATCATCGTATTTTCATAGATTTTTAAACTTTTTAAAATCTTCGATTTTTCCGCTCCTTTTAAACTTATAAGGTCCGTATCGTGTAGAAACTGCCCTGTATACTCAAATTTGATAAATAAAACACACGGAATTCGACAAATCGCTACTTACCTCAACCAAGCCAAAAATGAAGAAATAAAAACACCAATTCATCCATATCTTGAGTGAAAATTGGTCTTTTCTGTGTAAATTTTCATGTAATACAGTTAAATTAATTGCCCCCCGTACTTAATCATAATTTTCTTAGTAAATTTTAGCCGGTAAATAACTAATTTTCATATAATTCGTTTTCTTATAATTCTATTTTCAAAGAATTTTAAACATTTTAAAATCTTCGATTTTTCCTTTTTTTAGACTAATAAGATCAGAATCAAGTATAAACTGCCATCTATACCCAAATTTGATAGATAAAACAGACGGAACTCGAAAAATCGCTACTTACCACAGCCAAGCTTAAAACGCAGAGATAAAAACACCAATTCATCAATATCTTGAATGAAAATTGGTCTTTCATGTTTAATTTTTCACGTAATGCAGTTAAATTAATTGCCCTTCGTACTTTACAATAGTTTTCGTAGTAAATTTTCACAGTTTAATGACTAATATTCATATAATTCCTTTACTTATAACTGAATTTAATAGAAATTTTAAACCACTTAAAATATTCGATTTCTCCGCTCCTTTAGACGTATAAGGTCCGTATCTTATAGAAACTGCACTGTACACTCAAATTTGATAAATAAACCACAAGGAACTCGAAAAATCAGTGATACAGTTAAATTAATTGCTACCCGTACTTTACAATAGTTTTCGTAGCAAATTTTCACCGTTAAATGACTAATATTCATATAATTCGTTTTCTTGTAATTGTATTTTCTTAGAATTTTAAAACTTTTTAAAATCTTAGATTTTTCCACTTCTTTAGACTTATAAGGTCCGTATCGTGTGGAAACTGCCATCTGCACTCAAATTTGATAAATAAACCACACAGAACTCGAAAAATTGCTTCTTACCTCAACCAAGCGAAACATTTAGAAATAAATCACCAATTCATCCACATCATGAATGAAAATTGGTCTCTTCTGTTTAAATTTTCTTGCAATACAGTTAAATTTAGTGCCCCTCAAATTTAGCAATAATTTTCGTAGTAAATTTTCACCAATAAATGACGAATTTTCATATAATTCGTTTTCTTATAATCGTATTTTCATAGAAATTTAAACTTTTTAAAATATTCGATTTTTCCGCTCTTTTAGACTTATATGGTCTGTATTGTGTAGAAACTGCTCTGTACACGCAAATTTGATAAATTAACCACACGGAACTCAAAAAATCGCTTTTTACCTCAACCAAGCCAAAAACGCAGAAATAAAAACACCAATCCATCCATATCTTGAATGAAAATTTGTCTTTTCTGTTTAAATTTTCTTGTAATACAGTTTAATTTATTGCCCCTCGTATTACGCAATAGTTTTCGTAGTAAATTTTCACCAATAAATAACAAATTTCATATAATTCGTTTTCTTATAATCGTATTTTCATAGAGTTTTAAACTTTTTAAAATATTCGATTTTTCCGCTCCTTTTAGACTTATAAGGTCCGTATTGTGTAGAAACTACCATCTACATTAAAATTTTATAGATAAAACGCATGGAACTTGAAAAATCGCTACTTAACTAAAACAAGCCAAAAACATAAATAAAAACACCAATCCATCCATATCTTGAATGAAAAGTGGTCTTTTCTGTTTAAATTTTCTTGTAATACAGTTAAATTAGTTGCCCTTCGTACTTTACAATGGTTTTCGTAGTAAATTTTCACTGTTATGACTAATATTCATAAAATTCGTTTTCTTATAACTGAATTAAAAGAACTTTTAAACTACTTAAAGTATTCGATTTTTCCGCTCCTTTAGACGTATAAGGTCCATTTTTTGTAGAAACTGCCCTGTACACTCAAATTTGATAAATAAACCACACGGAACTCGAAAAATCGCTACTAACCTCAACCAAGCGAAACATTTAGAAATACATCACCAATTCATCCATATCTTGAATGAAAATTGGTCTTCTCTGTTTAAATTTTCTTGTAATACAGTTTAATTTATTGCCCTTGTATTTAGCAATAGTTTTCGTAGTAAATTTTCACCAATAAATACCTAGTTTTCATATAATTCGTTTTCTTATAATCGTATTTTCATAAAATTTTAAACTTTTCAAAATCTTCGATTTTTCCGCTACTTCAGACTTATAAGGTCCGTATTGTGTAGAAACTGCCCTGTACACTCAAATTTGATAAATAAAATACACGGAATTCGACAAATCGCTACTTACCTCAACCAAGCCGAAAATGAAGAAATAAAAACAACAATTCATCCATATCTTGAGTGAAAATTGGTCTTTTCTGTATAAATTTTCATGTAATACAATTAAATTAATTGCCCCCCGTACTTAACCATAGTTTTCTTAGTAAATTTTAGCCGGTAAATAACTAATTGTCATATAATTCGTTTTCTTATAATTGTATTTTCAAAGAATTTTAAACTTTTTAAAATCTTCGATTTTTCCGCTCTTTTAGACTTATATGGTCTGTATTGTGTAGAAACTGCCATCTACATTCAAATTTTATAGATAAAACACACGGAACTCGAAAAATCGTTACTTACCTCAAACAAGCCAAAAACGCAGAAATAAAAACACCAATCCATCCATATCTTGACTGAAAATTGGTCTTTTCTGTATTAATTTACTTGTTACATAGTGTAATTAATTGCTTTTCGTATTATACAACATTCTTCGTAGTAAATTTTCAGCGTTAAATAACTTATTTTCATATAATTCGTTTTCTTTTAATTGTATTTACATAGTGTTTTAAAATCTTCGATTTTTCCTTTTTTTAGACTAATAAGATCAGAATTAATTATAAACTGCCATCTATACTCAAATTTGATAGATAAAGCCCACGGAATTAGAAAAATCGCTATTTACCACAGCCAAGCTAAAACGCAGAAATAAAATCACCAATTCATCAATATCTTGAATGAAAATTGGTCTTTCATATTTAATTTTTCACGTAATGCAGTTAAATTAATTGCCTTCCGTTCTTTACAATAGTTTTCGTAGTAAATTTTCACCGTTAAATGACTAATATTCATATAATTCGTTTTCTTGTAATTGTATTTTCATAGAATTTTAAAACTTTTTAAAATCTTAGATTTTTCCACTTCTTTAGACTTCTAAGGTCCGTATCGTGTGGAAACTGCCATCTGCACTCAAATTTGATAAATAAACCTTATAGAACTCGAAAAATTGCTTCTTACCTCAACCAAGCGAAACATTTAAAAATAAATCACCAATTCATCCACATCTTGAATGAAAATTGGTCTTTTCTGTTTAAATTTTCTTGTAATACAGTTTAATTTATTGCCCCTCAAATTCAGCAATAATTTTCGTAGTAAATTTTTACCAATAAATAACTAATTTTCATATAATTCGTTTTCTTATAATCGTATTTTCATAGAAATTTAAACTTTTTAAAATATTCGATTTTTCTGCTCCTTTAGACTTATAAGGTCCGTGTTTTGTAGAAACTGTACACGCAAATTTGGTAAATTAATGTTTAATTTATTTTAAATTTGCCGCCTTTTCTTAGCCGATGTTTAACTGACCGATGACAATCAATGGTCAATGTAGTCTATGACAGCTCTATGAAATAATAAACTCTATCTATTATTCTATGGTACAACGAATGTGGTTTGATTTCTCTAAATTCCTATGAATAAAATCAAAATCAAAAGGTTATGGGCCCAGTAAAGCCAAAGTTATAAAGAAAAGCGATTGTGAAGTTCATTAGAATAACACGTAAAAGTTAAAAATAACTTGTACCTGTGAAGCGACATTGTGTCGTCGACATAACCTCCAAGCCTCGCGGTTCAGTTTTCCAAATCGAAAAAAAAAATCCCAGTGATCATGGCTAGCAGCAATCCTCTGGCATTAATAGAAAAATTAACAGGCAGAGAAAACTACAATACCTGGCGGTTTGCTGTGAAAACATACCTTCAACATGAAGAACTTTGGGAATGCATAGAAAATCCCAACAATGAACCATTCGACGCAAAGGACACAAAAGCCAAATCTAAGATAATTTTACTTGTCGATAGTATCAATTACGTACACATCCAAGAGGCAGAAACGGCGAAAGAAGTGTGGGAAAACTTATCCCGCGCTTTCGACGACTCTGGGCTTACACGCAGAGTTGACCTACTACGTGATCTCTGCACTACTACACTCTCTGATATCCAAAACATAGATGAATACGTGAGCAAGATAATTTCTACAGCACATAAGCTCAGAAATATAGGATTCCAAGTTGATGATGAGTGGCTCGGGACATTTTTACTCTCCGGGCTACCTGACCATTACAAACCAATGATCCTTGCCATTGAGAGCTCTGGAATGAAAATAAGTGCAGATTCTGTTAAATCAAAATTGCTCCAAGAAGTAAAATCTGAAAACAATAACTCTGCTTTTACATCTGCTCATGGTTATCAAACCAAGAATGTGAAAAAGAAGTTCACAAAAGGTCCTAGATGTTTTCAGTGTAACAAATATGGACACAAGAGTATGGAATGCAGTACAAAACCGAAAGAAAAGGTTGCCAAATCAAATAGTTCTTATGCTGCCGCATTTGTCATTCCATCTGACAACAACAGCTCCGCATGGTACATTGATTCTGGGGCAACCGTGCACATGACAAGACATCAAAACCTTCTTCAAAATGAACGCTCACTGCCTGTAGAACAAATCAAAGTTGCAAACATAAAACACTTTCAGTGAGTAGCTCTGGTGATGTGACATTGAATACATTGAATGGAGAAAATCAGTCAAATGCAATCTTATTTACAAACGTTCTGTGCGTTCTGCGAATCTAATATCTGTTCATCAAATTACAGAAAAGGGTGGTCTAGTTAAATTTGACTCCAATGGCTGTACTATACTGAACAGACAAAATGTTATTGTAGCAACAGCAACAAAAGTTAACAACATGTACCGGCTTAACATGAATGCTGACTATGCATACATGTCTGATATTAAATAAGATGATATATTTTTATGGCACCAACGAATGGGTCATCTGAACCTAGACACCTTGAAGAAATTGAAAGAGAGTTCTGAGGGATTCACATTGTCTGATAAACAATTAAACAGTATAACTTGTATAACATGTAAAGAAGGCAAGTAAACAAGAATGTCCTTCAAGAGTCCAGGATCACATTCTTCAAAGCTCTTGGAACTTGTACATTCTGACCTATGTGGCCCCATGGAAACACAGTCATTAGGAGAGGGCAAATACTTTTTAACATTTTTGGACGATTATTCCAAAAAGGTGTTTGTGTACATTTTGAACAACAAAACTGAGGTATTGTCAAAATTCAAAGAGTTCAAAACAGAAGTTGAAAACTAAACTGAATGTAAACTCAAATGTATTCGGACTGACAATGGCCTAGAATATATCAACAAACCATTCTCTGACTTCCTTAAAAGTGCGGGAATAAGACACCAAACATCAACTCCTTATACTCCTGAGCAAAATGGAGCTGCAGAGAGGTTAAACAGGACATTAGTCGAGAGAGCAAAGTGTATGATTCTGAATGCTGGATTGGCAAAGTTTTTCTGGGCTGAAGCTATAAAAACTGCTGCATACATCATAAATAGATCTCCAACTAAATCCTTACTGTTTAAAACACCTGAAGAGGTTTGGACAGGACATAAGCCAAATATCAGTAATATGAAGGTGTTCGGGTGTGAGGCCATGGTCCACTTACCAAAAGCAAAACGTAAGAAGTGGGAGCCAAAATCACAGAAAATGATCTTCATTGGCTATTGCGAGAACACAAAAGGGTACAGATTCATATTACCAAACACAAGAACTATTATCAAGAGCAGGGATGCTGTATTTCCTGAATCCACCGTTAAGAGGAACTATGCAGCTCTGGAATTATATGAAACAGAAATCAAAACATTAGATACACATAGTAAAAGTAATAATGAAAATTTAATGTCAAATGAGTCCAATGAAGAAAGCAAGAAAAAATCTTATAACTCAGATAGCTCATATGATATTGTTAAAAATTACTCGGATTTAGAAGAATACTTACCAGAAATGAAGATTGATACTCCTCCGCGAAGTAACATAACGTTGAGACCTAGAAATAAGAATAAAGAACAAGCTTACCTTTGCTATGATGAATCCTTAAAGCCTGAGCAAGTCCCTGAATCATACAAAAAGCTATCAGTTGTACGAATGCTGAAAAATGGAAAAAATCAATTGAAGAAGAACTTGAAGCCCATGAAAGAAATGGCACGTGGATATTGGTAAACAAGCCTGCAAATACAAACATAATCGGCTGTAAATGGGTTTTTAGAGTTAAAGACCAACCAACGGGTCCTCGCTTCAAGTCCAGGCTGTGTGAAAAGGGTTGTGCACAGGCAGAAGGTATTGACTATAAGGAAACATACTCACCGACAGTAAGGTATGATTCAATACGTTTATTATTATCTCTAGCTGCTAAAAACGGCTATGAAATTCTTCAACTTGACATTAAGACAGCTTTCCTGTATGGAGAACTAGAAGAAAACATACACATGTATCCACCTGAAGGTCTAATACATGGACCCAATAAATTAAGTAAATTGATAAAGTCACTGTATGGTCTTAAACAAGCACCACGGTGCTGAAACACCAAATTCAACTCTGTACTTCAGAAATTTGGCTTCATAAATAGCAAAGCAGACCAATGTGTTTATATTGCAAATAAAAAATAAACTAAGTGTTATCTTTGTATTTATGTGGACGACGGCCTCTTTTTTTTAAATCAAAATCTGCTCTGCAGTCTGTAACAAATGATTTGAAAACAATATTTGATATGACAATATGCCCACCTGGAAACTTTGTTGGAATGGATATCCAAGTTTCAGACAAATATATCTTTATACATCAATCCGAATATATCAAACAGTTGCTAAATAAATTTAATATGGATAATGCCAACCCCAACAGAGTTCCAGTTGACCCTCACTCAAAGCTGGAGAAGAGTGAGCACCAGCCTGACAAGAATCTTCCTTATAGAGAAGCTGTTGGTTCTCTAATGCTGTTGCCATAGTAAGCCGACCAGACATAATGTTCGCTGTGAGCTTGGTGAGTAGATTTTTGAATTGCTATGATGAGTCTCACTGGACAGCCATCAAGAAGATTCTAAAGTATCTCAAAGACACTATCAACTTTGGCCTATGCTATCATTCAGCAAAATCTTCTGAATTAGTTGGCTATAGTGATGCTGACTATGCTAATGACCTCACTACTAGAAGGTCAACAACTGTATACATTTTCTTCAAATGTGCAGCTGCTGTAACATGGTGTAGTCAAAGGCAACACACTGTCGCTTTATCGACTACAGAATTGGAATTTATGGCCGCATGTGGTGCCACCAAAGAGGCTATTTGGATCAAACAGTTATTATGTGATCTCGGTGAATTTGAGCAAAAAACAGTAGTGATAAATATAGACAATCAAAGTGCAATAAGTGTTATTAAAATGTAAACTTTCACAAGAGGTGCAAACATATAGACACTAAGTATCATTTTATAAAGGAAAAGTATTATGCTAAAGTTATTGATTTAAAATATGTTTCAACATGCAATCAACTTGCTGACTTTCTAACTAAGGCTTTACCTAGAGATAAATTTCAATATATGAGAGACCAAATTGGAATGTTATCCAAATATATGTTATGTAATCTTTAATCTAAACAAGTATGTACCTATGTTTGTTTTCTTTATTTCTGCTGTAATAATTTAGTACATAGAAGGCTTAAATTTGGCAGGAGTGTTAAATTAATTTTAAATTTGCCGCTTTTTCTTAGCCGATGTTTAACTGACCTATGACAATCAATCAAATCAATGAAATAATAAACTCTATCTATTATTCTATGGTACAACGAGTGTGGTTTGATTTCTCTAAATTCCTATAAATAAAATCAAAATCAACAATTAACCACACGGAACTCGAAAAATCGCTACTTACCTCAACCAAGCCAAAAACGCAGAAATAAAAACACCAATCCATCCATATCTTGAATGAAAATCGGTCTTTTCTGTTTAAATTTTCTTGTAATACAGTTTAATTTATTGCCCCTCGAATGTTGCAATAGTTTTCGTAGTAAATTTTCACCAATAAATAACAAATTTTCATATAATTCGTTTTCTTATAATGGTATTTTCATAGAATTTTAAAACTTTTTAAAATCTTCGATTTTTCCACTTCTTTAGACTTATAAGGTCCGTATTGTGTAGAAACTACCATCTACATTAAAATTTTATAGAGTCGTTTTCTTATAATCGTACTTTCATAGAATTTTAAACTTTTTAAAATATTCGATTTTTCCGCTCCTTTTAGACTTATAAGGTCCGTATTGTGTAGAAACTGCCATCTACATTCAAATTTTATAGATAAAACACACGGAACTCGAAAAATCGTTACTTACCTCAACCAAGCCAAAAACGAAGAAATAAAAACACCAATCCGTTAATATATTGACTGAAAATTGGTCTTTTCTGTATAAATTTACTTGTTACACAGTGTAATTAATTGCTTTTCGTATTATACAACATTCTTTGTAGTAAATTTTCAGCGTTAAATAACTTATTTTCATATAATTCGTTTTCTTTTAATTGTATTTACATAGTATTTTAAAACTTTTTAAAATCTTCGATTTTTCCTTTTTTTAGACTAACAAGATCAAAATCAAGTATAAACTGCTATCTACACTCAAATTTGATAGATAAAACACACGGAACTCGAAAAATCGCTACTTACCGCAACCAAGCTAAAAACGCAGAAATAAAAACACCAATTCATCAATATCTTGAATGAAAATTGGCCTTTTATGTTTAATTTTTCACGTAATGCAGTTACATTAATTGCCCTTCGTACTTTACAATAGTTTTCGTAGTAAATTTTTACCGTTTAATGACTAATATTCATATAATTCCTTTTCTTATAACTGAATTTAATATAACTTTTAAACTACTTAAAATATTCGATTTCTCCGCTCCTTTGGACGTATAAGGTCCGTATCTTGTAGAAACTGCCCTGTACACTCAAATTTGACAAATAAACCACACGGAACTCAAAAATCAGTGATACAGTTAAATTAATTGCTACCCGTACTTTACAATAGTTTTCGTAGTAAATTTTCACCGTTAAATGGCTAATATTCATATAATTCTTTTTCTTGTAATTGTATTTTCATAGAATTTTAAAACTTTTTAAAATCTTAGATTTTTCCACTTCTTTAGACTTATAAGGTTCGTATCGTGTGGAAACTGCCATCTGCACTCAAATTTGATAAATAAACCACACAGAACTCGAAAAATTGCTTCTTACCTCAACCAAGCGAAACATTTAGAAATAAATCACCAATTCATCCACATCTTGAATGAAAATTGGTCTTTTCTGTTTAAATTTTTTGCAATACAGTTTAATTTATTGCCCCTCAAATTTAGCAATAATTTTCGTAGTAAATTGTCACCAATAAATAACTAATTTTCATATAATTCGTTTTCTTATAATCGTATTTTCATAGAAATCTAAACTTTTTAATATATTCGATTTTTCTGCTCCTTTAGACTTATAAGGTCCGTATTGTGTAGAAACTGCCCTGTACACGCAAATTTGATAAATTAACCACACGGAACTCGAAAAATCGCTACTTACCTCAACTGAGCCAAAAACGCAGAAATAAAAACACCAATCCATCCACATCTTGAATGAAAATTGGTCTTTTCTATTTAAATTTACTTGTAATACAGTTTAATTTATTGCCCCTCGAATTTATCAATAGTTTTTGTAGTAAATTTTCACCAATAAATAACAAATTTTCATATCATTCGTTTTCGTATAATTGTATTTTCATAGAATTTTAAAACTTTTTAAAATCTTTGATATTTCCACTTCTTTAGACTTATAAGGTCCGTATTGTATAGAAACTGCCATCTACATTCAAATTTTATAGATAAAACACACGGAACTCGAAAAATCGTTACTTACCTCAACCAAGCCAAAAACGCAGAAATAAAAACACCAATCCATCCATATCTTGACTGAAAATTGGTCTTTCTGTTTAAATTTTCTTGTAATACAGTTTAATTTATTGCCCCTCGAAATCAGCAATAGTTTTCGTAGTAAATTTTCACCAATAAATAACAAATTTTCATATAATTCGTTTTCTTATAATGGTATTTTCAAAGAATTTTAAAACTTTTTAAAATCTTCGATTTTTCCACTTCTTTAGACTTATAAGGTCCGTATCGTGTAGAAACTGCCATTTGCACTCAAATTTGATAAATAAAACACACGGAACTCGAAAAATCGCTACTTACCTCAACCAAGCCAAAAAAGCAGAAATAATAACACCAATCCATCCATCTCTTGAATGAAAATTGGTCTTTTTTGTTTAAATTTTCTTGTAATACAGTTTAATTTATTGCCCCTCGAATTTAGCAATAGTTTTCGTAGTAAATTTTCACCAATAAATAACAAATTTTCATATAATTCGTTTTCTTATAATCGTATTTTCATAGAATTTTAAACTTTTAAAAATATTCGATTTTCCGCTCCTTTTAGACTTATAAGGTCCGTATTGTGTAGAAACTACCATCTACATTAAAATTTTATAGATAAAAAACACGAAACTCGAAAAATCGTTACTTACCTCAACCAAGCCAAAAACGCAGAAATAAAAACAACAATCCATCCATATCTTGACTGAAAATTGGTCTTTTCTGTATAAATTTACTTGTAATACAGTAAAATTAATTGCCCTTCGTACTTTACAATAGTTTTTGTAGTAAATTTTAACAGTTTAATGACTAATATTCATATAATTCCTTTTCTTATAACTGAATTTAATATAACTTTTAAACTACTTAAAATATTCGATTTCTCCGCTCCTTTAGACGTATAAGGTCCGTATCTTGTAGAAACTGCCCTGTACACTCAAATTTGACAAATAAACCACACGGAACTCGAAAAATCAGTGATACAAATAAATTAATTGCTACCCGTATTTTACAATAGTTTTCGTAGTGAATTTTCACCGTTAAATGGCTAATATTCATATAATTATTTTTCTTTTATGTATTTTCATAGAATTTTAAAACTTTTTAAAATCTTAGATTTTTCCACTTCTTTAGACTTATAAGGTTCGTATCGTGTGGAAACTGCCATCTGCACTCAAATTTGATAAATAAACCACACAGAACTCGAAAAATTGCTTCTTACCTCAACCAAGCGAAACATTTAGAAATAAATCACCAATTCATCCACATCTTGAATGAAAATTGGTCTTTTCCGTTTAAATTTTTTTGCAATACAGTTTAATTTATTGCCCCTCAAATTTAGCAATAATTGTCGTAGTAAATTGTCACCAATAAATAACTAATTTTCATATAATTCGTTTTCTTATAATCGTATTTTCATAGAAATCTAAACTTTTTAAAATATTCAATTTTTCTGCTCCTTTAGACTTAAAAGGTCCGTATTTTGTAGAAACTGCCCTGTACACGCAAATTTGATAAATTAACCACACGGAACTCGAAAAATCGCTACATACCTCAACTGAGCCAAAAACGCAGAAATAAAAACACCAATCCATCCATATCTTGAATGAAAATTGGTCTTTTCTGTTGAAATTTACTTGTAATACAGTTTAATTTATTGCCCCTCGAATTTAGCAATAGTTTTTGTAGTAAAATTTCACCAATAAATAACAAATTTTCATATAATTCGTTTTCGTATAATTATATTTTCATAGAATTTTAAAATTTTTTTAAAATCTTTGATATTTCCACTTCTTTAGACTTATAAGGTCCGTATTGTGTAGAAACTGCCATCGACATTTAAATTTTATAGATAAAACACACGGAACTCGAAAAATCGTTACTTACCTCAACCAAACCAAAAACGCAGAAATAAAAACACCAATCCATCCATATCTTGACTGAAAATTGGTCTTTTCTGTTTAAATTTTCTTGTAATACAGTTTAATTTATTGCCCCTCGAATTTAGCAATAGTCTTCGTAGTAAATTTTCACCACTAAATAACAAATTTCGTATAATTCGTTTTCTTATAATCGTATTTTCATAGAATTTTAAACTTTTTAAAATATTCGATTTTTCCGCTCCTTTTAGACTTATAAGGTCCGTATTGTGTAGAAACTGCCATCTACATTCAAATTTTATAGATAAAACACACGGAACTCGAAAAATCGTTACTTACCTCAACCAAGCCAAAAACGAAGAAATAAAAACACCAATCCGTTTATATCTTGACTGAAAATTGGTCTTTTCTGTATAAATTTACTTGTTACACAGTGTAATTAATTGCTTTTCGTATTATACAACATTCTTCGTAGTAAATTTTCAGCGTTAAATAACTTATTTTCATATAATTCGTTTTCTTTTAATTGTATTTACATAGTATTTTAAAACTTTTTAAAATCTTCGATTTTTCCGTTTTTTAGACTAATAAGATCAGAATAAAGTATAAACTGCCATCTACACTCAAATTTGATAGATAAAACACACGGAACTCGAAAAATCGCTACTTACCTCAACCAAGCCAAAAACGCAGAAATAAAAACACCAATTCATCCATATCTTGAATGAAAGTTGGTCTTTTCTGTTTAAATTTTCAAGAAATACAATTAAATTAATTGGCCTAAAATAAATCACCAATTCATCCATCTCTTGAATGAAAATTGGTCTTTTCTGTTAAAATTTTCTTGTAATACAGTTTAATTTATTGCCCCTCGAATTTAGCAATAGTTTTCGTAGTAAATTTTCACCAATAAATAACAAATTTCATATAATTCGTTTTCTTATAATCGTATTTTCATAGAATTTTAAACTTTTTAAAATATTCGATTTTTTCGCTCCTTTTAGACTTATAAGGTCCGTATTGTGTAGAAACTGCCATCTACATTCAAATTTTATAGATAAAACACACGGAACTCGAAAAATCGTTACTTACCTCAACCAAGCCAAAAACGAAGAAATAAAAACACCAATCCGTTAATATCTTGACTGAAAATTGGTCTTTTCTGTATAAATTTACTTGTTTCACAGTGTAATTAATTGCTATTCGTATTATACAACATTCTTCGTAGTAAATTTTCAGCGTTAAATAACTTAATTTCATATAATTCGTTTTCTTTTAATTGTATTTACATAGTATTCTAAAAGTTTTTAAAATCTTCGATTTTTCCTTTTTTTTGACTAATAAGATCAGAATCAAGTATAAACTGCCATCTACACTCAAATTTGATAGATAAAACACACGGAACTCGAAAAATCGCTACTTACCACAACCAAGCTAAAAACGCAGAAATAAAAACACCAATTCGTCAATATCTTGAATGAAAATTGGCCTTTTATGTTTAATTTTTCACGTAATGCAGTTAAATTAATTGCCCTTCGTACTTTACAATAGTTTTCGTAGTAAATTTTTACCGTTTAGTGACTAATATTCATAAAATTCCTTTTCTTATAACTGAATTTAATAGAACTTTTATACTACATAAAATATTCGATATCTCCGCTCCTTTAGACGCATAAGGTCCGTATCTTGTAGAAACTGCCCTGTACACTCAAATTTGATTAATAAACCACAAGGAACTCGAAAAATCAGTGATACAGTTAAATTAATTGCTACCCGTACTTTACAATAGTTTTCGTAGTAAATTTTCACCGTTAAATGGCTTATATTCATATAATTCTTTTTCTTGTAATTGTATTTTCATAGAATTTTAAAACTTTTTAAAATCTTAGATTTTTCCACTTCTTTAGACTTATAAGGTTCGTATCGTGTGGAAACTGCCATCTTCACTCAAATTTGATAAATAAACCACACAGAACTCGAAAAATTGCTTCTTACCTCAACCTAGCGAAACATTTGGAAATAAATCACCAATTCATCCACATCTTGAATGAAAATTGGTCTTTTCTGTTTAAATTTTTTTGCAATACAGTTTAATTTATTGCCCCTCAAATTTAACAATAATTTTCGTATTAAATTGTCACCAATAAATAACTAATTTTCATATAATTCGTTTTCTTATAATCGTATTTTCATAGAAATCTAAACTTTTTAAAATATTCAATTTTTCTGCTCCTTTAGACTTATAAGGTCCGTATTTTGTAGAAACTGCCCTGTACACGCAAATTTGATAAATTAACCACACGGAACTCGAAAAATCGCTACTTACCTCAACTGAGCCAAAAACGCAGAAATAAAAACACCAATCCATCCATATCTTAAATGAAAATTGGTCTTTTCTGTTTAAATTTACTTGTAATACAGTTTAATTTATTGCCCCTCGAATTCAGCAATAGTTTTTGTAGTAAATTTTCACCAATAAATAACAAATTTCATATAATTCGTTTTCTTATAATCGTATTTTCATAGAATTTTAAACTTTTTAAAATATTCGATTTTTCCGCTCCTTTTAGACTTATAAGGTCCGTATTGTGTAGAAACTGCCATCTACATTCAAATTTTATAGATAAAACACACGGAACTCGAAAAATCGTTACTTACCTCAACCAAGCCAAAAACGAAGAAATAAAAACACCAATCCGTTAATATCTTGACTGAAAATTGGTCTTTTCTGTATAAATTTACTTGTTTCACAGTGTAATTAATTGCTATTCGTATTATACAACATTCTTCGTAGTAAATTTTCAGCGTTAAATAACTTAATTTCATATAATTCGTTTTCTTTTAATTGTATTTACATAGTATTCTAAAAGTTTTTAAAATCTTCGATTTTTCCTTTTTTTTGACTAATAAGATCAGAATCAAGTATAAACTGCCATCTACACTCAAATTTGATAGATAAAACACACGGAACTCGAAAAATCGCTACTTACCACAACCAAGCTAAAAACGCAGAAATAAAAACACCAATTCATCAATATCTTGAATGAAAATTGGCCTTTTATGTTTAATTTTTCACGTAATGCAGTTAAATTAATTGCCCTTCGTACTTTACAATAGTTTTCGTAGTAAATTTTTACCGTTTAGTGACTAATATTCATAAAACTCCTTTTCTTATAACTGAATTTAATAGAACTTTTATACTACTTAAAATATTCGATATCTCCGCTCCTTTAGACGCATAAGGTCCGTATCTTGTAGAAACTGCCCTGTACACTAAATTTGATAAATAAACCACAAGGAACTCGAAAAATCAGTGATACAGTTAAATTAATTGCTACCCGTACTTTACAATAGTTTTCGTAGTAAATTTTCACCGTTAAATGGCTTATATACATATAATTCTTTTTCTTGTAATTGTATTTTCATAGAAATTTAAAACTTTTTAAAATCTTAGATTTTTCCACTTCTTTAGACTTATAAGGTTCGTATCGTGTGGAAACTGCCATCTGCACTCAAATTTGATAAATAAACCACACAGAACTCGAAAAATTGCTTCTTACCTCAACCTAGCGAAACATTTGGAAATAAATCACCAATTCATCCACATCTTGAATGAAAATTGGTCTTTTCTGTTTAAATTTTTTTGCAATACAGTTTAATTTATTGCCCCTCAAATTTAGCAATAATTTTCGTAGTAAATTGTCACCAATAAATAACTAATTTTCATATAATTCGTTTTCTTATAATCGTATTTTCATAGAGATCTAAACTTTTTAAAATATTCGATTTTTCTGCTCCTTTAGACTTATAAGGTCCGTATTGTGTAGAAACCGCCCTGTACAAGCAAATTTGATAAATTAACCACACGGAACTCGAAAAATCGCTACATACCTCAACTGAGCCAAAAACGCAGAAATAAAAACACCAATCCATCCATATCTTGAATGAAAATTGGTCTTTTCTGTTGAAATTTACTTGTAATACAGTTTAATTTATTGCCCCTCGAATTTAGCAATAGTTTTTGTAGTAAAATTTCACCAATAAATAACAAATTTTCATATAATTCGTTTTCGTATAATTGTATTTTCATAGAATTTTAAAATTTTTTTTAAAATCTTTGATATTTCCACTTCTTTAGACTTATAAGGTCTGTATTGTGTAGAAACTGCCATCGACATTTAAATTTTATAGATAAAACACACGGAACTCGAAAAATCGTTACTTACCTCAACCAAACCAAAAAACGCAGAAATAAAAACACCAATCCATCCATATCTTGACTGAAAATTGGTCTTTTCTGTTTAAATTTTCTTGTAATACAGTTTAATTTATTGCCCCTCGAATTTAGCAATAGTCTTCGTAGTAAATTTTCACCACTAAATAACAAATTTCGTATAATTCGTTTTCTTATAATCGTATTTTCATAGAATTTTAAACTTTTTAAAATATTCGATTTTTCCGCTCCTTTTAGACTTATAAGGTCCGTATTGTGTAGAAACTGCCATCTACATTCAAATTTTATAGATAAAACACACGGAACTCGAAAAATCGTTACTTACCTCAACCAAGCCAAAAACGAAGAAATAAAAACACCAATCCGTTTATATCTTGACTGAAAATTGGTCTTTTCTGTATAAATTTACTTGTTACACAGTGTAATTAATTGCTTTTCGTATTATACAACATTCTTCGTAGTAAATTTTCAGCGTTAAATAACTTATTTTCATATAATTCGTTTTCTTTTAATTGTATTTACATAGTATTTTAAAACTTTTTAAAATCTTCGATTTTTCCTTTTTTTAGACTAATAAGATCAGAATAAAGTATAAACTGCCATCTACACTCAAATTTGATAGATAAAACACACGGAACTCGAAAAATCGCTACTTACCTCAACCAAGCCAAAAACGCAGAAATAAAAACACCAATTCATCCATATCTTGAATGAAAGTTGGTCTTTTCTGTTTAAATTTTCAAGAAATACAATTAAGTTAATTGGCCTAAAATAAATCACCAATTCATCCATCTCTTGAATGAAAATTGGTCTTTTCTGTTAAAATTTTCTTGTAATACAGTTTAATTTATTGCCCCTCGAATTTAGCGATAGTTTTCGTAGTAAATTTTCACCAATAAATAACAAATTTTATATAATTCGTTTTCTTATAGTCGTATTTTCATAGAATTTTAAACTTTTTAAAATATTCGATTTCTCCGCTCCTTTTAGACTTATAAGGTCCGTATTGTGTAGAAACTGCCATCTACATTCAAATTTTATAGATAAAACACACGGAACTCGAAAAATCGTTACTTACCTCAACCAAGCCAAAAACGAAGAAATAAAAACACCAATCCGTTAATATCTTGACTGAAAATTGGTCTTTTCTGTATAAATTTACTTGTTTCACAGTGTAATTAATTGCTATTCGTATTATACAACATTCTTCGTAGTAAATTTTCAGCGTTAAATAACTTAATTTCATATAATTCGTTTTCTTTTAATTGTATTTACATAGTATTCTAAAAGTTTTTAAAATCTTCGATTTTTCCTTTTTTTTGACTAATAAGATCAGAATCAAGTATAAACTGCCATCTACACTCAAATTTGATAGATAAAACACACGGAACTCGAAAAATCGCTACTTACCACAACCAAGCTAAAAACGCAGAAATAAAAACACCAATTCATCAATATCTTGAATGAAAATTGGCCTTTTATGTTTAATTTTTCACGTAATGCAGTTAAATTAATTGCCCTTCGTACTTTACAATAGTTTTCGTAGTAAATTTTTACCGTTTAGTGACTAATATTCATAAAATTCCTTTTCTTATAACTGAATTTAATAGAAATTTAATACTACTTAAAATATTCGATATCTCCGCTCCTTTAGACGCATAAGGTCCGTGTCTTGTAGAAACTGCCCTGTACACTCAAATTTGATAAATAAACCACAAGGAACTCGAAAAATCAGTGATACAGTTAAATTAATTGCTACCCGTACTTTACAATAGTTTTCGTAGTAAATTTTCACCGTTAAATGGCTTATATTCATATAATTCTTTTTCTTGTAATTGTATTTTCATAGAATTTTAAAACTTTTTAAAATCTTAGATTTTTCCACTTCTTTAGACTTATAAGGTTCGTATCGTGTGGAAACTGCCATCTGCACTCAAATTTGATAAATAAACAACACAGAACTCGAAAAATTGCTTCTTACCTCAACCAAGCGAAACATTTAGAAATAAATCACCAATTCATCCACATCTTGAATGAAAATTGGTCTTTTCTGTTTAAATTTTTTTGCAATACAGTTTAATTTATTGCCCCTCAAATTTAGCAATAATTTTCGTAGTAAATTGTCACCAATAAATAACTAATTTTTATATAATTCGTTTTCTTATAATCGTATTTTCATAGAGATCTAAACTTTTTAAAATATTCGATTTTTCTGCTCCTTTAGACTTATAAGGTCCGTATTGCGTAGAAACCGCCCTGTACAAGCAAATTTGATAAATTAACCACACGGAACTCGAAAAATCGCTACATACCTCAACTGAGCCAAAAACGCAGAAATAAAAACACCAATCCATTCATATCTTGAATGAAAATTGGTCTTTTCTGTTGAAATTTACTTGTAATACAGTTTAATTTATTGCCCCTCGAATTTAGCAATAGTTTTTGTAGTAAAATTTCACCAATAAATAACAAATTTTCATATAATTCGTTTTCGTATAATTGTATTTTCATAGAATTTTAAAATTTTTTAAAATCTTTGATATTTCCACTTCTTTAGACTTTTAAGGTCCGTATTGTGTAGAAACTGCCATCGACATTTAAATTTTATAGATAAAACACACGGAACTCGAAAAATCGTTACTTACTTCAACGAAACCAAAAACGCAGAAATAAAAACACCAATCCATCCATATCTTGACTGAAAAGTGGTCTTTTCTGTTTAAATTTTCTTGTAATACAGTTTAATTTATTGCCCCTCGAATTTAGCAATAGTTTTCGTAGTAAATTTTTACCAATAAATAACAAATTTCATATAATTCGTTTTCTTATAATCGTATTTTCATAGAATTTTAAACTTTTTAAAATATTCGATTTTTCCGCTCCTTTTAGACTTATAAGGTCCGTATTGTGTAGAAACTGCCATCTTCATTCAAATTTTATAGATAAGACACACGGAACTCGAAAAATCGTTACTTACCTCAACCAAGCCAAAAACGCAGAAATAAAAACACCAATCCATCCATATCTTGACTGATAATTGGTCTTTTCTGTTTAAATTTTCATGTAATACAGTAAAATTAAATGCCCTTCGTACTTTACAATAGTTTTCGTAGTAAATTTTAACCGTTTAATGACTAATATTCATATAATTCCTTTTCTTATAACTGAATTTAATAGAACTTTTAAATTACTTAAAATATTCGATTTCTCCGCTCCTTTAAACGTATATGGTCCGTATCTTGTAGAAACTGCCCTGTACACTCAAATTTGATAAACAAACCACACGGAACTCGAAAAATCAGTGATACAGTTAAATTAATTGCTACCCGTACTTTGAAAGTTAAATTAATTGCCCTTCCTACTTTACAATAGATTTCGTAATAAATTTTCACCGTTTAATGACTAATATTCATATAATTCCTTTTCTTATAACTGAATTTAATAGAACTTTTAAACTACTTAAAATATTCGATTTCTCTGCTCCTTTATACGTATAAGGTCCGTATCTTGTAGAAACTGCCCTGTACACTCAAATTTGATAAACAAACCACACGGAACTCGAAAAATCAGTGATACAGTTAAATTAATTGTTACCCGTACTTTGAAAGTTAAATTAATTGCCCTTCCTACTTTACAATAGATTTCGTAATAAATTTTCACCGTTTAATGAATTATATTCATATAAATCGTTTTCTTATAACTGAATTTAATAGTATTTTCAACTACTTAAAATATTCAATTTCTTCGCTCCTTTAGACTTATTAGGTCTGTATTGTGTAGAAACTGCCCTGTACACGCAAATTTGATAAACTAACCACACGGAACTCGAAAAATCGCTACTTACCTCAACCAAGCCAAAAACGCAAAAATAAAAAAACCAATCAATCCATATCTTGAATGAAAGTTGGCCTTTTCTGTTTAAATTTTCAAGAAATACAGTTAAACTAATTGCCCTTCCTACTTTACAATAGATTTCGTAATAAATTTTCACCGTTTAATGAATTATATTCATATAATTCGTTTTCTTATAACTGAATTTAATAGTATTTTCAACTACTTAAAATATTCGATTTCTCCGCTCCTTTAGACTTATAAGGTCTGTATTGTGTAGAAACTGCCCTGTACACGCAAATTTGATAAATTAACCACACGGAACTCAAAAAATCGCTACTTACCACAACCAAGCTAAAAACGCAGAAATAAAAACACCAATCCATCCATATCTTGACTGAAAATTGGTCTTTTCTGTTTAAATTTTCTTGTAATACAGTTTAATTTATTGCCCCTCGAATTTAGCAATAGTTTTCGTAGTAAATTTTTACCAATAAATAACAAATTTCATATAATTCGTTTTCTTATAATCGTATTTTCATAGAATTTTAAACTTTTTAAAATATTCGATTTTTCCGCTCCTTTTAGACTTATAAGGTCCGTATTGTGTAGAAACTGCCATCTACATTCAAATTTGATAGATAAAACACACGGAACTCGAAAAATCGCTACTTACCACAACCAAGCTGAAAACGCAGAAATAAAAACACCAATTCATCAATATCTTGAATGAAAATTGGTCTTTTCTGTTTAAATTTTCATGTAATACAGTAAAATTAAATGCCCTTCGTACTTTACAATAGTTTTCGTAGTAAATTTTAACCGTTTAATGACTAATATTCATATAATTCCTTTTCTTATAACTGAATTTAATAGAACTTTTAAACTACTTAAAATATTCGATTTCTCCGCTCCTTTAAACGTATATGGTCCGTATCTTGTAGAAACTGCCCTGTACACTCAAATTTGATAAACAAACCACACGGAACTCGAAAAATCAGTGATACAGTTAAATTAATTGCTACCCGTACTTTGAAAGTTAAATTAATTGCCCTTCCTACTTTACAATAGATTTCGTAATAAATTTTCACCGTTTAATGATTAATATTCATATAATTCCTTTTCTTATAACTGAATTTAATAGAACTTTTAAACTACTTAAAATATTCGATTTCTCCGCTCCTTTAAACGTATAAGGTCCGTATCTTGTAGAAACTGCCCTGTACACTCAAATTTGATAAACAAACCACACGGAACTCGAAAAATCAGTGATACAGTTAAATTAATTGTTACCCGTACTTTGAAAGTTAAAGTAATTGCCCTTCCTACTTTACAATAGATTTCGTAATAAATTTTCACCGTTTAATGAATTATATTCATATAATTCGTTTTCTTATAACTGAATTTAATAGTATTTTCAACTACTTAAAATATTCAATTTCTCCGCTCCTTTAGACTTATTAGGTCTGTATTGTGTAGAAACTGCCCTGTACACGCAAATTTGATAAATTAACCACACGGAACTCGAAAAATCGCTACTTACCTCAACCAAGCCAAAAACGCAAAAATAAAAAAACCAATCAATCCATATCTTGAATGAAAGTTGGCCTTTTCTGTTTAAATTTTCAAGAAATACAGTTAAACTAATTGCCCTTCCTACTTTACAATAGATTTCGTAATAAATTTTCACCGTTTAATGAATTATATTCATATAATTCGTTTTCTTATAACTGAATTTAATAGTATTTTCAACTACTTAAAATATTCGATTTCTCCGCTCCTTTAGACTTATAAGGTCTGTATTGTGTAGAAACTGCCCTGTACACGCAAATTTGATAAATTAACCACACGGAACTCGAAAAATCGCTACTTACCTCAACCAAGCCAAAAACGCAAAAATAAAAACACCAATCACTCCATATCTTGAATGAAAGTTGGTCTTTTATGTTTAAATTTTCAAGAAATACAGTTAAATTAATTGCCCTTCCTACTTTACAATAGATTTCGTAATAAATTTTCACCCTTTAATGAATTATATTCATATAATTCGTTTTCTTATAACTGAATTTAAAAGTATTTTCAACTACTTAAAATATTCAATTTCTCCGCTCCTTTAGACTTATAAGGTCTGTATTGTGTAGAAACTGCCCTGTACACGCAAATTTGATAAATTAACCACACGGAACTCGAAAAATCGCTACTTACCTCAACCAAGCCAAAAACGCAAAAATAAAAACACCAATCAATCCATATCTTGAATGAAAATTGGTTTTTTCTGTTTAAATTTTCTTGTAATACAGTTTAATTTATTGCCCCTCGAATTTAGCAATAGTTTGCGTAGTAAATTTTCACCAATAAGTAACAAATTTTCATATAATTCGTTATCTTAACATATATTCATATATTCGTTATCTTGTATTTTCATAGAAACTGCCATCTACATTCAAATTTTATAGATAAAACACACGGAACTCGAAAAATCGCTACTTACCTCAACCAAGCCAAAAACGCAGAAATAAAACACCAATTCATCCATAACTTGACTGAAAATTCGTCCTTGCTGTGTAAATTTTCATGAAATACAGTTAAATTAATAGCACCCCGTACTTAACCATAGTTTTCTTAGTAAATATTCACCGTTAAGTAACTTATTTTCGTATAATTCGTTTTCTTATAATCGTATTTTCATAGAATTTTAAACTTTTTAAAATCTTCGATTTTTCAGTTCCTTTTAGATTAATAAGATCCGTATCGTGTAAAAACTACCATTTTACATTCAAATTTAATAGATAAAATACACCGAACTCGAAAAATCGCTACTTACCTCAACCAAGATAAAAATGAAGAAATAAAAACACTAATTCTTCCATATCTTAAATGAAAATGGGTCTTTTCTGTCTAAATTTACATGTGATACAGTTAAATTAATTGCGTTCCGTTCTTTACAATAGTTTTCGCAGTAAATTTTCATCGTTTAATTACACATATTTATATAATTCGTTTTCTTGTAATTGTATTTTCATAGAATTTTAAAACTTTTTAAAATCTTAGATTTTTCCACTTCTTTAGACTTATAAGGTCCGTATCGTGTGGAAACTGCCATCTGCATTCAAATTTGATAAATAAACCACACAGAACTCGAAAAATCGCTACTTACCTCAACCAAGCCAAAAACGCAGAAATACAAACACCAATTCATCCATATCTTGAATGAAAATTGGTGTTCTCTGTTTAAATTTTCTTGTAATACAGTTTAATTTATTGCCCTCGTGTTTAGCAATAGTTTTTGTCGTTTCGAAACTGCCATCTACATTCAAATTTTATAGATAAAACCCACGGAACTCGAAAAATCGTTACTTACCTCAAACAAGCAAAAAACGCAGAAATAAAAACACCAATCCATCCATATCTTGACTGAAAATTAGTCTTTTCTGTATAAATTTACTTGTTACACAGTGTAATTAATTGCTTTTCGTATTATACAACATTCTCCGTAGTAAATTTTCAGCGTTAAATAACTTATTTTCATATAATTCGTTTTCTTTTAATTGTATTTGCATAGTATTTTAAAACTTTTTAAAATCTTCGATTTTTTTAGACTAATATGATCAGAATCAAGTATAAACTGCCATCTACATTCAAATTTGATAGACAAAACACACGGAACTCAAAAAATCGCTACTTACCACAACCAAGCTAAAAACGCAGTAATAAAAACACCAATTCATCAATATCTTGAATGAAAGTTGGTCTTTTCTGTTTAAATTTTCATGTAATACAGTAAAATTAATTGCCCTTCGTACTTTACAATAGTTTTCGTAGTAAATTTTAACCGTTTAATGACTAATATTCATATAATTCCTTTTCTTATAACTGAATTTAATAGAACTTTTAAACAACTTAAAATATTCGATTTCTCCGCTCCTTTAGACGTATAAGGTCCGTATCTTGTAGAAACTGCCCTGTACACTCAAATTTAATAAATAAACCACACGGAACTCGAAAAATCAGTGACACAGTTAAATTAATTGCTACCCGTACTTTACAATAGTTTTCGTAGTAAATTTTCACCGTTAAATGACTAATATTCATACTCGTATAATTCGTTTTCTTGTAATTGTATTTTCATAGAATTTTAAAACTTTTTAAAATCTTAGATTTTTCCACTTCTTTAGAATTACAAGGTCCGTATCATGTGGAAACTGCCATCTGCACTTAAATTTGATAAATAAAACACACGGAACTCGAAAAATAAAAACACCAATCCATCCATATCTTGAATGAAAATTGGTCTTTTCTGTTTAAATTTTCTTGTAATACAGTTTAATTTGTTGGCTCTCGAATTAAGCAATAGTTTTCGTAGTATAATTTCAACAATAAATAACTAATTTTCATATAATTCGTTTTCTTATAATCGTGTTTTCATGGAATTTTAAACTTTTTAAAATATTTGATTTTTCCGCTCCTTTTAGACTTATAAGGTCCGCATTGTGTAGAAACTGCCATCTACATTCAAATTTTATAGATAAAACACACGGAACTCGAAAAATCACTACTTACTTCAACCAAGCCAAAAACGTAGAAATAAAAACACCAATTCATCCGTATCTTGACTGAAAATTGGTCCTTGCTGTGTAAATTTTCATGAAATACAGTTAAGTTAATGGCACCCCGTACTTAACCATAGTTTTATTAGTAGATATTCATCGTTAAGTATTTTATTTTCGTTTAATTCGTTTTCTTATAATCGTATTTTCATAGAATTTAAAACTTTATTAAATCTTCGATTTTTCCGCTCCTTTTAGATTAATAAGATCCGTATCGTGTAAAAACTGCCATTTTACATTCAAATTTAATAGATAAAATACACCGAACTCGAAAAATCGCTACTTACCTCAACCAAGATAAAAATGAAGAAATAAAAACACCAATTCTTCCATATCTTTAATGAAAATGGGTCTTTTCTGTGTAAATTGTGATACAGTTAAATTAATTGCCTTCCGTTCTTTACAATAGTTTTCGTAGTAAATTTTCACCGTTACATAGCTTATTTTCATATAATTCGTTTTCTTACTATTGTATTTATATAGAATTTTTAACTTTTCAAAATCTTCGATTTCTCGGCTCCTTTTAGACTAATAAAATCGGTATCTTGTAGAAATTGCTATCTAAACTCAAATTTGATAGAAAAAACACACGAAACTCGAAAGGTCATTACCGCAACCAAGCGAAAAATTTGGAAATAAATCTCCAATTCATCCATATCTTGAATGAAAAGTGGTCTTTTCTGTTTAAATTTTCATGTACTGACTAATATTCATATAATTCGTTTTCTTATAATTGTATTTAAATAGAATTTTTAAACTACTTAAAATCTTCGATTTTTTCGTTCATTTTAGACTTATAAGATCAGTATCAAGTACAAACTGCCATCTACACACAAATTTGATAGATAAAACACACGGAACTCGAAAAATCGCTACTTACCTATACCAATCCAAAAATTAAGAAGTAAAAACACCAATTCATCCATATTTTGACTGAAAATTGGCCTTTTCTGTGTAAATTTTCATGTTATACAGTTAAATTAATTGCCCTCCGTACTTAACCATGGTTTTTTAAGTAAGTTTTTACCGTTAAATAACTTATTTTCATATAATTCGTTTTCTTACAATTGTATTTACAAAGAATTTTAAAACTTTTTAAAATCTTCGATTTCTCCGCTATTTTTAAACTAATAAGGTCCGTGTCTTATAGACACTGCCATTTACACTAAAATTTGATAGATAAAACACACGCAACTCGAAAAATCGCTACTTACCTAAACCAAGCCAAAAACTCAGAAATAAAAACACCAATTCATCCATATCTTGACTGAAAATTGGTGTTTGCTGTGTAAATTTTCTTATAGTAACTTATTTTCATATAATTCGTTTTCCTATCATCGTATTTTCATAGAATTTTAAACTTTTTAAAATCTTCGATTTTTCCGCTCCTTTTAGACTTATAAGGTCCGTATCGTGTAAAAACTCCCATCTACACTCAAATTTGATAGATAAAAAACACGGAACTTGAAAAATTGTAACTTACCTCAACCAAGCGAAACATTAAGAAATAAATCACCAATTCATCCATATCTTGAATGTAAATTGGTCTTTTCTGTTTAAAATTTCTTGTAATACAGTTTAATTTATTGCCCCTCGTATTTAGCAATAGTTTTCATAGTAAATTTTCACCAATAAGTAACTAATTTTCATATAACTCGTTTTCTTAAAATCGTATTTTTATAGAACTTTAAACTTTTTAAAATATTCGATTTTGCCGCTCCTTTAGACTTATAAGGTCCGTATCGTGTAGAAACTGCTATCTACACTGTAATTTGATAGATAAAACACACGGAACTCGAAAAATCGCTACTTACCTCAACAGGGCTAAAATGCAGAAATAAAAACACAAATTCATCCATATCTTGAATGAAAATTAGACTTTTCTGTTTAAATTTTCAAGCAATACAGTTAAATTAATTGCCCTTCCTACTCTACAATAGATTTCGTAATAAATTTTCACCGTTTAATGACTAATATTCATATAATTCCTTTTCTTTTAACTGAATTTAATAGTATTTTTAAACTACTTAAAATGTTCGATTTCTTCGCTCCTCTAGACTTAGAAGGTCTGTATCGTGTAGAAACTGCCTTGTACACTCAAATTTGATAAATAAACCATAAGGAACTCGAAAAATTGCTTCTTACCTCAACCAAGCGAAACATTTAGAAATAAATCACCAATTCATCCATATCTTGAATGAAAATTGGTCTTTTCTGTTTAAATTTTCTTGTAATACAGTTTAATTTATTGCGCCTCGTATTTAGCAATCGTTTTCTTAATAAATATTCACCGTTAAGTAACTTATTTTCATATAATTCGTTTTCTTATCATCGTATTTTCATAAAATTTTAAACTTTTTCAAATCTTCGATTTTTCCGCTCCTTTTAGACTTATAAGGTGCGTTTCGTGTAGAAACTGCTATCTACAATCAAATTTGATAGATAAAACACACGGAACTCGAAAAATTGTTACTTACCTCAACCAAGCCAAAAACGCAGAAATTAAAACACCAATCCATCCATATCTTGAATGAAAAGTGGGCTTTTCCGTTTAAATTTTCTTGTAATACAGTTAAATTAATTGCCCTTCGTACCTAGCCATGGTTTTCTAAGTAAGTTTTCACCGTTAAATAACTTATTTTCATATAATTCATTTTCTTATAATCGTATTTTCATAGAATTTTAAACTTTTTAAAATCTTCGATTTATCCGCTCCTTGTAGACTTATAAGGTCCTTATCCTGTAGAAACTGCCATCTACACTCAAATTTGATAGATAAAACACATGGAACTCGAAAAATCGCTACTTACCACAACCAAGCTAAAAACGCAGAAATAAAAACACCAATCCATCCATATCTTGACTGAAAATTGGTCTTTTCTGTATAAATTTACTTGCTTCACAGTGTAATTAATTGCTTTTCGTATTATACAACATTCTTCGTAGTAAATTTTTAGCGTTAAATAACTTATTTTCATATTATTATTTTTCTTATAATTGTATTTGCATAGAATTTTAAAACTTTTTAAAATCTTCGATTTCTCCGTTCTTTTTAAACTAATAAGGTCCGAATCGTGTAGAAACTGCGATGTAATCTGAAATTTGATAGATACAACACGAAAAATCGCTACTTATCTCAACCAAGCGAAAAATTTAGAACTAAATCACCAATTCAACCATATCTTGACTGAAAATTGGTCGTTTCGGTTTAAATTTTCATGTGATACAGTTAAGTTAATTGCTACCCGTTTTTTACAATAGTTTTCGTAGTTAATTTTCACCGTTACATAACTTATTTTCATATAATTCGTTTTCTTATAATTGTACTTGTATTTACATAAAATTTTAAAATTTTTATAAAATCTTTGAATATTCCGCTCCTTTTAAACAAATAAGTTCCGTATCGTATAGAAATTTCCATATACACTGAAATTTGATAGATAAAACACACGGAACACGAAAAATGGCTACCTACCTCAAACAAGCGAAAAATATAGAAATAAATCACCAATTCATCCATATCTCGAATGAAAATTGGTCTTTTCTGTTAAAATTTTAAAGAAATACAGTTAAATTAATTGCCCTTCCTACTTTACAATAGACTTCGTAATAAATTTTCACCGTTTAATGACTAATATTCATATAATTCTTTTTCTTATAACTGAATTTAATAGAATTTTCAAACTACTTAAAATATTCGATTTCTCCGCTCATTTAGACTAACAAGGTCCGTATCGTGTAGAAACTGCCACGTACACTCAAATTTGATAAATAAACCACACAGAACTCGAAAAATCGCTACTTACCTCAACCAAGCGACACATTTAGATATAAATCACCAATTCATCCATATCTTGAATGCATATTGGTCTTTTCTGTATAAATTTTCTTCTAATACAGTTTAATTTATTGCCCCTCGTATTAAGCAATAGTTTTAGTAGTACATTTTAACCAATAAATAACTAATTTTCATATAATTCGTTTTCTTATAATCGTATTTTCATAGAATTTTAAACTTTTTAAAATCTTCGATTTTTCCGCTCCTATAGAATGATAAGGTCCGCATCGTGTAGAAACTGCTATCTACAATCAATTTTGATAGATAAAACACACGAAACTCGAAAAATTGTTACTTACCTCAACCAAGCCAAAAACGCAGAAATAAAAACACCAATCCATCCATATCTTGACCGAAAATTGGTCTTTTCTGTATAAATTTATTTGAAACACGGTGTAATTAATTGCTTTTCGTATTATACAACATTCTTCGTAGTAAATTTTCAGCGTTAAATAACTTATTTTCGTATAAATCCTTTTCTTTTAATTGAATTTACATAGTATTTTAAAACTTTTTAAAATCTTCGATTTTTCCTTTTTTTTGGACTAATAAGATCAGAATCAAGTATAAACTACCATCTACACTCAAATTTGATAGATAAAACACACGGAACTCGAAAAATCGCTACTTACCACAACCAAGCTAAAAACGCAGAAATAAAAACACCAATTCATCAATATCTTGAATGAAAATTGGTCTTTTCTGTTTAAATTTTCATGTAATACAGTAAAATAAATTGCTCTTCGTACTTTACAATAGTTTCGTAGTAAATTTGTACCGTTTAATGACTAATATTCATATAATTCCTTTTCTTATAACTGAATTTAATAGAACTTTCAAACTACTTAAAATATTCGATTTCTCCGCTCCTTTAGACGTATAAGGTCCGTGTCTTGTAGAAACTGTCCTGTACACTCAAATTTGATAAATTAACCACACGGAAAAATCAGTAATACAGTTATATTAATTGCCACCCGTACTTTACAATAGTTTTCGTAGTAAATTTTCACCGTTAAATGACTAATATTCATATAATTCGTTTATTAAAACGATTATATATTCGTTTATTAATTCGAATTTTAAAACCTTTTAAAATCTTAGATTTTTCTACTTCTTTAGACTTATAAGGTCCGTATCGTGTGGAAACTGCCATCTGCACTCAAATTTGATAAATAAAATACACGGAACTCGAAAAATCGCTACTTACCTCAACCGAGCCGAAAACGCAGAAATAAAAACACCAATCCATCCATATCTTGAATGAAAATTGGTCTTTTCTGTTTAAATTTTCTTGTAATACAGTTTAATTTTTTGCCCCTCGAATTAAGCAATAGTTTTCGTAGTAAATTTTCACCGTTAAGTGACTAATATC
This sequence comes from Parnassius smintheus behrii, assembly GCA_036936625.1. NCBI lineage: Eukaryota > Metazoa > Arthropoda > Insecta > Lepidoptera > Papilionidae > Parnassius > Parnassius smintheus. The sequence continues at coordinate 33,904,515 of JAUPFT010000027.1, forward strand.
CATATAATTCGTTTTCTTATAACTGTATTTTCATAGAATTTTAAAACTTTTTAAAATCTTCGATTTCTCTGCTCCTTTTAAACTAATAAGGCCCGTATCGTGTAGAAACTGTCATCTACATTGAAAGTTGATAGATAAAACACACGTATTTCATTTCTTTCGCTCTTTTTGCTTTTTTCTCAGTAAATTCGTAGCGTTATATATTTAATTTTCATATTTTCAGTCTCTTATTTACGTGAATTCATCAATAAAAACACGTATTCATCTATAACTCGGCTGAAAAGTGGCCTTCTCCTTTTAAATTTTTTGTTTAAATAGTGTAAATAACTGCCCCCCGTAATCCTATACAGTTTTCTTGGTTAATTCCTAACGTAATATATAAAATTTTCATATTTTCAGTCTCTTATTTACGTGAATTCATCAATAAAAACACGTATTCATCTATAACTCGGCTGAAAAGTGGCCTTTTCCGTTTAATCTTTCTTTGTTAAAAGTGTATTTAACCGCTCACCGTATTTATCTATAGTTTTTATAATAAATTTCCACCGCTAAAATATTGATTTCCACATAATTCGTTTTCCCATTGTCGTAATTTCCGAAATTTTTTAAAATTTTTCAAATCTTAATTTTATTCGCTCTTCTTGCTTTTATTAGGTCCGTCTAGTGTAGAAAAAACCCACCTGCACTCTTATTTGCTTTATAAATCATACAGAACTGGAAAAAATTTATATTTACCTAAACCGAGGTATAATGGTCAATCAATACGATCACATAAATTGAACTATAAATTCGCTAATAACTTTTATAAAAATTGGTATTTTCTGTTCAAATCTTCTTTAAATTGTGAAGCTAATTGCTTCCCACATTTCCTTATAGTTTTCTCTGTAAATTCGTAACGTTATATATTTAATTTTCATATTTTCAATCTCTTATTTACGTGAATTAATCAATAAAAACACGTATTCATCTATAACTCGGCTGAAAAGTGGCCTTTTTCGTTTAAATTTTCTTTGTTAATAGTGTATTTAACCACCCCCCGTATTTATCTATAGTTTAAATAATAAATTTTTACCGCTCAAATATTGATTTTCACATTAAGTTCGTAACGTTATATATTTAATTTTCATATATTCAGTCTATTTCTTACTTAAATTCATCAATAAAAACACGTATTCATCTATAGCACGGCTGAAAATTGGCCTTTTCCTTTTTAATTTTCTATTTAAATAGTGTAACCGATTGCGCCTCGTAATCCTATATAGTTTTCTTGGTTAATTCCTTACGTTATATATATATATATAATTTTCATATTTTCAGTCTCTTATTTACGTGAGTTCATCAATAAAAACACGAATTCATCTATAACTCGGCTGAAAAGTGGCCTTTTCCTTTTAAATTTTCTATTTAAATAGTGTAACTAACTGCCCCCCGTAATCCTATACAGTTTTCTTGGTTAATTCCTAAAGTTATATATATATATAATTTTCATATTTTCAGTCTTTTATTTACGTGAATTCATCAATAAAAACACGTATTCATCTATAACTCGGCTGAAAAGTGGCCTTTTCCGTTTAAATTTTCTTTGTTAATAGTGCATTTAACCGCTTCCCGTATTTATCTATAGTTTTTATAATAAATTTCTACCGCTAAAATATTGATTTCCACATAATTCTTATTTCCATAATCGTAGTTTCCCAAAATTTTTCAAATTTTTCAAATATTCATTTCTTTCGCTTTATTGCTTTTATAAGGTCCGTCTAGTGTAGAAACTACCATTTGCACTCTTATTTGCTTTATAAAACATACAGAACTGGTGAAAATTACTATTTACCTAAACCGAGGTATAGTGGTCAATCAATACAATCACATAAATTCAACTATAAATTCGCTAATAACTTTTCTAAAAATTGGTATTTTTCATTCAAATCGTCTTTGAATTGTGTAGTTAATTGCTCCCCACATTTCCTTATAGTTTTCTCAGTAAATTCGTAGCGTTATATATTTAATTTTCATATTTTCAATCTCTTATTTACGTGCATTAATCAATAAAAACACGTTTTCATCTATAACTCGGCAGAAAAGTGGCCTTTTCCTTTTAAATTTTCTATTTAAATAGTGTAACTAATTGCCCCCCGTAATCCTATATTGTTTTCTTGGTTAATTCCTAACATTATATTTTATATAATTTTCATATTTTCAGTCTCTTATTTACGTGAATTCATCAATAAAAACACGTATTCATCTATAACTCTGCTGAAAAGTGGCCTTTTCCTTTTAAATTTTCTATTTAAATAGTGCAACTAACTGCCCCCCGTAATCCAATACAGTTTTCTTGGTTAATTCCTAACGTAATATATATAATTATCATATTTTCAGTCTTATTTACGTGAATTCATCAATAAAAACACGTATTCAAATATAACTCGGCTGAAAAGTGGCCTTTTCCGTTTAAATTTTCTTTGTTAATAGTGTATTTAACCACCCTTCGTATTTATTTATAGTTTTTATAATAAATTTCTACCGCTAAAATATTGATTTCCACATAATTCGTTTTCCCATAATCGTAATTTCCTAAAATTTTTAAAATTTTTCAAATCTTCATTTCTTTCTTTCTTTTTGCTTTTATAAGGTCTTGTTAGTGTAGAAACTACCATCTGCACTCTTATTTGCTTTATAAAACATACAGAACTGGAAAAAATGACTATTAACCTAAACCTAGGTATAGTGGTCAATCAATACAATCACATAAATTCAACTATAAATTCGCTAATAACTTTTCTAGAAATTGGTATTTTTCGGTCAAATCTTCTTTAAATTGTGTAGTTAATAGTTTTCTCAGTAAATTCGTAACGTTTTATATTTAATTTTCATATTTTCAGTCTATTTCTTACATAAATTCATCAATAAAAACACGTATTCATCTATAGCACGGCTGAAAATAGGCCTTTTCCTTTTAAATTTTCTATTTAAATAGTGAAATCAATTGCTTCCCGTAATCCTGTATAGTTTTATTGGTTAATTCCTAACGTTATATTTTATATAATTTTCATATTTTCGGTCTCTTATTTACGTGAATTCATCAATAAAAACACGTATTCATCTGTAACTCGGTTGAGAAGTGGCCTTTTCCGTTTTAATTTTCTATTTAAATAGTATAAATAACTGCCCTTCGTAATTTTATACAGTTTTCTTGGTTAATTCCCAACGTTATATATATAATTTTCATATTTTCAGTCTCTTATTTACGTGAATTTATCAATAAAAACACGTATTCATCTATAACTCGGCTGAAAAGTGGCCTTTTCCGTTTAAATTTTCTTTGTTAATAGTGTATTTAACCGCCCCCCGTATTTATCTATAGTTTTTATAATAAATTTTTACCGCTAAAATATTGATTTCCACATAATTCGTTTTCCCATAATCGTAATTCCCTAAAATTTTTAAAAATTTTAAATCTCCATTTCTTTCGCTCTTTTTGCTTTTATTAGGTCTGTCTAGTGTAAAAACTAACATCTGCACTCTTATTTGCTTTATAAAACATACAGAACTGGAAAAAATCACTATTCACTTAAACCGAGGTATAGTGGTCAATCAATACAATCACATAAATTGAACTATAAATTCGATAATAGCTTTTCTAAACATTGGTATTTTTCGTTCAAATCATCTTTAAATTGTGTAGTTAATTGCTCCCCATGTTTCCTTATAGTTTTCTCAGTAAATTCGTAACGTTATATATTTAATTTTCATATTTTCAGTCTATTTCTTACTTAAATTCATCAATAAAAACACGTATTCATCTATAGCACGGCTGAAAATTGGCCTTTTCCTTTTAAATTTTCGATTTAAATAGTGTAACTAATTGCCCCCGTAATCCTATATAGTTTTCGTGGTTAGTTCCTAACGTTTTATATATAATTTTCATATTTTCAGTCTCTTATTTACGTGAATACATCAATAAAAACACGTTTTCATCTATAACTCGGCTGAAAAGTGGCCTTTTCCTTTTCAATTTTCTATTTAAATAGTGTAACTTACTGCCCCCCGTAATACTATACAGATCTCTTGGTTAATTCCTAACATTATGTATATAATTTTCATATTTTCAATCTCTTATTTACGTGAATTCATCAATAAAATCACGTATTCTTCTATAACTCGGCTGAAAAGTGGCCTTTTCTGTTTAAATTTTCTTTGTTAATAGTGTATTTAACCGCCCCTGTACTTATCTATTGTTTTTATAATAAATTTTTACCGCTAAAATATTGATTTCCACATAATTCTTTTTCCCATAATCGTAATTTCCTAAAATTTTAAAATTTTTAAATCTTCATTTTTTTCTATCTTTTTGCTTTTATTAGGTCTGTCTAGTGAAAAAACTATCATCTGCACTCTTATTTGCTTTATTAAACATACAGAACTGGAAAAAATCACTATTCACTTAAACCGAGGTGTAGTGGTCAATCAATACAATCACATAAATTGAACTATAAATTCGATAATAGCTTTTCTAAAAATTGGTATATTTCGTTCAAATCTTCTTTAAATTGTGCAAGTAATTGCTCCCCACATTTCCTTATAGTTTTCTCAGTAAATTCGTAACGTTATATATTTAATTTTCATATTTTCGGTCTATTTCTTGCTTAAATTCATCAATAAAACACGTATTCATCTATAGCACGGCTGAAAATTGGCCTTTTCCTTTTAAATTTTCTATTTAAATAGTGTAACTAATTGCTTCCCGTAATCCTGTATAGTTTTCTTGGTTAATTCCTAACGTTATATTATATATAATTTTCATATTTTCAGTCTCTCATTTACGTGAATTTACCAATAAAAACACGTATTCATCTATAGCACGGCTGAAAATTGGCCTTTTCCTTTTAAATTTTCTATTTATATAGTGTAACTATTTTTTAAAATTTTTCAAATCTTAATTTTATTCGCTCTTCTTGCTTTTATTAGGTCCGTCTAGTGTAGAAAAAACCCACCTGCACTCTTATTTGCTTTATAAATCATACAGAACTGGAAAAAATTTATATTTACCTAAATCGAGGTATAATGGTCAATCAATACGATCACATAAATTGAACTATAAATTCGCTAATAACTTTTATAAAAATTGGTATTTTCTGTTCAAATCTTCTTTAAATTGTGAAGCTAATTGCTTCCCACATTTCCTTATAGTTTTCTCTGTAAATTCGTAACGTTATATATTTAATTTTCATATTTTCAATCTCTTATTTACGTGAATTAATCAATAAAAACACGTATTCATCTATAACTCGGCTGAAAAGTGGCCTTTTTCGTTTAAATTTTCTTTGTTAATAGTGTATTTAACCACCCCCCGTATTTATCTATAGTTTAAATAATAAATTTTTACCGCTCAAATATTGATTTTCACATTAAGTTCGTAACGTTATATATTTAATTTTCATATATTCAGTCTATTTCTTACTTAAATTCATCAATAAAAACACGTATTCATCTATAGCACGGCTGAAAATTGGCCTTTTCCTTTTTAATTTTCTATTTAAATAGTGTAACCGATTGCGCCTCGTAATCCTATATAGTTTTCTTGGTTAATTCCTTACGTTATATATATATATATATATAATTTTCATATTTTCAGTCTCTTATTTACGTGAGTTCATCAATAAAAACACGAATTCATCTATAACTCGGCTGAAAAGTGGCCTTTTCCTTTTAAATTTTCTATTTAAATAGTGTAACTAACTGCCCCCCGTAATCCTATACAGTTTTCTTGGTTAATTCCTAAAGTTATATATATATATAATTTTCATATTTTCAGTCTTTTATTTACGTGAATTCATCAATAAAAACACGTATTCATCTATAACTCGGCTGAAAAGTGGCCTTTTCCGTTTAAATTTTCTTTGTTAATAGTGCATTTAACCGCTTCCCGTATTTATCTATAGTTTTTATAATAAATTTCTACCGCTAAAATATTGATTTCCACATAATTCTTATTTCCATAATCGTAGTTTCCCAAAATTTTTCAAATTTTTCAAATATTCATTTCTTTCGCTTTATTGCTTTTATAAGGTCCGTCTAGTGTAGAAACTACCATTTGCACTCTTATTTGCTTTATAAAACATACAGAACTGGTGAAAATTACTATTTACCTAAACCGAGGTATAGTGGTCAATCAATACAATCACATAAATTCAACTATAAATTCGCTAATAACTTTTCTAAAAATTGGTATTTTTCATTCAAATCGTCTTTGAATTGTGTAGTTAATTGCTCCCCACATTTCCTTATAGTTTTCTCAGTAAATTCGTAGCGTTATATATTTAATTTTCATATTTTCAATCTCTTATTTACGTGCATTAATCAATAAAAACACGTTTTCATCTATAACTCGGCAGAAAAGTGGCCTTTTCCTTTTAAATTTTCTATTTAAATAGTGTAACTAATTGCCCCCCGTAATCCTATATTGTTTTCTTGCTTAATTCCTAACATTATATTTTATATAATTTTCATATTTTCAGTCTCTTATTTACGTGAATTCATCAATAAAAACACGTATTCATCTATAACTCTGCTGAAAAGTGGCCTTTTCCTTTTAAATTTTCTATTTAAATAGTGCAACTAACTGCCCCCCGTAATCCAATACAGTTTTCTTGGTTAATTCCTAACGTAATATATATAATTATCATATTTTCAGTCTTATTTACGTGAATTCATCAATAAAAACACGTATTCAAATATAACTCGGCTGAAAAGTGGCCTTTTCCGTTTAAATTTTCTTTGTTAATAGTGTATTTAACCACCCTTCGTATTTATTTATAGTTTTTATAATAAATTTCTACCGCTAAAATATTGATTTCCACATAATTCGTTTTCCCATAATCGTAATTTCCTAAAATTTTTAAAATTTTTCAAATCTTCATTTCTTTCTTTCTTTTTGCTTTTATAAGGTCTTGTTAGTGTAGAAACTACCATCTGCACTCTTATTTGCTTTATAAAACATACAGAACTGGAAAAAATGACTATTAACCTAAACCTAGGTATAGTGGTCAATCAATACAATCACATAAATTCAACTATAAATTCGCTAATAACTTTTCTAGAAATTGGTATTTTTCGGTCAAATCTTCTTTAAATTGTGTAGTTAATAGTTTTCTCAGTAAATTCGTAACGTTTTATATTTAATTTTCATATTTTCAGTCTATTTCTTACATAAATTCATCAATAAAAACACGTATTCATCTATAGCACGGCTGAAAATAGGCCTTTTCCTTTTAAATTTTCTATTTAAATAGTGAAATCAATTGCTTCCCGTAATCCTGTATAGTTTTATTGGTTAATTCCTAACGTTATATTTTATATAATTTTCATATTTTCGGTCTCTTATTTACGTGAATTCATCAATAAAAACACGTATTCATCTGTAACTCGGTTGAGAAGTGGCCTTTTCCGTTTTAATTTTCTATTTAAATAGTATAAATAACTGCCCTTCGTAATTTTATACAGTTTTCTTGGTTAATTCCCAACGTTATATATATAATTTTCATATTTTCAGTCTCTTATTTACGTGAATTTATCAATAAAAACACGTATTCATCTATAACTCGGCTGAAAAGTGGCCTTTTCCGTTTAAATTTTCTTTGTTAATAGTGTATTTAACCGCCCCCCGTATTTATCTATAGTTTTTATAATAAATTTTTACCGCTAAAATATTGATTTCCACATAATTCGTTTTCCCATAATCGTAATTCCCTAAAATTTTTAAAAATTTTAAATCTCCATTTCTTTCGCTCTTTTTGCTTTTATTAGGTCTGTCTAGTGTAAAAACTAACATCTGCACTCTTATTTGCTTTATAAAACATACAGAACTGGAAAAAATCACTATTCACTTAAACCGAGGTATAGTGGTCAATCAATACAATCACATAAATTGAACTATAAATTCGATAATAGCTTTTCTAAACATTGGTATTTTTCGTTCAAATCATCTTTAAATTGTGTAGTTAATTGCTCCCCATGTTTCCTTATAGTTTTCTCAGTAAATTCGTAACGTTATATATTTAATTTTCATATTTTCAGTCTATTTCTTACTTAAATTCATCAATAAAAACACGTATTCATCTATAGCACGGCTGAAAATTGGCCTTTTCCTTTTAAATTTTCGATTTAAATAGTGTAACTAATTGCCCCCGTAATCCTATATAGTTTTCGTGGTTAGTTCCTAACGTTTTATATATAATTTTCATATTTTCAGTCTCTTATTTACGTGAATACATCAATAAAAACACGTTTTCATCTATAACTCGGCTGAAAAGTGGCCTTTTCCTTTTCAATTTTCTATTTAAATAGTGTAACTTACTGCCCCCCGTAATACTATACAGATCTCTTGGTTAATTCCTAACATTATGTATATAATTTTCATATTTTCAATCTCTTATTTACGTGAATTCATCAATAAAATCACGTATTCTTCTATAACTCGGCTGAAAAGTGGCCTTTTCTGTTTAAATTTTCTTTGTTAATAGTGTATTTAACCGCCCCTGTACTTATCTATTGTTTTTATAATAAATTTTTACCGCTAAAATATTGATTTCCACATAATTCTTTTTCCCATAATCGTAATTTCCTAAAATTTTAAAATTTTTAAATCTTCATTTTTTTCTATCTTTTTGCTTTTATTAGGTCTGTCTAGTGAAAAAACTATCATCTGCACTCTTATTTGCTTTATTAAACATACAGAACTGGAAAAAATCACTATTCACTTAAACCGAGGTGTAGTGGTCAATCAATACAATCACATAAATTGAACTATAAATTCGATAATAGCTTTTCTAAAAATTGGTATATTTCGTTCAAATCTTCTTTAAATTGTGCAAGTAATTGCTCCCCACATTTCCTTATAGTTTTCTCAGTAAATTCGTAACGTTATATATTTAATTTTCATATTTTCGGTCTATTTCTTGCTTAAATTCATCAATAAAACACGTATTCATCTATAGCACGGCTGAAAATTGGCCTTTTCCTTTTAAATTTTCTATTTAAATAGTGTAACTAATTGCTTCCCGTAATCCTGTATAGTTTTCTTGGTTAATTCCTAACGTTATATTATATATAATTTTCATATTTTCAGTCTCTCATTTACGTGAATTTACCAATAAAAACACGTATTCATCTATAGCACGGCTGAAAATTGGCCTTTTCCTTTTAAATTTTCTATTTATATAGTGTAACTAATTGCCCTTCGTAATCCTATATAGTTTTCTTGGTTAGTTCCTAACGTTATATATATACATTTCATATTTTCAGTCTCTTATTTACGTGAATTCATCAATAAAAACACGTATTCATCTATAACTCGGCTGAAAAGTGGCCTTTTCCTTTTAAATTTTCTATTTCAATAGTGTAACTATCTGCCCCCCGTAATTAAATACAGTTATCTTGGTTAATTCCCAACGTTATATATATAATTTTCATATTTTCAGTCTCTTATTTACGTGAATTCATCAATAAAACCACTTTTTCATCTATAACTCGGCTGAAAAGTGGCCTTTTCCTTTTAAATTTTCTATTTATATAGTGTAACTTACTGCCCCCCGTAATACTATACAGATTTCTTGGTTAATTCCTAACATTATATATATAATTTTCATATTTTCAATCTCTCATTTACGTGAATTCATCAATAAAAACATGTATTCTTCTATTACTCGGCTGAAAAGTGGCCTTTTCCGTTTAAATTTTCTTTGTTAATAGTGTATTTAACCGCCCCCCGTACTTATCTATTGTTTTTATAATAAATTTTTACCGCTAAAATATTGATTTCCACATAATTCTTTTTCCCATAATCGTAATTTCCTAAAATTTTAAAATTTTTAAATCTTCATTTCTTTCTATCTTTTTGCTTTTATTAGGTCTGTCTAGTGTAAAAACTACCATCTGCACTCTTATTTGCTTTATTAAACGTACAGAACTGGAAAAAATCACTATTCACTTAAACCGAGGTATAGTGGTCAATCAATACAATCACATAAATTGAACTATAAATTCGATAATAGCTTTTCTAAAAATTGGTATTTTTCGTTCAAATCGTCTTTAAATTGTGTAGTTAATTGCTTCCCATGTTTACTTATAGTTTTCTCAGTAAATTCGTAACGTTATATATTTAATTTTCATATTTTCAGTCTATTTCTTACTTAAATTCATCAATAAAAACACGTATTCATCTATAGCACGGCTGAAAATTGGCCTTTTCGTTTTAAATTTTCTATTTAAATAGTGTAACTAATTGCCCCCCGTAATCCTATATAGTTTTCTTGGTTAGTTCCTAACGTTTTATATATAATTTTCATATTTTTAGCCTCTTATTTACGTGAATTCATCAATAAAAACACGTTTTCATCTATAACTCGGCTGAAAAGTGGCCTTTTCCTTTTAAATTTTCTATTTAAATAGTGTAACTTACTGCCCTCCGTAATACTATACAGATCTCTTGGTTAATTCCTAACATTATATATATAATTTTCATATTTTAAATCTCTTATTTACGTGAATTCATCAATAAAAACACGTATTCTTCTATAACTCGGCTGAAAAGTGGCCTTTTCTGTTTAAATTTTCTTTGTTAATAGTGTATTTAACCGCCCCCTGTACTTATCTATTGTTTTTATAATAAATTTTTACCGCTAAAATATTGATTTCCACATAATTCTTTTTCCCATAATCGTAATTTCCTAAAATTTTAAAATTTTTAAATCTTCATTTCTTTCTATCTTTTTGCTTTTATTAGGTCTGTCTAGTGAAAAAACTACCATCTGCACTCTTATTTGCTTTATTAAACATACAGAACTGGAAAAAATCACTATTCACTTAAACCGAGGTATAGTGGTCAATCAATACAATCACATAAATTGAACTATAAATTCGATAATAGCTTTTCTAAAAATTGGTATATTTCGTTCAAATCTACTTTAAATTGTGTAAGTAATTGCTCCTCACATTTCCTTATAGTTTTCTCAGTAAATTCGTAACGTTATATATTTAATTTTCATATTTTCGGTCTATTTCTTGCTTAAATTCATCAATAAAACACGTATTCATCTAAAGCACGGCTGAAAATTGGCCTTTTCCTTTTATATTTTCTATTTAAATAGTGCAACTAATTGCTTTCCGTAATCCTGTATAGTTTTCTTGGTTAATTCCTAACGTTATATTATATATAATTTTCATATTTTCAGTCTCTTATTTACGTGAATTTATCAATAAAAACACGTATTCATCTATAGCACGGCTGAAAGTTGGCCTTTTCCTTTTAAATTTTCTATTTATATAGTGTAACTAATTGCCCTTCGTAATCCTATATAGATTTCTTGGTTAGTTCCTAACGTTATATATATAAATTTCATATTTTCAGTCTCTTATTTACGTGAATTCATCAATAAAAACACGTATTCATCTATAACTCGGCTGAAAAGTGGCCTTTTCCTTTTAAATTTTCTATTTAAATAGTGTAACTAACTGCCCCCCGTAATTAAATACAGTTATCTTGGTTAATTCCCAACGTTATATATATAATTTTCATATTTTGAGTCTCTTATTTACGTGAATTCATCAATAAAACCAATTTTCATCTATAACTCGGCTGAAAAGTGGCCTTTTCCTTTTAAATTTTCTATTTTAATAATGTAACTTACCGCCCCCCGTAACACTATACAGATTTCTTGGTTAATTCCTAACATTATATATATAATTTTCATATTTTCAATCTCTTATTTACGTGAATTCATCAATAAAAACATGTATTCTTCTATAACTCGGCTGAAAAGTGGCCCTTTCCGTTTAAATTTTCTTTTTTTATAGTGTATTTAACCGCCCCCCGTACTTATCTATTACATAAAACATAACATAAACACTCACGCCTGTCACCCAGAGGGGTAGGCAGAGACTACAGACTTCCATTTAGCACGATCCTGACATACCTTTCTCGCCTCTTCCACATTCATATACCTACGCATACATGCTCGTCGGTTAAGGGTACTCTTAATTTGGCCCATTTTTAGTATATCGCCAATTTGGTCGACAAACTTCCGCCTAGGACGTCCCTTTCCGACTCTTCCATTCACTTCTGCAACATATATTTGCTTTGTCAGTCTTTCCGCATTCATTCTTTCTACATGACCAAACCACCGAAGCATTCCTTTCTTAATCCTGGTCACCGCATCATCTTGCAAACCACACTCTTCTTTTATCACACAGTTTCTCACCCTGTCACTCAGATTCAGCCCTAACATACTCCTTAGCGACCGCATTTCTACCGCATTTATTCTACTCTCGTGCTTCTTCTGCCACACCCAACTTTCACTACCATACGTTAAAGTAGGGACTAATACAGCACTGTGAATTGCCATACGTGCCTTTTTTGACACATTCTGACTTTTCACAATAGAGTGTAGAGCCCCATTTACTTTATTTCCTGCATTCACTCGTCGTTCAATGTCCTTATCATATCTCCCATCCCTGCTGAATACACATCACAAATATACGAACTCATCCACTTGCTCAATTAACTCTCCTTCTATTCTTATTTCACATACCGTTTTGCTTTCATCTCTTTCAAAAACCATCACTTTCGTCTTACTTGCGTTCACTTTCATTCCCCTTTCTTTTAATGACCTGTTCATTAATGTAACCATCATTTGCAACTCGGCCGCCGACGACGCAAGTATGACTTGATCATCGGCGTACAAAAGGCATTTGATGGTTAACTCACCCATTCTTACCCCGCATTCTTCAACTTTCAAATTTTCCAAACAGCTGTCCATAAATAGGTTGAACAGCCACGGGGAAGCTACACAGCCCTGTCTGACACCTTTATGGATGCCAAACCAGCCCGAGTAGACCCCGTTGATTCTAACACAAGCACTCGAGTCCCTATACAGAGACTTTAATGCCTGTATCAAACCAGCGCTCAACCTAAATGCGTTCAGCGTTTGCCATAACACATCCCTGTCCACTCTGTCATAAGCCTTTTCCAAGTCCATGAACGCACAAAAAACTCTTTGGTTTTTCGCCAAAAACTTCTCCGCGATCATGCGCATGGAAAAGACTTGATCTGTACACCCCATTCCCTTTCTAAATCCCGCTTGCACATCCCAAATTTTTTCATCAGTTTCTTTCATAACTCTTTCAATTAGTACCTTAGCATACAGTTTTCCCACAATGCTAAGAAGGCTGATACCACGGTAGTTTTTACAGTCCTGCTGTGACCCTTTCCCCTTATATATTGGGACTATCACGGCTTTGCACCAGTCTCCCGGTACCCGCTTTAATTCCCAACATAAATTAAACAAGGTGTACAGCAGGCCTGCCACCACGTCCTCTCCAGCCCTTAGCATTTCGAGTGAAACTCTATCATATCCGGCTGCCTTACCTACTTTCATGCTTTTCATTGCTTTCATTATTTCATCCATACTTATCTCCCTATCTCTTTCATCTTCTTTCGGAATTTCTATTTCATTTAGTTCACACTTCTCCTCACTCATGAATTCGCTTTCAAAATATTCCTTCCATCTCTTTAGACTCAACACTTCATCATTCAGGATACAGCCATTCTCGTCTCGTATCGCATTCAATCTAGGCTGTTTTGTATTTCCCCTGGTATTTCTTACGAGTTTCCAGAACATTTTAATATTTGCCTGGAAGTTATCCGATATTCTTCTATCATTCCTATCCGTTCTTTCTTGCTTTTTCCTTTCAACTAATTCTTTTACTCTCTTATTTAAACGTTTAAACTCTGCCTTTTTTCTTTCATTCTCATCATTCTTACCACCAGAGTTACCAGCTTTGGTCGCTAGTAAATCTAGCCATGCTCTCTTCTTTGCTTCAACTTCCATACGTACCTCGTCATCCCACCATAACGTATTGTCTTTCCTTTCATTCATTCTCTTACTAACACCACATACTTCGGTAGCTGCATCCACTAAACCTTTCTTAACATCATGCCACACATTCTCCAAGTCTAACTCATTCACACACAACTCATCCAAATTACTTATATTTTCTCTCAGTCTGCATTTGTACTTGTCTTTCACATCTTCATCTTGTAACCTCTCAATTCTTATACGCTGTAACGCAGTGGTAGACACAGATGTCCTATGCCGCCAACGTCTGAATAAACCCCTAATTCGGCATAAGACCAGGTAGTGGTCCGTCCCTACGTTGGACTCCCGGTAAACCCTTGTATCCACTACTGCGCTCCTCATTCTTTCATCCACAGTTATGAAATCTATCATGCTTCTATCATCACCTCTTTCCCAAGTGTACATGTGAATCTTCTTATGACGAAAGAAAGTGTTCGTCACAAAAAGATTCCTTTCCACACATACGGTGAGGAGGCTTTCACCATTCTCATTTATACTTTCATCACCAAACGTTCCCAATATCCTTTCATAACCAAGCCTCCTCACCCCAACCCTTCCATTAAAATCTCCTAGCATAATAATCTTAAATACTTATCTATTGTTTTTATAATAAATTTTTACCGCTAAAATATTGATTTCCACATAATTCTTTTTCCCATAATCGTAATTTCCTAAAATTTTAAAATTTTTAAATCTTCATTTCTTTCTATCTTTTTGCTTTTATTAGGTCTGTCTAGTGTAAAAACTACCATCTGCACTCTTATTTGCTTTATAAAACATACAGAACTGGAAAAAATCACTATTCACTTAAAGCGAGGTATAGTGGTCAATCAATACAATCACATAAATTGAACTATAAATTCGATAATAGCTTTTCTAAAAATTGGTATTTTTCGTTCAAATCGTCTTTAAATTGTGTAGTTAATTGCTCCCCATATTTCCTTATAGTTTTCTCAGTAAATTCGTAACGTTATATATTTAATTTTCATATTTTCAGTCTATTTCTTACTTAAATTCATCAATAAAAACAGGTATTCATCTATAGCACGGCTGAAAATTGGCCTTTTCCTTTTAAATTTTCTATTAAAATAGTGTTACTTACTGCCCCCCGTAATCCTATATAGTTTTTTTGGTTAATTCCTAACGCCATATACATATAATTTTCATATTTTCAGTCTCTTATTTACGTGAATTCATCAATAAAACACGTATTCATCTATAACTCGGCTGAAAAGTGGCCTTTTCCTTTTAAATTTTCTATTTAAATAGTGTAACTTACTGCCCCCCGTAATACTATACAGATCTCTTGGTTAATTCCTAATATTATATATATAATTTTCATATTTTCAATCTCTTATTTACGTGAATTCATCAATAAAAACACGTATTCTTCTATAACTCGGCTGAAAAGTGGCCTTTTCTGTTTAAATTTTCTTTGTTAATAGTGTATTTAACCGCCCCCCGTACTTATCTATTGTTTTTATAATAAATTTTTACCGCTAAAATATTGATTTCCACATAATTCTTTTTCCCATAATCGTAATTTCCTAAAATTTTAAAATTTTTAAATCTTCATTTCTTTCTATCTTTTTGCTTTTATTAGGTCTGTCTAGTGAAAAAACTACCATCTGCACTCTTATTTGCTTTATTAAACATACAAAACTGGAAAAAATCACTATTCACTTAAACCGAGGTATAGTGGTCAATCAATACAATCACATAAATTGAACTATAAATTCGATAATAGCTTTTCTAAAAATTGGTATATTTCGTTCAAATCTTCTTTAAATTGTGTAAGTAATTGCTCCCCACACTTCCCTATAATTTTCTCAGTAAATTCGTAACGTTATATATTTAATTTTCATATTTTCGGTCTATTTCTTGCTTAAATTCATCAATAAAACACGTATTCATCTATAGCACGGCTGAAAATTGGCCTTTTCCTTTTATATTTTCTATTTAAATAGTGTAACTAATTGCTTCCCGTAATCCTGTATAGTTTTCTTGGTTAATTCCTAACGTTATATTATATATAATTTTCATATTTTCAGTCTCTTATTTACGTGAATTTACCAATAAAAACACGTATTCATCTATAGCACGGCTGAAAATTGGCCTTTTCCTTTTAAATTTTCTATTTATATAGTGTAACTAATTGCCCTTCGTAATTCTATATAGTTTTCTTGGTTAGTTCCTAACGTTATATATATAAATTTTATATTTTTAGTCTCTTATTTACGTGAATTCATCAATAAAAACACGTATTCATCTATAACTCGGCTGAAAAGTGGCCTTTTCCTTTTAAATTTTCTATTTAAATAGTGTAACTAACTTCCCCCCGTAATTAAATACAGTTATCTTGGTTAATTCCCAACGTTATATATATAATTTTCATATTTTCAGTCTCTTATTTACGTGAATTCATCAATAAAACCACTTTTTCATCTATAACTCGGCTGAAAAGTGGCCTTTTCCTTTTAAATTTTCTATTTAAATAGTGTAACTTACTGCCCTCCGTAATACTATACAGATTTCTTGGTTAATTCCTAACATCATATATATAATTTTCATATTTTCAATCTCTTATTTACGTGAATTCATCAATAAAAACATGTATTCTTCTATAACTCGGCTGAAAAGTGGCCTTTTCCGTTTAAATTTTCTTTGTTAATAGTGTATTTAACCGCCCCCCGTACTTATCTATTGTTTTTACAATAATTTTTACCGCTAAAATATTGATTTCCACATAATTCTTTTTCCCATAATCGTAATTTCCTAAAATTTTAAAATTTTTAAATCTTCATTTCTTTCTATCTTTTTGCTTTTATTAGGTCTGTCTAGTGTAAAAACTACCATCTGCACTCTTATTTGCTTTATAAAACATACAGAACTGGAAAAAATCACTATTCACTTAAACCGAGGTATAGTGGCCAATCAATACAATCACATAAATTGAACTATAAATTCGATAATAGCTTTTCTAAAAATTGGTATTTTTCGTTCAAATCGTCTTTAAATTGTGTAGTTCATTGCTCCCCATGTTTCCTTATAATTTTCTTAGTAAATTCGTAACGTTATATATTTAATTTTCATATTTTCAGTCTATTTCTTACTTAAATTCATCAATAAAAACACGTGTTCATCTATAGCACGGCTGAAAATTGGCCTTTTCCTTTTATATTTTCTATTTAAATAGTGCAACTAATTGCTTTCCGTAATCCTGTATAGTTTTCTTGGTTAATTCCTAACGTTATATTATATATAATTTTCATATTTTCAGTCTCTTATTTACGTGAATTTACCAATAAAAACACGTATTCATCTATAGCACGGCTGAAAATTGGCCTTTTCCTTTTAAATTTTCTATTTATATAGTGTAACTAATTGCCCTTCGTAATCCTATATAGTTTTCTTGGTTAGTTCCTAACGTTATATATATATATTTCATATTTTCAGTCTCTTATTTACGTGAATTCATCAATAAAAACACGTATTCATCTATAACTCGGCTGAAAAGTGGCCTTTTCCTTTTAAATTTTCTATTTAAATAGTGTAACTAACTGCCCCCCGTAATTAAATACAGTTATCTTGGTTAATTCCCTACGTTATATATATAATTTTCATATTTTCAGTCTCTTATTTACGTGACTTCATCAATAAAACCACTTTTTCATCTATAACTCGGCTGAAAAGTGGACTTTTCCTTTTAAATTTTTTATTTAAATAGTGTAACTTACTGTCCCCCGTAATACTATACAGATTTCTTGGTTAATTCCTAACATTATATATATAATTTTCATATTTTCAATCTCTTATTTACGTGAATTTTCCGTTTAAATTTTCTTTGTTAATAGTGTATTTAACCGCCCCCCGTACTTATCTATTGTTTTTACAATAATTTTTACCGCTAAAATATTGATTTCCATATAATTCTTTTTCCCATAATCGTAATTTCCTAAAATTTTAAAATTTTTAAATCTTCATTTCTTTCTATCTTTTTGCTTTTATTAGGTCTGTCTAGTGTAAAAACTACCATCTGACTCTTATTTGCTTTATAAAACATACAGAACTGGAAAAAATCACTATTCACTTAAACCGAGGAATAGTGATCAATCAATACAATCACATAAATTGAACTATAAATTCGATAATAGCTTTTCTAAAAATTGGTATTTTTCGTTCAAATCGTCTTTAAATTGTGTAGTTAATTGCTCCCCATGTTTCCTTATAGTTTTCTCAGTAAATTCGTAACGTTATATATTTAATTTTCATATTTTCAATCTATTTCTTACTTAAATTCATCAATAAAAACACGTATTCACCTGTAGCACGGCTGAAAATTGGCCTTTTCCTTTTAAATTTTCTATTTAAATAGTGAACCTAATTGCCCCCCGTAATCCTATATAGTTTTCTTGGTTAGTTCCTAACGTTTTATATATAATTTTCATATTTTCAGTCTCTTATTTACGTGAATTCATCAATAAAAACAAGTTTTCATCTATAACTCGGCTGAAAAGTGGCCTTTTCCTTTTAAATTTTCTATTTAAATAGTGTAACTTACTGCCTCCCGTAACACTATACAGATCTCTTGGTTAATTCCTAACATTATATATATAATTTTCATATTTTCAATCTCTTATTTACGTGAATTCATCAATAAAAACACGTATTCATCTATAACTCGGCTGAAAAGTGGCCTTTTCTGTTTAAATTTTCTTTGTTAATAGTGTATTTAACCGCCCCCCGTACTTATCTATTGTTTTTATAGTAAATTTTTACCGCTAAAATATTGATTTCCTTATAATTCTTTTTCCCATAATCGTAATTTCCTAAAATTTTAAAAATTTTAAATCTTCATTTCTTTCTATCTTTTTGCTTTTATTAGGTCTGTCTAGTGTAAAAACTACCATCTGCACTCTTATTTGCTTTATTAAACATACAGAACTGGAAAAAATCACTATTCACTTAAACCGAGGTATAGTGGTCAATCAATACAATCACATAAATTGAACTATAAATTCGATAATAGCTTTTCTAAAAATTGGTATTTTTCGTTCAAATCGTCTTTAAATTGTGTAGTTAATTGCTCCCCATGTTTCCTTATAGTTTTCTCAGTAAATTCGTAACGTTACATATTTAATTTTCATATTTTCAGTCTATTTCTTACTTAAATTCATCAATAAAAACACGTATTCATCTATAGCACGGCTGAAAATTGGCCTTTTCCTTTTAAATTTTCTATTTATATAGTGTAACTCATTGCCCCCCGTAATTAAATACAGTTTTCTTGGTTAATTCCCAACGTTATATATATAATTTTCATATTTTCAGTCTCTTATTTACGTGAATTCATCAATAAAACCACTTTTTCATCCATAACTCGGCTGAAAAGTGGCCTTTTCCTTTTAAATTTTCTATTTAAATGGTGTAACTTACTGCCCCCCGTAATACTATATGGATTTCTTGGTTAATTCCTAACATTATATATATATAATTTTCATATTTTCAATCGCTTATTTACGTGAATTCATCAATAAAAACACGTATTCTTCTATAACTCGGCTGAAAAGTGGCCTTTTCCGTTTAAATTTTCTTTGTTAATAGTGTATTTAACCGCCCCCCGTACTTATCTATTGTTTTTATAATAAATTTTTACCGCTAAAATATTGATTTCCACATAATTCGTTTTCCCATAATCGTAATTTCCTAAAATTTTAAAATTTTTAAATCTTCATTTCTTTCTATCTTTTTGCTTTTATTAGGTCTGTCTAGTGTAAAAACTACCATGTGTACTCTTATTTGCTTTATAAAACATACAGAACTGAAAAAAAATCACTATTCACTTAAACCGAGTTATAGTGGTCAATCAATACAATCACAGAAATTCAACTATAAATTTGCTAATAACTTTTCTAAAAATTGGTATATTTCGTTCAAATCTTCTTTAAATTGTGTAGTTAATAGTTTTCTCAGTAAATTCGTAACGTTTTATATTTAATTTTCATATTTTCAGTCTATTTCTTACATAAATTCATCAATAAAAACACGTATTCATCTATAGCACGGCTGAAAATAGGCCTTTTCCTTTTAAATTTTCTATTTAAATAGTGAAATCAATTGCTTCCCGTAATCCTGTATAGTTTTATTGGTTAATTCCTAACGTTATATTTTATATAATTTTCATATTTTCGGTCTCTTATTTACGTGAATTCATCAATAAAAACACGTATTCATCTGTAACTCGGTTGAGAAGTGGCCTTTTCCGTTTTAATTTTCTATTTAAATAGTATAAATAACTGCCCTTCGTAATTTTATACAGTTTTCTTGGTTAATTCCCAACGTTATATATATAATTTTCATATTTTCAGTCTCTTATTTACGTGAATTTATCAATAAAAACACGTATTCATCTATAACTCGGCTGAAAAGTGGCCTTTTCCGTTTAAATTTTCTTTGTTAATAGTGTATTTAACCGCCCCCCGTATTTATCTATAGTTTTTATAATAAATTTTTACCGCTAAAATATTGATTTCCACATAATTCGTTTTCCCATAATCGTAATTCCCTAAAATTTTTAAAAATTTTAAATCTCCATTTCTTTCGCTCTTTTTGCTTTTATTAGGTCTGTCTAGTGTAAAAACTAACATCTGCACTCTTATTTGCTTTATAAAACATACAGAACTGGAAAAAATCACTATTCACTTAAACCGAGGTATAGTGGTCAATCAATACAATCACATAAATTCAACTATAAATTCGCTAATAACTTTTCTAGAAATTGGTATTTTTCGGTCAAATCTTCTTTAAATTGTGTAGTTAATAGTTTTCTCAGTAAATTCGTAACGTTTTATATTTAATTTTCATATTTTCAGTCTATTTCTTACATAAATTCATCAATAAAAACACGTATTCATCTATAGCACGGCTGAAAATAGGCCTTTTCCTTTTAAATTTTCTATTTAAATAGTGAAATCAATTGCTTCCCGTAATCCTGTATAGTTTTATTGGTTAATTCCTAACGTTATATTTTATATAATTTTCATATTTTCGGTCTCTTATTTACGTGAATTCATCAATAAAAACACGTACTCATCTGTAACTCGGTTGAGAAGTGGCCTTTTCCGTTTTAATTTTCTATTTAAATAGTATAAATAACTGCCCTTCGTAATTTTATACAGTTTTCTTGGTTAATTCCCAACGTTATATATATAATTTTCATATTTTCAGTCTCTTATTTACGTGAATTTATCAATAAAAACACGTATTCATCTATAACTCGGCTGAAAAGTGGCCTTTTCCGTTTAAATTTTCTTTGTTAATAGTGTATTTAACCGCCCCCCGTATTTATCTATAGTTTTTATAATAAATTTTTACCGCTAAAATATTGATTTCCACATAATTCGTTTTCCCATAATCGTAATTCCCTAAAATTTTTAAAAATTTTAAATCTCCATTTCTTTCGCTCTTTTTGCTTTTATTAGGTCTGTCTAGTGTAAAAACTAACATCTGCACTCTTATTTGCTTTATAAAACATACAGAACTGGAAAAAATCACTATTCACTTAAACCGAGGTATAGTGGTCAATCAATACAATCACATAAATTGAACTATAAATTCGATAATAGCTTTTCTAAACATTGGTATTTTTCGTTCAAATCATCTTTAAATTGTGTAGTTAATTGCTCCCCATGTTTCCTTATAGTTTTCTCAGTAAATTCGTAACGTTATATATTTAATTTTCATATTTTCAGTCTATTTCTTACTTAAATTCATCAATAAAAACACGTATTCATCTATAGCACGGCTGAAAATTGGCCTTTTCCTTTTAAATTTTCGATTTAAATAGTGTAACTAATTGCCCCCGTAATCCTATATAGTTTTCGTGGTTAGTTCCTAACGTTTTATATATAATTTTCATATTTTCAGTCTCTTATTTACGTGAATACATCAATAAAAACACGTTTTCATCTATAACTCGGCTGAAAAGTGGCCTTTTCCTTTTCAATTTTCTATTTAAATAGTGTAACTTACTGCCCCCCGTAATACTATACAGATCTCTTGGTTAATTCCTAACATTATGTATATAATTTTCATATTTTCAATCTCTTATTTACGTGAATTCATCAATAAAATCACGTATTCTTCTATAACTCGGCTGAAAAGTGGCCTTTTCTGTTTAAATTTTCTTTGTTAATAGTGTATTTAACCGCCCCCCGTACTTATCTATTGTTTTTATAATAAATTTTTACCGCTAAAATATTGATTTCCACATAATTCTTTTTCCCATAATCGTAATTTCCTAAAATTTTAAAATTTTTAAATCTTCATTTTTTTCTATCTTTTTGCTTTTATTAGGTCTGTCTAGTGAAAAAACTATCATCTGCACTCTTATTTGCTTTATTAAACATACAGAACTGGAAAAAATCACTATTCACTTAAACCGAGGTGTAGTGGTCAATCAATACAATCACATAAATTGAACTATAAATTCGATAATAGCTTTTCTAAAAATTGGTATATTTCGTTCAAATCTTCTTTAAATTGTGCAAGTAATTGCTCCCCACATTTCCTTATAGTTTTCTCAGTAAATTCGTAACGTTATATATTTAATTTTCATATTTTCGGTCTATTTCTTGCTTAAATTCATCAATAAAACACGTATTCATCTATAGCACGGCTGAAAATTGGCCTTTTCCTTTTAAATTTTCTATTTAAATAGTGTAACTAATTGCTTCCCGTAATCCTGTATAGTTTTCTTGGTTAATTCCTAACGTTATATTATATATAATTTTCATATTTTCAGTCTCTCATTTACGTGAATTTACCAATAAAAACACGTATTCATCTATAGCACGGCTGAAAATTGGCCTTTTCCTTTTAAATTTTCTATTTATATAGTGTAACTAATTGCCCTTCGTAATCCTATATAGTTTTCTTGGTTAGTTCCTAACGTTATATATATACATTTCATATTTTCAGTCTCTTATTTACGTGAATTCATCAATAAAAACACGTATTCATCTATAACTCGGCTGAAAAGTGGCCTTTTCCTTTTAAATTTTCTATTTCAATAGTGTAACTATCTGCCCCCCGTAATTAAATACAGTTATCTTGGTTAATTCCCAACGTTATATATATAATTTTCATATTTTCATTCTCTTATTTACGTGAATTCATCAATAAAACCACTTTTTCATCTATAACTCGGCTGAAAAGTGGCCTTTTCCTTTTAAATTTTCTATTTATATAGTGTAACTTACTGCCCCCCGTAATACTATACAGATTTCTTGGTTAATTCCTAACATTATATATATAATTTTCATATTTTCAATCTCTCATTTACGTGAATTCATCAATAAAAACATGTATTCTTCTATTACTCGGCTGAAAAGTGGCCTTTTCCGTTTAAATTTTCTTTGTTAATAGTGTATTTAACCGCCCCCCGTACTTATCTATTGTTTTTATAATAAATTTTTACCGCTAAAATATTGATTTCCACATAATTCTTTTTCCCATAATCGTAATTTCCTAAAATTTTAAAATTTTTAAATCTTCATTTCTTTCTATCTTTTTGCTTTTATTAGGTCTGTCTAGTGTAAAAACTACCATCTGCACTCTTATTTGCTTTATTAAACGTACAGAACTGGAAAAAATCACTATTCACTTAAACCGAGGTATAGTGGTCAATCAATACAATCACATAAATTGAACTATAAATTCGATAATAGCTTTTCTAAAAATTGGTATTTTTCGTTCAAATCGTCTTTAAATTGTGTAGTTAATTGCTTCCCATGTTTACTTATAGTTTTCTCAGTAAATTCGTAACGTTATATATTTAATTTTCATATTTTCAGTCTATTTCTTACTTAAATTCATCAATAAAAACACGTATTCATCTATAGCACGGCTGAAAATTGGCCTTTTCGTTTTAAATTTTCTATTTAAATAGTGTAACTAATTGCCCCCCGTAATCCTATATAGTTTTCTTGGTTAGTTCCTAACGTTTTATATATAATTTTCATATTTTTAGCCTCTTATTTACGTGAATTCATCAATAAAAACACGTTTTCATCTATAACTCGGCTGAAAAGTGGCCTTTTCCTTTTAAATTTTCTATTTAAATAGTGTAACTTACTGCCCTCCGTAATACTATACAGATCTCTTGGTTAATTCCTAACATTATATATATAATTTTCATATTTTAAATCTCTTATTTACGTGAATTCATCAATAAAAACACGTATTCTTCTATAACTCGGCTGAAAAGTGGCCTTTTCTGTTTAAATTTTCTTTGTTAATAGTGTATTTAACCGCCCCTTGTACTTATCTATTGTTTTTATAATAAATTTTTACCGCTAAAATATTGATTTCCACATAATTCTTTTTCCCATAATCGTAATTTCCTAAAATTTTAAAATTTTTAAATCTTCATTTCTTTCTATCTTTTTGCTTTTATTAGGTCTGTCTAGTGAAAAAACTACCATCTGCACTCTTATTTGCTTTATTAAACATACAGAACTGGAAAAAATCACTATTCACTTAAACCGAGGTATAGTGGTCAATCAATACAATCACATAAATTGAACTATAAATTCGATAATAGCTTTTCTAAAAATTGGTATATTTCGTTCAAATCTACTTTAAATTGTGTAAGTAATTGCTCCTCACATTTCCTTATAGTTTTCTCAGTAAATTCGTAACGTTATATATTTAATTTTCATATTTTCGGTCTATTTCTTGCTTAAATTCATCAATAAAACACGTATTCATCTAAAGCACGGCTGAAAATTGGCCTTTTCCTTTTATATTTTCTATTTAAATAGTGCAACTAATTGCTTTCCGTAATCCTGTATAGTTTTCTTGGTTAATTCCTAACGTTATATTATATATAATTTTCATATTTTCAGTCTCTTATTTACGTGAATTTATCAATAAAAACACGTATTCATCTATAGCACGGCTGAAAATTGGCCTTTTCCTTTTAAATTTTCTATTTATATAGTGTAACTAATTGCCCTTCGTAATCCTATATAGATTTCTTGGTTAGTTCCTAACGTTATATATATAAATTTCATATTTTCAGTCTCTTATTTACGTGAATTCATCAATAAAAACACGTATTCATCTATAACTCGGCTGAAAAGTGGCCTTTTCCTTTTAAATTTTCTATTTAAATAGTGTAACTAACTGCCCCCCGTAATTAAATACAGTTATCTTGGTTAATTCCCAACGTTATATATATAATTTTCATATTTTGAGTCTCTTATTTACGTGAATTCATCAATAAAACCAATTTTCATCTATAACTCGGCTGAAAAGTGGCCTTTTCCTTTTAAATTTTCTATTTTAATAATGTAACTTACCGCCCCCCGTAACACTATACAGATTTCTTGGTTAATTCCTAACATTATATATATAATTTTCATATTTTCAATCTCTTATTTACGTGAATTCATCAATAAAAACATGTATTCTTCTATAACTCGGCTGAAAAGTGGCCCTTTCCGTTTAAATTTTCTTTTTTTATAGTGTATTTAACCGCCCCCCGTACTTATCTATTACATAAAACATAACATAAACACTCACGCCTGTCACCCAGAGGGGTAGGCAGAGACTACAGACTTCCATTTAGCACGATCCTGACATACCTTTCTCGCCTCTTCCACATTCATATACCTACGCATACATGCTCGTCGGTTAAGGGTACTCTTAATTTGGCCCATTTTTAGTATATCGCCAATTTGGTCGACAAACTTCCGCCTAGGACGTCCCTTTCCGACTCTTCCATTCACTTCTGCAACATATATTTGCTTTGTCAGTCTTTCCGCATTCATTCTTTCTACATGACCAAACCACCGAAGCATTCCTTTCTTAATCCTGGTCACCGCATCATCTTGCAAACCACACTCTTCTTTTATCACACAGTTTCTCACCCTGTCACTCAGATTCAGCCCTAACATACTCCTTAGCGACCGCATTTCTACCGCATTTATTCTACTCTCGTGCTTCTTCTGCCACACCCAACTTTCACTACCATACGTTAAAGTAGGGACTAATACAGCACTGTGAATTGCCATACGTGCCTTTTTTGACACATTCTGACTTTTCACAATAGAGTGTAGAGCCCCATTTACTTTATTTCCTGCATTCACTCGTCGTTCAATGTCCTTATCATATCTCCCATCCCTGCTGAATACACATCCCAAATATACGAACTCATCCACTTGCTCAATTAACTCTCCTTCTATTCTTATTTCACATACCGTTTTGCTTTCATCTCTTTCAAAAACCATCACTTTCGTCTTACTTGCGTTCACTTTCATTCCCCTTTCTTTTAATGACCTGTTCATTAATGTAACCATCATTTGCAACTCGGCCGCCGACGACGCAAGTATGACTTGATCATCGGCGTACAAAAGGCATTTGATGGTTAACTCACCCATTCTTACCCCGCATTCTTCAACTTTCAAATTTTCCAAACAGCTGTCCATAAATAGGTTGAACAGCTACGGGGAAGCTACACAGCCCTGTCTGACACCTTTATGGATGCCAAACCAGCCCGAGTAGACCCCGTTGATTCTAACACAAGCACTCGAGTCCCTATACAGAGACTTTAATGCCTGTATCAAACCAGCGCTCAACCTAAATGCGTTCAGCGTTTGCCATAACACATCCCTGTCCACTCTGTCATAAGCCTTTTCCAAGTCCATGAACGCACAAAAAACTCTTTGGTTTTTCGCCAAAAACTTCTCCGCGATCATGCGCATGGAAAAGACTTGATCTGTACACCCCATTCCCTTTCTAAATCCCGCTTGCACATCCCAAATTTTTTCATCAGTTTCTTTCATAACTCTTTCAATTAGTACCTTAGCATACAGTTTTCCCACAATGCTAAGAAGGCTGATACCACGGTAGTTTTTACAGTCCTGCTGTGACCCTTTCCCCTTATATATTGGGACTATCACGGCTTTGCACCAGTCTCCCGGTACCCGCTTTAATTCCCAACATAAATTAAACAAGGTGTACAGCAGGCCTGCCACCACGTCCTCTCCAGCCCTTAGCATTTCGAGTGAAACTCTATCATATCCGGCTGCCTTACCTACTTTCATGCTTTTCATTGCTTTCATTATTTCATCCATACTTATCTCCCTATCTCTTTCATCTTCTTTCGGAATTTCTATTTCATTTAGTTCACACTTCTCCTCACTCATGAATTCGCTTTCAAAATATTCCTTCCATCTCTTTAGACTCAACACTTCATCATTCAGGATACAGCCATTCTCGTCTCGTATCGCATTCAATCTAGGCTGTTTTGTATTTCCCCTGGTATTTCTTACGAGTTTCCAGAACATTTTAATATTTGCCTGGAAGTTATCCGATATTCTTCTATCATTCCTATCCGTTCTTTCTTGCTTTTTCCTTTCAACTAATTCTTTTACTCTCTTATTTAAACGTTTAAACTCTGCCTTTTTTCTTTCATTCTCATCATTCTTACCACCAGAGTTACCAGCTTTGGTCGCTAGTAAATCTAGCCATGCTCTCTTCTTTGCTTCAACTTCCATACGTACCTCGTCATCCCACCATAACGTATTGTCTTTCCTTTCATTCATTCTCTTACTAACACCACATACTTCGGTAGCTGCATCCACTAAACCTTTCTTAACATCATGCCACACATTCTCCAAGTCTAACTCATTCACACACAACTCATCCAAATTACTTATATTTTCTCTCAGTCTGCATTTGTACTTGTCTTTCACATCTTCATCTTGTAACCTCTCAATTCTTATACGCTGTAACGCAGTGGTAGACACAGATGTCCTATGCCGCCAACGTCTGAATAAACCCCTAATTCGGCATAAGACCAGGTAGTGGTCCGTCCCTACGTTGGACCCCCGGTAAACCCTTGTATCCACTACTGCGCTCCTCATTCTTTCATCCACAGTTATGAAATCTATCATGCTTCTATCATCACCTCTTTCCCAAGTGTACATGTGAATCTTCTTATGACGAAAGAAAGTGTTCGTCACAAAAAGATTCCTTTCCACACATACGGTGAGGAGGCTTTCACCATTCTCATTTATACTTTCATCACCAAACGTTCCCAATATCCTTTCATAACCAAGCCTCCTCACCCCAACCCTTCCATTAAAATCTCCTAGCATAATAATCTTAAATACTTATCTATTGTTTTTATAATAAATTTTTACCGCTAAAATATTGATTTCCACATAATTCTTTTTCCCATAATCGTAATTTCCTAAAATTTTAAAATTTTTAAATCTTCATTTCTTTCTATCTTTTTGCTTTTATTAGGTCTGTCTAGTGTAAAAACTACCATCTGCACTCTTATTTGCTTTATAAAACATACAGAACTGGAAAAAATCACTATTCACTTAAAGCGAGGTATAGTGGTCAATCAATACAATCACATAAATTGAACTATAAATTCGATAATAGCTTTTCTAAAAATTGGTATTTTTCGTTCAAATCGTCTTTAAATTGTGTAGTTAATTGCTCCCCATATTTCCTTATAGTTTTCTCAGTAAATTCGTAACGTTATATATTTAATTTTCATATTTTCAGTCTATTTCTTACTTAAATTCATCAATAAAAACAGGTATTCATCTATAGCACGGCTGAAAATTGGCCTTTTCCTTTTAAATTTTCTATTAAAATAGTGTTACTTACTGCCCCCCGTAATCCTATATAGTTTTTTTGGTTAATTCCTAACGCCATATACATATAATTTTCATATTTTCAGTCTCTTATTTACGTGAATTCATCAATAAAACACGTATTCATCTATAACTCGGCTGAAAAGTGGCCTTTTCCTTTTAAATTTTCTATTTAAATAGTGTAACTTACTGCCCCCCGTAATACTATACAGATCTCTTGGTTAATTCCTAACATTATATATATAATTTTCATATTTTCAATCTCTTATTTACGTGAATTCATCAATAAAAACACGTATTCTTCTATAACTTGGCTGAAAAGTGGCCTTTTCTGTTTAAATTTTCTTTGTTAATAGTGTATTTAACCGCCCCCCGTACTTATCTATTGTTTTTATAATAAATTTTTACCGCTAAAATATTGATTTCCACATAATTCTTTTTCCCATAATCGTAATTTCCTAAAATTTTAAAATTTTTAAATCTTCATTTCTTTCTATCTTTTTGCTTTTATTAGGTCTGTCTAGTGAAAAAACTACCATCTGCACTCTTATTTGCTTTATTAAACATACAGAACTGGAAAAAATCACTATTCACTTAAACCGAGGTATAGTGGTCAATCAATACAATCACATAAATTGAACTATAAATTCGATAATAGCTTTTCTAAAAATTGGTATATTTCGTTCAAATCTACTTTAAATTGTGTAAGTAATTGCTCCTCACATTTCCTTATAGTTTTCTCAGTAAATTCGTAACGTTATATATTTAATTTTCATATTTTCGGTCTATTTCTTGCTTAAATTCATCAATAAAACACGTATTCATCTAAAGCACGGCTGAAAATTGGCCTTTTCCTTTTATATTTTCTATTTAAATAGTGCAACTAATTGCTTTCCGTAATCCTGTATAGTTTTCTTGGTTAATTCCTAACGTTATATTATATATAATTTTCATATTTTCAGTCTCTTATTTACGTGAATTTATCAATAAAAACACGTATTCATCTATAGCACGGCTGAAAATTGGCCTTTTCCTTTTAAATTTTCTATTTATATAGTGTAACTAATTGCCCTTCGTAATCCTATATAGATTTCTTGGTTAGTTCCTAACGTTATATATATAAATTTCATATTTTCAGTCTCTTATTTACGTGAATTCATCAATAAAAACACGTATTCATCTATAACTCGGCTGAAAAGTGGCCTTTTCCTTTTAAATTTTCTATTTAAATAGTGTAACTAACTGCCCCCCGTAATTAAATACAGTTATCTTGGTTAATTCCCAACGTTATATATATAATTTTCATATTTTGAGTCTCTTATTTACGTGAATTCATCAATAAAACCAATTTTCATCTATAACTCGGCTGAAAAGTGGCCTTTTCCTTTTAAATTTTCTATTTTAATAATGTAACTTACCGCCCCCCGTAATACTATACAGATTTCTTGGTTAATTCCTAACATTATATATATAATTTTCATATTTTCAATCTCTTATTTACGTGAATTCATCAATAAAAACATGTATTCTTCTATAACTCGGCTGAAAAGTGGCCCTTTCCGTTTAAATTTTCTTTTTTTATAGTGTATTTAACCGCCCCCCGTACTTATCTATTACATAAAACATAACATAAACACTCACGCCTGTCACCCAGAGGGGTAGGCAGAGACTACAGACTTCCATTTAGCACGATCCTGACATACCTTTCTCGCCTCTTCCACATTCATATACCTACGCATACATGCTCGTCGGTTAAGGGTACTCTTAATTTGGCCCATTTTTAGTATATCGCCAATTTGGTCGACAAACTTCCGCCTAGGACGTCCCTTTCCGACTCTTCCATTCACTTCTGCAACATATATTTGCTTTGTCAGTCTTTCCGCATTCATTCTTTCTACATGACCAAACCACCGAAGCATTCCTTTCTTAATCCTGGTCACCGCATCATCTTGCAAACCACACTCTTCTTTTATCACACAGTTTCTCACCCTGTCACTCAGATTCAGCCCTAACATACTCCTTAGCGACCGCATTTCTACCGCATTTATTCTACTCTCGTGCTTCTTCTGCCACACCCAACTTTCACTACCATACGTTAAAGTAGGGACTAATACAGCACTGTGAATTGCCATACGTGCCTTTTTTGACACATTCTGACTTTTCACAATAGAGTGTAGAGCCCCATTTACTTTATTTCCTGCATTCACTCGTCGTTCAATGTCCTTATCATATCTCCCATCCCTGCTGAATACACATCCCAAATATACGAACTCATCCACTTGCTCAATTAACTCTCCTTCTATTCTTATTTCACATACCGTTTTGCTTTCATCTCTTTCAAAAACCATCACTTTCGTCTTACTTGCGTTCACTTTCATTCCCCTTTCTTTTAATGACCTGTTCATTAATGTAACCATCATTTGCAACTCGGCCGCCGACGACGCAAGTATGACTTGATCATCGGCGTACAAAAGGCATTTGATGGTTAACTCACCCATTCTTACCCCGCATTCTTCAACTTTCAAATTTTCCAAACAGCTGTCCATAAATAGGTTGAACAGCTACGGGGAAGCTACACAGCCCTGTCTGACACCTTTATGGATGCCAAACCAGCCCGAGTAGACCCCGTTGATTCTAACACAAGCACTCGAGTCCCTATACAGAGACTTTAATGCCTGTATCAAACCAGCGCTCAACCTAAATGCGTTCAGCGTTTGCCATAACACATCCCTGTCCACTCTGTCATAAGCCTTTTCCAAGTCCATGAACGCACAAAAAACTCTTTGGTTTTTCGCCAAAAATTTCTCCGCGATCATGCGCATGGAAAAGACTTGATCTGTACACCCCATTCCCTTTCTAAATCCCGCTTGCACATCCCAAATTTTTTCATCAGTTTCTTTCATAACTCTTTCAATTAGTACCTTAGCATACAGTTTTCCCACAATGCTAAGAAGGCTGATACCACGGTAGTTTTTACAGTCCTGCTGTGACCCTTTCCCCTTATATATTGGGACTATCACGGCTTTGCACCAGTCTCCCGGTACCCGCTTTAATTCCCAACATAAATTAAACAAGGTGTACAGCAGGCCTGCCACCACGTCCTCTCCAGCCCTTAGCATTTCGAGTGAAACTCTATCATATCCGGCTGCCTTACCTACTTTCATGCTTTTCATTGCTTTCATTATTTCATCCATACTTATCTCCCTATCTCTTTCATCTTCTTTCGGAATTTCTATTTCATTTAGTTCACACTTCTCCTCACTCATGAATTCGCTTTCAAAATATTCCTTCCATCTCTTTAGACTCAACACTTCATCATTCAGGATACAGCCATTCTCGTCTCGTATCGCATTCAATCTAGGCTGTTTTGTATTTCCCCTGGTATTTCTTACGAGTTTCCAGAACATTTTAATATTTGCCTGGAAGTTATCCGATATTCTTCTATCATTCCTATCCGTTCTTTCTTGCTTTTTCCTTTCAACTAATTCTTTTACTCTCTTATTTAAACGTTTAAACTCTGCCTTTTTTCTTTCATTCTCATCATTCTTACCACCAGAGTTACCAGCTTTGGTCGCTAGTAAATCTAGCCATGCTCTCTTCTTTGCTTCAACTTCCATACGTACCTCGTCATCCCACCATAACGTATTGTCTTTCCTTTCATTCATTCTCTTACTAACACCACATACTTCGGTAGCTGCATCCACTAAACCTTTCTTAACATCATGCCACACATTCTCCAAGTCTAACTCATTCACACACAACTCATCCAAATTACTTATATTTTCTCTCAGTCTGCATTTGTACTTGTCTTTCACATCTTCATCTTGTAACCTCTCAATTCTTATACGCTGTAACGCAGTGGTAGACACAGATGTCCTATGCCGCCAACGTCTGAATAAACCCCTAATTCGGCATAAGACCAGGTAGTGGTCCGTCCCTACGTTGGACCCCCGGTAAACCCTTGTATCCACTACTGCGCTCCTCATTCTTTCATCCACAGTTATGAAATCTATCATGCTTCTATCATCACCTCTTTCCCAAGTGTACATGTGAATCTTCTTATGACGAAAGAAAGTGTTCGTCACAAAAAGATTCCTTTCCACACATACGGTGAGGAGGCTTTCACCATTCTCATTTATACTTTCATCACCAAACGTTCCCAATATCCTTTCATAACCAAGCCTCCTCACCCCAACCCTTCCATTAAAATCTCCTAGCATAATAATCTTAAATACTTATCTATTGTTTTTATAATAAATTTTTACCGCTAAAATATTGATTTCCACATAATTCTTTTTCCCATAATCGTAATTTCCTAAAATTTTAAAATTTTTAAATCTTCATTTCTTTCTATCTTTTTGCTTTTATTAGGTCTGTCTAGTGTAAAAACTACCATCTGCACTCTTATTTGCTTTATAAAACATACAGAACTGGAAAAAATCACTATTCACTTAAAGCGAGGTATAGTGGTCAATCAATACAATCACATAAATTGAACTATAAATTCGATAATAGCTTTTCTAAAAATTGGTATTTTTCGTTCAAATCGTCTTTAAATTGTGTAGTTAATTGCTCCCCATATTTCCTTATAGTTTTCTCAGTAAATTCGTAACGTTATATATTTAATTTTCATATTTTCAGTCTATTTCTTACTTAAATTCATCAATAAAAACAGGTATTCATCTATAGCACGGCTGAAAATTGGCCTTTTCCTTTTAAATTTTCTATTAAAATAGTGTTACTTACTGCCCCCCGTAATCCTATATAGTTTTTTTGGTTAATTCCTAACGCCATATACATATAATTTTCATATTTTCAGTCTCTTATTTACGTGAATTCATCAATAAAACACGTATTCATCTATAACTCGGCTGAAAAGTGGCCTTTTCCTTTTAAATTTTCTATTTAAATAGTGTAACTTACTGCCCCCCGTAATACTATACAGATCTCTTGGTTAATTCCTAACATTATATATATAATTTTCATATTTTCAATCTCTTATTTACGTGAATTCATCAATAAAAACACGTATTCTTCTATAACTTGGCTGAAAAGTGGCCTTTTCTGTTTAAATTTTCTTTGTTAATAGTGTATTTAACCGCCCCCCGTACTTATCTATTGTTTTTATAATAAATTTTTACCGCTAAAATATTGATTTCCACATAATTCTTTTTCCCATAATCGTAATTTCCTAAAATTTTAAAATTTTTAAATCTTCATTTCTTTCTATCTTTTTGCTTTTATTAGGTCTGTCTAGTGAAAAAACTACCATCTGCACTCTTATTTGCTTTATTAAACATACAGAACTGGAAAAAATCACTATTCACTTAAACCGAGGTATAGTGGTCAATCAATACAATCACATAAATTGAACTATAAATTCGATAATAGCTTTTCTAAAAATTGGTATATTTCGTTCAAATCTACTTTAAATTGTGTAAGTAATTGCTCCTCACATTTCCTTATAGTTTTCTCAGTAAATTCGTAACGTTATATATTTAATTTTCATATTTTCGGTCTATTTCTTGCTTAAATTCATCAATAAAACACGTATTCATCTAAAGCACGGCTGAAAATTGGCCTTTTCCTTTTATATTTTCTATTTAAATAGTGCAACTAATTGCTTTCCGTAATCCTGTATAGTTTTCTTGGTTAATTCCTAACGTTATATTATATATAATTTTCATATTTTCAGTCTCTTATTTACGTGAATTTATCAATAAAAACACGTATT
This sequence comes from Parnassius smintheus behrii, assembly GCA_036936625.1. Taxonomy (NCBI): domain Eukaryota; kingdom Metazoa; phylum Arthropoda; class Insecta; order Lepidoptera; family Papilionidae; genus Parnassius; species Parnassius smintheus. Next base: position 33,938,837 of record JAUPFT010000027.1, read on the forward strand.
CATCTATAGCACGGCTGAAAATTGGCCTTTTCCTTTTAAATTTTCTATTTATATAGTGTAACTAATTGCCCTTCGTAATCCTATATAGATTTCTTGGTTAGTTCCTAACGTTATATATATAAATTTCATATTTTCAGTCTCTTATTTACGTGAATTCATCAATAAAAACACGTATTCATCTATAACTCGGCTGAAAAGTGGCCTTTTCCTTTTAAATTTTCTATTTAAATAGTGTAACTAACTGCCCCCCGTAATTAAATACAGTTATCTTGGTTAATTCCCAACGTTATATATATAATTTTCATATTTTGAGTCTCTTATTTACGTGAATTCATCAATAAAACCAATTTTCATCTATAACTCGGCTGAAAAGTGGCCTTTTCCTTTTAAATTTTCTATTTTAATAATGTAACTTACCGCCCCCCGTAATACTATACAGATTTCTTGGTTAATTCCTAACATTATATATATAATTTTCATATTTTCAATCTCTTATTTACGTGAATTCATCAATAAAAACATGTATTCTTCTATAACTCGGCTGAAAAGTGGCCCTTTCCGTTTAAATTTTCTTTTTTTATAGTGTATTTAACCGCCCCCCGTACTTATCTATTACATAAAACATAACATAAACACTCACGCCTGTCACCCAGAGGGGTAGGCAGAGACTACAGACTTCCATTTAGCACGATCCTGACATACCTTTCTCGCCTCTTCCACATTCATATACCTACGCATACATGCTCGTCGGTTAAGGGTACTCTTAATTTGGCCCATTTTTAGTATATCGCCAATTTGGTCGACAAACTTCCGCCTAGGACGTCCCTTTCCGACTCTTCCATTCACTTCTGCAACATATATTTGCTTTGTCAGTCTTTCCGCATTCATTCTTTCTACATGACCAAACCACCGAAGCATTCCTTTCTTAATCCTGGTCACCGCATCATCTTGCAAACCACACTCTTCTTTTATCACACAGTTTCTCACCCTGTCACTCAGATTCAGCCCTAACATACTCCTTAGCGACCGCATTTCTACCGCATTTATTCTACTCTCGTGCTTCTTCTGCCACACCCAACTTTCACTACCATACGTTAAAGTAGGGACTAATACAGCACTGTGAATTGCCATACGTGCCTTTTTTGACACATTCTGACTTTTCACAATAGAGTGTAGAGCCCCATTTACTTTATTTCCTGCATTCACTCGTCGTTCAATGTCCTTATCATATCTCCCATCCCTGCTGAATACACATCCCAAATATACGAACTCATCCACTTGCTCAATTAACTCTCCTTCTATTCTTATTTCACATACCGTTTTGCTTTCATCTCTTTCAAAAACCATCACTTTCGTCTTACTTGCGTTCACTTTCATTCCCCTTTCTTTTAATGACCTGTTCATTAATGTAACCATCATTTGCAACTCGGCCGCCGACGACGCAAGTATGACTTGATCATCGGCGTACAAAAGGCATTTGATGGTTAACTCACCCATTCTTACCCCGCATTCTTCAACTTTCAAATTTTCCAAACAGCTGTCCATAAATAGGTTGAACAGCTACGGGGAAGCTACACAGCCCTGTCTGACACCTTTATGGATGCCAAACCAGCCCGAGTAGACCCCGTTGATTCTAACACAAGCACTCGAGTCCCTATACAGAGACTTTAATGCCTGTATCAAACCAGCGCTCAACCTAAATGCGTTCAGCGTTTGCCATAACACATCCCTGTCCACTCTGTCATAAGCCTTTTCCAAGTCCATGAACGCACAAAAAACTCTTTGGTTTTTCGCCAAAAACTTCTCCGCGATCATGCGCATGGAAAAGACTTGATCTGTACACCCCATTCCCTTTCTAAATCCCGCTTGCACATCCCAAATTTTTTCATCAGTTTCTTTCATAACTCTTTCAATTAGTACCTTAGCATACAGTTTTCCCACAATGCTAAGAAGGCTGATACCACGGTAGTTTTTACAGTCCTGCTGTGACCCTTTCCCCTTATATATTGGGACTATCACGGCTTTGCACCAGTCTCCCGGTACCCGCTTTAATTCCCAACATAAATTAAACAAGGTGTACAGCAGGCCTGCCACCACGTCCTCTCCAGCCCTTAGCATTTCGAGTGAAACTCTATCATATCCGGCTGCCTTACCTACTTTCATGCTTTTCATTGCTTTCATTATTTCATCCATACTTATCTCCCTATCTCTTTCATCTTCTTTCGGAATTTCTATTTCATTTAGTTCACACTTCTCCTCACTCATGAATTCGCTTTCAAAATATTCCTTCCATCTCTTTAGACTCAACACTTCATCATTCAGGATACAGCCATTCTCGTCTCGTATCGCATTCAATCTAGGCTGTTTTGTATTTCCCCTGGTATTTCTTACGAGTTTCCAGAACATTTTAATATTTGCCTGGAAGTTATCCGATATTCTTCTATCATTCCTATCCGTTCTTTCTTGCTTTTTCCTTTCAACTAATTCTTTTACTCTCTTATTTAAACGTTTAAACTCTGCCTTTTTTCTTTCATTCTCATCATTCTTACCACCAGAGTTACCAGCTTTGGTCGCTAGTAAATCTAGCCATGCTCTCTTCTTTGCTTCAACTTCCATACGTACCTCGTCATCCCAACATAACGTATTGTCTTTCCTTTCATTCATTCTCTTACTAACACCACATACTTCGGTAGCTGCATCCACTAAACCTTTCTTAACATCATGCCACACATTCTCCAAGTCTAACTCATTCACACACAACTCATCCAAATTACTTATATTTTCTCTCAGTCTGCATTTGTACTTGTCTTTCACATCTTCATCTTGTAACCTCTCAATTCTTATACGCTGTAACGCAGTGGTAGACACAGATGTCCTATGCCGCCAACGTCTGAATAAACCCCTAATTCGGCATAAGACCAGGTAGTGGTCCGTCCCTACGTTGGACCCCCGGTAAACCCTTGTATCCACTACTGCGCTCCTCATTCTTTCATCCACAGTTATGAAATCTATCATGCTTCTATCATCACCTCTTTCCCAAGTGTACATGTGAATCTTCTTATGACGAAAGAAAGTGTTCGTCACAAAAAGATTCCTTTCCACACATACGGTGAGGAGGCTTTCACCATTCTCATTTATACTTTCATCACCAAACGTTCCCAATATCCTTTCATAACCAAGCCTCCTCACCCCAACCCTTCCATTAAAATCTCCTAGCATAATAATCTTAAATACTTATCTATTGTTTTTATAATAAATTTTTACCGCTAAAATATTGATTTCCACATAATTCTTTTTCCCATAATCGTAATTTCCTAAAATTTTAAAATTTTTAAATCTTCATTTCTTTCTATCTTTTTGCTTTTATTAGGTCTGTCTAGTGTAAAAACTACCATCTGCACTCTTATTTGCTTTATAAAACATACAGAACTGGAAAAAATCACTATTCACTTAAAGCGAGGTATAGTGGTCAATCAATACAATCACATAAATTGAACTATAAATTCGATAATAGCTTTTCTAAAAATTGGTATTTTTCGTTCAAATCGTCTTTAAATTGTGTAGTTAATTGCTCCCCATATTTCCTTATAGTTTTCTCAGTAAATTCGTAACGTTATATATTTAATTTTCATATTTTCAGTCTATTTCTTACTTAAATTCATCAATAAAAACAGGTATTCATCTATAGCACGGCTGAAAATTGGCCTTTTCCTTTTAAATTTTCTATTAAAATAGTGTTACTTACTGCCCCCCGTAATCCTATATAGTTTTTTTGGTTAATTCCTAACGCCATATACATATAATTTTCATATTTTCAGTCTCTTATTTACGTGAATTCATCAATAAAACACGTATTCATCTATAACTCGGCTGAAAAGTGGCCTTTTCCTTTTAAATTTTCTATTTAAATAGTGTAACTTACTGCCCCCCGTAATACTATACAGATCTCTTGGTTAATTCCTAACATTATATATATAATTTTCATATTTTCAATCTCTTATTTACGTGAATTCATCAATAAAAACACGTATTCTTCTATAACTTGGCTGAAAAGTGGCCTTTTCTGTTTAAATTTTCTTTGTTAATAGTGTATTTAACCGCCCCCCGTACTTATCTATTGTTTTTATAATAAATTTTTACCGCTAAAATATTGATTTCCACATAATTCTTTTTCCCATAATCGTAATTTCCTAAAATTTTAAAATTTTTAAATCTTCATTTCTTTCTATCTTTTTGCTTTTATTAGGTCTGTCTAGTGAAAAAACTACCATCTGCACTCTTATTTGCTTTATTAAACATACAAAACTGGAAAAAATCACTATTCACTTAAACCGAGGTATAGTGGTCAATCAATACAATCACATAAATTGAACTATAAATTCGATAATAGCTTTTCTAAAAATTGGTATATTTCGTTCAAATCTTCTTTAAATTGTGTAAGTAATTGCTCCCCACACTTCCCTATAATTTTCTCAGTAAATTCGTAACGTTATATATTTAATTTTCATATTTTCGGTCTATTTCTTGCTTAAATTCATCAATAAAACACGTATTCATCTATAGCACGGCTGAAAATTGGCCTTTTCCTTTTATATTTTCTATTTAAATAGTGTAACTAATTGCTTCCCGTAATCCTGTATAGTTTTCTTGGTTAATTCCTAACGTTATATTATATATAATTTTCATATTTTCAGTCTCTTATTTACGTGAATTTACCAATAAAAACACGTCTTCATCTATAGCACGGCTGAAAATTGGCCTTTTCCTTTTAAATTTTCTATTTATATAGTGTAACTAATTGCCCTTCGTAATTCTATATAGTTTTCTTGGTTAGTTCCTAACGTTATATATATAAATTTTATATTTTTAGTCTCTTATTTACGTGAATTCATCAATAAAAACACGTATTCATCTATAACTCGGCTGAAAAGTGGCCTTTTCCTTTTAAATTTTCTATTTAAATAGTGTAACTAACTTCCCCCCGTAATTAAATACAGTTATCTTGGTTAATTCCCAACGTTATATATATAATTTTCATATTTTCAGTCTCTTATTTACGTGAATTCATCAATAAAACCACTTTTTCATCTATAACTCGGCTGAAAAGTGGCCTTTTCCTTTTAAATTTTCTATTTAAATAGTGTAACTTACTGCCCCCCGTAATACTATACAGATTTCTTGGTTAATTCCTAACATCATATATATAATTTTCATATTTTCAATCTCTTATTTACGTGAATTCATCAATAAAAACATGTATTCTTCTATAACTCGGCTGAAAAGTGGCCTTTTCCGTTTAAATTTTCTTTGTTAATAGTGTATTTAACCGCCCCCCGTACTTATCTATTGTTTTTACAATAATTTTTACCGCTAAAATATTGATTTCCACATAATTCTTTTTCCCATAATCGTAATTTCCTAAAATTTTAAAATTTTTAAATCTTCATTTCTTTCTATCTTTTTGCTTTTATTAGGTCTGTCTAGTGTAAAAACTACCATCTGCACTCTTATTTGCTTTATAAAACATACAGAACTGGAAAAAATCACTATTCACTTAAACCGAGGTATAGTGGCCAATCAATACAATCACATAAATTGAACTATAAATTCGATAATAGCTTTTCTAAAAATTGGTATTTTTCGTTCAAATCGTCTTTAAATTGTGTAGTTCATTGCTCCCCATGTTTCCTTATAATTTTCTTAGTAAATTCGTAACGTTATATATTTAATTTTCATATTTTCAGTCTATTTCTTACTTAAATTCATCAATAAAAACACGTATTCATCTATAGCACGGCTGAAAATTGGCCTTTTCCTTTTATATTTTCTATTTAAATAGTGCAACTAATTGCTTTCCGTAATCCTGTATAGTTTTCTTGGTTAATTCCTAACGTTATATTATATATAATTTTCATATTTTCAGTCTCTTATTTACGTGAATTTACCAATAAAAACACGTATTCATCTATAGCACGGCTGAAAATTGGCCTTTTCCTTTTAAATTTTCTATTTATATAGTGTAACTAATTGCCCTTCGTAATCCTATATAGTTTTCTTGGTTAGTTCCTAACGTTATATATATATATATATTTCATATTTTCAGTCTCTTATTTACGTGAATTCATCAATAAAAACACGTATTCATCTATAACTCGGCTGAAAAGTGGCCTTTTCCTTTTAAATTTTCTATTTAAATAGTGTAACTAACTGCCCCCCGTAATTAAATACAGTTATCTTGGTTAATTCCCTACGTTATATATATAATTTTCATATTTTCAGTCTCTTATTTACGTGACTTCATCAATAAAACCACTTTTTCATCTATAACTCGGCTGAAAAGTGGACTTTTCCTTTTAAATTTTTTATTTAAATAGTGTAACTTACTGTCCCCCGTAATACTATACAGATTTCTTGGTTAATTCCTAACATTATATATATAATTTTCATATTTTCAATCTCTTATTTACGTGAATTTTCCGTTTAAATTTTCTTTGTTAATAGTGTATTTAACCGCCCCCCGTACTTATCTATTGTTTTTACAATAATTTTTACCGCTAAAATATTGATTTCCATATAATTCTTTTTCCCATAATCGTAATTTCCTAAAATTTTAAAATTTTTAAATCTTCATTTCTTTCTATCTTTTTGCTTTTATTAGGTCTGTCTAGTGTAAAAACTACCATCTGACTCTTATTTGCTTTATAAAACATACAGAACTGGAAAAAATCACTATTCACTTAAACCGAGGAATAGTGATCAATCAATACAATCACATAAATTGAACTATAAATTCGATAATAGCTTTTCTAAAAATTGGTATTTTTCGTTCAAATCGTCTTTAAATTGTGTAGTTAATTGCTCCCCATGTTTCCTTATAGTTTTCTCAGTAAATTCGTAACGTTATATATTTAATTTTCATATTTTCAATCTATTTCTTACTTAAATTCATCAATAAAAACACGTATTCACCTGTAGCACGGCTGAAAATTGGCCTTTTCCTTTTAAATTTTCTATTTAAATAGTGAACCTAATTGCCCCCCGTAATCCTATATAGTTTTCTTGGTTAGTTCCTAACGTTTTATATATAATTTTCATATTTTCAGTCTCTTATTTACGTGAATTCATCAATAAAAACAAGTTTTCATCTATAACTCGGCTGAAAAGTGGCCTTTTCCTTTTAAATTTTCTATTTAAATAGTGTAACTTACTGCCTCCCGTAACACTATACAGATCTCTTGGTTAATTCCTAACATTATATATATAATTTTCATATTTTCAATCTCTTATTTACGTGAATTCATCAATAAAAACACGTATTCATCTATAACTCGGCTGAAAAGTGGCCTTTTCTGTTTAAATTTTCTTTGTTAATAGTGTATTTAACCGCCCCCCGTACTTATCTATTGTTTTTATAGTAAATTTTTACCGCTAAAATATTGATTTCCTTATAATTCTTTTTCCCATAATCGTAATTTCCTAAAATTTTAAAAATTTTAAATCTTCATTTCTTTCTATCTTTTTGCTTTTATTAGGTCTGTCTAGTGTAAAAACTACCATCTGCACTCTTATTTGCTTTATTAAACATACAGAACTGGAAAAAATCACTATTCACTTAAACCGAGGAATAGTGATCAATCAATACAATCACATAAATTGAACTATAAATTCGATAATAGCTTTTCTAAAAATTGGTATTTTTCGTTCAAATCGTCTTTAAATTGTGTAGTTAATTGCTCCCCATGTTTCCTTATAGTTTTCTCAGTAAATTCGTAACGTTATATATTTAATTTTCATATTTTCAATCTATTTCTTACTTAAATTCATCAATAAAAACACGTATTCACCTGTAGCACGGCTGAAAATTGGCCTTTTCCTTTTAAATTTTCTATTTAAATAGTGAACCTAATTGCCCCCCGTAATCCTATATAGTTTTCTTGGTTAGTTCCTAACGTTTTATATATAATTTTCATATTTTCAGTCTCTTATTTACGTGAATTCATCAATAAAAACACGTTTTCATCTATAACTCGGCTGAAAAGTGGCCTTTTCCTTTTAAATTTTCTATTTAAATAGTGTAACTTACTGCCTCCCGTAACACTATACAGATCTCTTGGTTAATTCCTAACATTATATATATAATTTTCATATTTTCAATCTCTTATTTACGTGAATTCATCAATAAAAACACGTATTCATCTATAACTCGGCTGAAAAGTGGCCTTTTCTGTTTAAATTTTCTTTGTTAATAGTGTATTTAACCGCCCCCCGTACTTATCTATTGTTTTTATAGTAAATTTTTACCGCTAAAATATTGATTTCCTTATAATTCTTTTTCCCATAATCGTAATTTCCTAAAATTTTAAAAATTTTAAATCTTCATTTCTTTCTATCTTTTTGCTTTTATTAGGTCTGTCTAGTGTAAAAACTACCATCTGCACTCTTATTTGCTTTATTAAACATACAGAACTGGAAAAAATCACTATTCACTTAAACCGAGGTATAGTGGTCAATCAATACAATCACATAAATTGAACTATAAATTCGATAATAGCTTTTCTAAAAATTGGTATGTTTCGTTCAAATCGTCTTTAAATTGTGTAGTTAATTGCTCCCCACGTTTCCTTATAGTTTTCTCAGTAAATTCGTAACGTTACATATTTAATTTTCATATTTTCAGTCTATTTCTTACTTAAATTCATCAATAAAAACACGTATTCATCTATAGCACGGCTGAAAATTGGCCTTTTCCTTTTAAATTTTCTATTTATATAGTGTAACTCATTGCCCCCCGTAATTAAATACAGTTTTCTTGGTTAATTCCCAACGTTATATATATAATTTTCATATTTTCAGTCTCTTATTTACGTGAATTCATCAATAAAACCACTTTTTCATCTATAACTCGGCTGAAAAGTGGCCTTTTCCTTTTAAATTTTCTATTTAAATGGTGTAACTTACTGCCCCCCGTAATACTATATGGATTTCTTGGTTAATTCCTAACATTATATATATATATAATTTTCATATTTTCAATCGCTTATTTACGTGAATTCATCAATAAAAACACGTATTCTTCTATAACTCGGCTGAAAAGTGGCCTTTTCCGTTTAAATTTTCTTTGTTAATAGTGTATTTAACCGCCCCCCGTACTTATCCATTGTTTTTATAATAAATTTTTACCGCTAAAATATTGATTTCCACATAATTCGTTTTCCCATAATCGTAATTTCCTAAAATTTTAAAATTTTTAAATCTTCATTTCTTTCTATCTTTTTGCTTTTATTAGGTCTGTCTAGTGTAAAAACTACCATGTGTACTCTTATTTGCTTTATAAAACATACAGAACTGGAAAAAATCACTATTCACTTAAACCGAGTTATAGTGGTCAATCAATACAATCACAAAAATTCAACTATAAATTTGCTAATAACTTTTCTAAAAATTGGTATATTTCGTTCAAATCTTCTTTAAATTGTGTAAGTAATTGCTCCCCACATTTCCTTATAGTTTTCTCAGTAAATTCGTAACGTTATATATTTAATTTTCATATTTTCGGTCTATTTCTTGCTTAAATTCATCAATAAAACACGTATTCATCTATAGCACGGCTGAATATTGGCCTTTTCCTTTTATATTTTCTATTTAAATAGTGTAACTAATTGCTTCCCGTAATCCTGTATAGTTTTCTTGGTTAATTCCTAACGTTATATTATATATAATTTTCATATTTTCAGTCTCTTATTTACGTGAATTTACCAATAAAAACACGTATTCATCTATAGCACGGCTGAAAATTGGCCTTTTCATTTTAAATTTTCTATTTATATAGTGTAACTCATTGCCCCCCGTAATTAAATACAGTTTTCTTGGTTAATTCCCAACGTTATATATATAATTTTCATATTTTCAGTCTCTTATTTACGTGAATTCATCAATAAAACCACTTTTTCATCTATAACTCGGCTGAAAAGTGGCCTTTTTCTTTTAAATTTTCTATTTAAATAGTGTAACTTACTGCCCCCCGTAATACTATATGGATTTCTTGGTTAATTCCTAACATTATATATATATAATTTTCATATTTTCAATCGCTTATTTACGTGAATTCATCAATAAAAACACGTATTCTTCTATAACTCGGCTGAAAAGTGGCCTTTTCCGTTTAAATTTTCTTTGTTAATTGTGTATTTAACCGCCCCCCGTACTTATCTATTGTATTTATAATAAATTTTTACCGCTAAAATATTGATTTCCACATAATTCTTTTTCCCATAATCGTAATTTCCTAAAATTTTAAAATTTTTAAATCTTCATTTCTTTCTATCTTTTTGCTTTTATTAGGTCTGTCTAGTGTCAAAACTACCATCTGCACTCTTATTTGCTTTATAAAATATACAGAACTGGAAAAAATCACTATTCACTTAAACCGAGGTATGGTGGTCAATCAATACAATCACATAAATTGAACTATAAATTCGATAATAGCTTTTATAAAAATTGGTATTTTTCGTTCAAATCGTCTTTAAATTGTGTAGTTAATTGCTCCCCATGTTTCCTTATAGTTTTCTCAGTAATTTCGTAACGTTATATATTTAATTTTCATATTTTCAGTCTATTTCTTACTTAAATTCATCAATAAAAACACGTATTCATCTATAGCACGGCTGTAAATTAGCCTTTTCCTTTTAAATTTTTTATTTAAATAGTGTAACTAATTGCCCCCCGTAATCCTATATAGTTTTCTTGGTTAGTTCCTAACGTTTTATATATAATTTTCATATTTTCAGTCTCTTATTTACGTGAATTCATCAATAAAAACACGTTTTCATCTATAACTCGGCTGAAAAGTGGCCTTTTCCGTTTAAATTTTCTTTGTTAATAGTGTATTTAACCGCCCCCCGTACTTATCTATTGTTTTTATAATAAATTTTTACCGCTAAAATATTGATTTCCACATAATTCGTTTTCCCATAATCGTAATTTCCTAAAATTTTTAAATTTTTAAATCTTCATTTCTTTCTATCTTTTTGCTTTTATTAGGTCTGTCTAGTGTAAAAACTACCATGTGTACTCTTATTTGCTTTATAAAACATACAGAACTGGAAAAAATCACTATTCACTTAAACCGAGGTATAGTGGTCAATCAATACAATCACAAAAATTCAACTATAAATTTGCTAATAACTTTTCTAAAAATTGGTATATTTCGTTCAAATCTTCTTTAAATTGTGTAAGTAATTGCTCCCCACATTTCCTTATAGTTTTCTCAGTAAATTCGTAACGTTATATATTTAATTTTCATATTTTCGGTCTATTTCTTGCTTAAATTCATCAATAAAACACGTATTCATCTATAGCACGGCTGAATATTGGCCTTTTCCTTTTATATTTTCTATTTAAATAGTGTAACTAATTGCTTCCCGTAATCCTGTATAGTTTACTTGGTTAATTCCTAACGTTATATTATATATAATTTTCATATTTTCAGTCTCTTATTTACGTGAATTTACCAATAAAAACACGTATTCATCTATAGCACGGCTGAAAATTGGCCTTTTCCTTTTAAATTTTCTATTTATATAGTGTAACTCATTGCCTCCCGTAATTAAATACAGTTTTCTTGGTTAATTCCCAACGTTATATATATAATTTTCATATTTTCAGTCTCTTATTTACGTGAATTCATCAATAAAACCACTTTTTCATCTATAACTCGGCTGAAAAGTGGCCTTTTCCTTTTAAATTTTCTATTTAAATAGTGTAACTTACTGCCCCCCGTAATACTATATGGATTTCTTGGTTAATTCCTAACATTATATATATATATATAATTTTCATATTTTCAATCGCTTATTTACGTGAATTCATCAATAAAAACACGTATTCTTCTATAACTCGGCTGAAAAGTGGCCTTTTCCGTTTAAATTTTCTTTGTTAATTGTGTATTTAACCGCCCCCCGTACTTATCTATTGTATTTATAATAAATTTTTACCGCTAAAATATTGATTTCCACATAATTCTTTTTCCCATAACCGTAATTTCCTAAAATTTTAAAATTTTTAAATCTTCATTTCTTTCTATCTTTTTGCTTTTATTAGGTCTGTCTAGTGTAAAAACTACCATCTGCACTCTTATTTGCTTTATAAAACATACAGAACTGGAAAAAATCACTATTCACTTAAACCGAGGTATAGTGGTCATTCAATACAATCACATAAATTGAACTATAAATTCGATAATAGCTTTTATAAAAATTGGTATTTTTCGTTCAAATCGTCTTTAAATTGTGTAGTTAATTGCTCCCCATGTTTCCTTATAGTTTTCTCAGTAATTTCGTAACGTTATATATTTAATTTTCATATTTTCAGTCTATTTCTTACTTAAATTCATCAATAAAAACACGTATTCATCTATAGCACGGCTGTAAATTAGCCTTTTCCTTTTAAATTTTTTATTTAAACAGTGTAACTAATTGCCCCCCGTAATCCTATATAGTTTTCTTGGTTAGTTCCTAACGTTTTATATATAATTTTCATATTTTCAGTCTCTTATTTACGTGAATTCATCAACAAAAACACGTATTCGTCTATAACTCGGCTGAAAAGTGGCCTTTTCCGTTTAAATTTTCTATTTAAATAGTGTAACTAATTGCCCCCCGTAATCCTATTAGTTTTCTTGGTTAATTCCTAACGTTATATATATATATATATATATAATTTTCGTATTTTCAGTCTCTTGAAGAATCTCCGGGAGGAAAACCGGCGACGAGGCTCGCCACCCGTCACGTTCTGTCTCCCGGAGGGGCGAAAAGTGGATTGCAGAGGCCCGTCTGGCTACGTTGAATGTATGTGGAGCAATGAATGATAAAATGGATGAAGTATGCGAGGTGATGTATGATAGAGGAATAGATTTGTTATGTGTAAATGAGACGAAACGTAAGGGGAAATATGTCACTACACATGGCATGTATACCGCGTACTGGTCTGGTGTAGACGAGCTCGAGCGGGCATGCCAGGGAGTAGGTATCATCCTATCAGAAAGAATGGTGCAATGTGTGAAAGAGTATGAATGTGTAAGCCCAAGACTGCTATGGATACGATTGAAAGTGGGCTTAAAGAAGTTGTTTGTGCTAGGGGTCTACGCCCCAGACATGTCTAAGCCCATTCATATCCGAGAGCAGTTTTGGGAAATGGTAAGGATGGTATTAATGAAATGTAAGGGAAATGAAAATGTTGTTATGCTAGGAGATTGTAATGGAAGAGTTGGGGTGAGGAGGCTTGGTTATGAAAGGATATTTGGAACGTTTGGTGATGAAAGTATAAATGAGAATGGTGAAAGCCTCCTCACTGTATGTATGGAAAAGAATCTTTTTGTGACGAACACTTTCTTTCGCCACAAGAGGATTCACATGTACACTTGGGAAAGAGGGGATGATAGAAGCATGATAGATTTCATAATTGTGGATGAAAGATTGAGGGGCGCAGTGGTGGATACAAGGGTTTACCGGGGGTCAAACGTAGGAACCGATCATTTTTTGGTTTTATGTCGAATTAATGGTCTATTCAGGCGGTGGCGCCATCGGTCATCTGTGTCTACCACTGCGTTACAGCGTATTAGAACAGAAAGATTACAAGATGAAGGTGAGAAAAATAAGTTTAAATGTAGACTGAAAGAAAACGTAAGTGGTTTGGATGAATTATGTATGAATGAGTTAGACTTGGAGAATGTATGGCAAAATGTTAAGAAAGGTTTAGTAGATGCAGCTACCGAAGTATGTGGTGTTAGTAAAAGAAAGAACGAAAGGAAAAATAATACGTTATGGTGGGATGATGAGATACGTACGGAAGTTGAAGCAAAGAAGAGAGCATGGCTAGATTTACTAGCAACTAAGGCTGGTAATTCTAGCGGTACGAATGATGATTTTGAAAGAAAAAAGGCAGTCTTTAGACATCTAAATAAAAGAGTAAAAGGAGTAGTTGAAAGGAAAAAGCAAGAAAGAACGGATAAAAATGATAGAAGAATATCGAATAACTTCCAGGCAAATATTAAAATGTTCTGGAAACTCGTAAGAACTGTCAGGGGATGTTCAAAACAGCCTAAAAAGAATGCTATAAGAGATAAGAATGGCTATATTCTGAATGATGAAGTTTTGAGTTTAAAGAGATGGAAGGAATATTTTGAAAGCATGTTTATGAGTGAGGAGACAACGTATGACCTGAATGAAATAGGAACTCCGAAAGAAGAGGAAAAAGGTAGCGAGATAAGTAAAGATGAAATAATGAAATCAATGAAAAGCATGAAAGCAGGTAAGGCTGCCGGATATGATAGAGTTTCACTCGAAATGCTAAGGGCTGGAGAGGAAGTGGTGGCAGGCCTGCTGCACACCTTGTTTAATTTATGCTGGGAACTAAAACGGGTACCGAGAGACTGGTGCAAAGCCGTGATAGTCCCAGTATATAAGGGAAAAGGGTCGCAGCAGGACTGTAAAAACTACCGCGGTATCAGCCTTCTTAGCATCGTGGGAAAACTGTATGCCAAGGTACTAATTGAAAGGGTCATGAAAGAAACCGATCGAAAAATTTGGGATGTGCAAGCGGGATTTAGAAAGGGAATGGGAGGTACAGATCAAGTCTTCTCCATGCGCATGATCGCGGAGAAGTTTTTGGCCAAAAACCAAAAGGTTTTTTGTGCGTTCATGGACTTGGAGAAGGCCTATGACAGAGTGGATAGGAATGTGCTATGGCAAACACTGATCTTATTTGGGTTGAGCGCTGGCTTGATACAGGCATTGGAATCTCTTTATAGGGACTCTAGTGCTTGTGTTAGGATCAACGGGGTCTACTCGGACTGGTTTGGCATCCATAAAGGTGTCAGACAGGGCTGTGTGGCTTCCTCGTGGTTGTTCAACCTATTTATGGACAGTTGTTTGCAAAATTTGAAAGTTGAAGAATGCGGATTAAGAATGGGTGAGTTAACCATCAAATGCCTTTTGTACGCCGATGATCAAGTTATTCTTGCGTCGTCGGCGACTGAGTTGCAAATGATGGTTACATTAATGAACAGATCATTAAAAGAAAGGGGTATGAAAGTGAACGCAAGTAAGACGAAAATTATGGTTTTTGAAAGAGATGAAAGTAAAACGATATGTGAAATAAGAATAGAAGGGGAGTTGATCGAGCAAGTAGATGAGTTTGTGTATTTAGGGTGCGTATTTAGCAGGGATGGGAGATATGATAAGGATATAGAACGACGAGTGAACGCAGGAAACAGAGTAAATGGGGCCCTGCACTCTATTGTGAAGAGTCAAAATGTGTCAAAAAAGGCACGTATGGCAATTCACAATGCTGTGTTGGTCCCTACTTTAACGTATGGTAGTGAAAGTTGGGTATGGCAGAAGAAGCACGAGAGTAGAATAAATGCAGTAGCAATGCGATCGTTAAGGAGTATGTTAGGGCTGAATCAGAATGACAGGGTGAAAAATTGTGTGATAAGAGAAAAGTGTGGTTTGCAAGATGATGTTGTGACCAGGATTAAGAAAGGAATGCTTCGGTGGTTTGGTCATGTGGAAAGAATGGATGAGGAAAGAGTGACAAAGAAAATTTATGTTGCAGAAGTGAATGGCAGAGTCGGAAAGGGACGTCCTAGGCGAAAATTTATCGACGAAATTGGCGATTTATTGAAAACGGGCCAAATTAGGAGTACCCTTAACCGACGAGCATGCATGCGTAGGTGTATGGATGTAAAGGAGGCGAAAGAGGTGTGTCAGGATCGTGCCAAATGGAAGTCTGTAGTCTCTGCCTACCCCTCTGGGTGACAGGCGTGAGTGTTTATGTATGTATCAGTCTCTTATTTACGTGAATTCATCAATAAAAACAGGTATTCATCTATAACTCGGCTGAAAAGTGGCCTTTTCCTTTTAAATTTTCTATTTAAATAGTGTAACTAACTGCTCCCTGTAAATAAATACAGGTTTCTTGGTTAATTCCCAACGTTATATATATAATTTTCGTATTTTCAGTCTCTAATTTACGTGAATTCATCAATAAAAACACGTTTTCATCTATAACTCGGCTGAAAAGTGGCCTTTTCCTTTTAAATGTTCTATTTAAATAGTGTAACTTACTGCCCCCCGTAATACTATACAGTTTTCTTGGTTAATTCCTAACATTATATATATAATTTTCATATTTTCATTATCTTATTTACGTGAATTCATCAATAAAAACACGTATTCTTCTATAACTCGGCTGAAAAGTGGCCTTTTCCGTTCAAATTTTCTTTGTTAATGGTGTATTTAACCGCCCCCCGTACTTATCTATTGTTTTTATAGTAAATTTTTACCGCTAAAATATTGATTTCCACATATTTCGTTTTCCCATAATCGTAATTTCCTAAATTTTAAAATATTTAAATCTTCATTTCTTTCTCTCTTTTTGCTTTTATTAGGTCTGTCTAGTGTAAAAACTACCATCTGCTTTCTTATTTGCTTTATAAAACATACAGAATTGGAAAAAATCACTATTCACCTAAACCGAGGTATAGTGGTCAATCAATACAATCACAAAAATTCAACTATAAATTCGCTAATAACTTTTCTAAAAATTGGTATATTTCGTTCAAATCTTCTTTAAATTGTGAAGGTAATTGCCCCCCACATTTCTTTATAGTTTTCTCAGTAAATTCTTGACGTTATATATTTAATTTTCATATTTTCAGTCTCTTATTTACGTGAATTCATCAATAAAAACAGGTATTCATCTATAACTCGGCTGAAAAGTGGCCTTTTACTTTTAAATTTTCTATTTAAATAGTGCAACTAACTGCCCCCCGTAATCCTATACAGTTTTCTTAGTTAATTCCTAACGTTTTATATATAATTTTCATATTCAGTCTCTTATTTACGTGAATTCATCAATAAAAACACGTATTCATCTATAACTCGGCTGAAAAGTGGCCTTTTCCGTTTAAATTTTCTTCGTTAATAGTGTATTTAACCGCCTCCCGTATTTATCTATTGTTTTTATTATATATTTCGTTCGAAATATATGTTATATATTTCGTTCAAGTCTTCTTTAAATTGTGTAGTTAATTGCTCCCCACATTTCCTTATAGTTTTCTCAGTAAATTCGTTACGTTATATATTTAATTTTCATTTTTTCAGTCTATTTCTTACTTAAATTCATTAATAAAAACAGTTATTCATCTATTGCACGGCTGAAAATAGGCCTTTTCCATTTTAATTTTCTATTTGAATAGTGTAACTAATTGCCCCCCGTAATCCTATATAGTTTTCTTGGTTAATTCCTAACGTTATATTATATATGATATTCATATTTTCAGTCTCTTATTTACGTGAATTCATCAATAAAAACACGTATTCATCTATAACTCGGCTGAAAAGTGGCCTTTTCCTTTTAAATTTTCTATTTAAATAGTGTAACTAACTGCCCTCCGTAATCCTTTACAGTTTTCTTGGTTAATTCTTGACGTTATATATATAATTTTCGCATTTTCAGTCTCTTATTTACGTGAATTCATCAATAAAAACACGTATTCATCTATAACTCGGCTGAAAAGTGGCCTTTTACTTTTAAATTTTCTATTTAACTAGTGCAACCAACTGCCTCCCGTAATCCTATACAGTTTTCTTGGTAAATTCCTAACGTTTTATATATAATTTTCATATTTTCAGTCTCTTATTTACGTGAATTCATCAATAAAAACAAGTATTCATCTATAACTCTGCTGAAAAGTGGCCCTTTCCGTTTAAATTTTCTTTTTTAATTGTGTATTTAACCGCCCCCCGTATTTATCTATAGTTTTTATAATAAATTTCTACCGCTAAAATATTGATTTCCACATAATTCGTTTTCCCGTAATCGTAATTTCCTAAAATTTTTAAAATTTTTCAAATCTTTATTTCTTTCGCTCTTTTTGCTTTTATTAGGTCCTTCTAGTGCAGAAAAAACCCATCTGCACTCTTGTTTGCTTAATAAAACATACAGAACTGGAAAAAATCACTATTTACCTAAACCGAGTTATAGTGATCAATCAATACAATCACATAAATTCAACTATAAATTCGCTAATAACTTTTCTAAAAATTGTTATATTTCGTTCAAATCTTCTTTAAATTATGTAGTTAATTGCTCTCCACATTTTGTTATAGTTTTCTCAGTAAATTCGTTACGTTATATATTTAATTTTCATTTTTTCAGTCTATTTCTTACTTAAATTCGTCAATAAAAACACGTATTCATCTATTGCACGGCTGTTAATAGGCCTTTTCCATTTTTATTTTCTATTTAAATAGTGTAACTAATTGCCCTGCGTAATCCTATATGGTTTTCTTGGTTAATTCCTAACGTTATATTATATATAATTTTCATATTTTCGGTCTCTTATTTACGTGAATTCATCAATAAAAACACGTATTCATCTATAACTCGGCTGAAAAGTGGCCTTTTCCGTTTAAATTTTCTTTTTTAATAGTGTATTTAACCGCCCCCCGTATTTATCTATAGTTTTTATAATAAATTTCTACCGCTAAAATATTGATTTCCACATAATTCGTTTTCCCATAATCGTAATTTCCTAAAATTTTTAAAATTTCTCAAATCTTCATTTCTTTCGCTTTTTTTGCTTTTATTAGGTCCTTCTAGTGTAGAAAAAACCCATCTGCACTCTTATTTGCTTTATAAAACATACAGAACTGGAAAAAATCACTATTTACCTAAACCGAGGTATAGTGGTCAATCAATACAATCACATAAATTCAACTATAAATTCGCTAATAACTTTTCTAAAAATTGTTATATTTCGTTCAAATCTTCTTTAAATTATGTAGTTAATTGCTCTCCACATTTTCTTATAGTTTTCTCAGTAAATTCATTACGTTATATTTTTAATTTTTATTTTTTCAGTCTATTTCTTACTTAAATTCGTCAATAAAAACACGTATTCATCTATTGCACGGCTGAAAATAGGCCTTCTCCATTTTTATTTTCTATTTAAATAGTGTAACTAATTGCCCCCCGTAATGCTATATAGTTTTCTTGGTTAATTCCTAACGTTATATTATATATAATTTTCATATTTTCAGTCTCTTATTTACGTGAATTCATCAATAAAAACACGTATTCATCTATAACTCGGCTGAAAAGTTTCCTTTTCCTTTTAAATTTTCTATTTAAATAGTGTAACTAACTGCCCTCCGTAATCCTCTACAGTTTTCTTGGTTAATTCCTGACGTTATATATATAATTTTCATATTTTCAGTCTCTTATTTACGTGAATTCATCAATAAAACACGTATTCATCTATAACTCGGCTGAAAAGTGGCCTTTTACTTTTAAATTTTCTATTTGACTAGTGCAACTAACTGCCCCCCGTAATCCTATACAGTTTTCTTGGTTAATTCCCAACGTTTTATATATAATTTTCATATTTTCAGTCTCTTATTTACGTGAATTCATCAATAAAAACACGTATTCATCTATAACTCGGCTGAAAAGTGGCCCTTTCCGTTTAAATTTTCTTTTTTAATAGTGTATTTAACCGCCCCCCGTATTTATCTATAGTTTTTATAATAAATTTCTACCGCTAAAATATTGATTTCCACATAATTCGTTTTCCCGTAATCGTAATTTCCTAAAATTTTTAAAATTTTTCAAATCTTCATTTCTTTCGCTATTTTTGCTTTTATTAGGTCCTTTTAGTGCAGAAAAAACCCATCTGCACTCTAATTTGCTTTATAAAACATACAGAACTGGAAAACATCACTATTTACCTAAACCGAGGTATAGTGGTCAATCAATACAATCACATAAATTGAACTATAAATTCGATAATAGCTTTTCTAAAAATTGGTATTTTTCGTTCAAATCGTCTTTAAATCGTGTAGTTAATTGCTCCCCATGTTTCCTTATAGTTTTCTCAGTAAATTCGTAACGTTATATATTTAATTTTCATATTTTCAGTCTATTTCTTACTTAAATTCATCAATAGAAACACGTATTCATCTATATCACGGCTGAAAATTGGCCTTTTCCTTTTAAATTTTCTATTTAAATAGTGTAACTGATTGCCCCCCGTAATCCTATATAGTTTTCTTGGTTAGTTCCTAACGTTTTATATATAATTTTCATATTTTCATTCTCTTATTTACGTGAATTCATCAATAAAAACACGTATTCTTCTATAACTCGGCTGAAAAGTGGCCTTTTCCGTTTAAATTTTCTTTGTTAATAGTGTATTTAACCGCCCCCCGTACTTATCTATTGTTTTTATAATAAATTATTACCGCTAAAATATTGATTTCCACATAATTCGTTTTCCCATAATCGTAATTTCCTAAAATTTTTAATTTTTTAAATATTCATTTCTTTCTCTCGTTTTGCTTTTATTAGGTCTGTCTAGTGTAAAAACTACCATCTGCTTTCTTATTTGCTTTATAAAACATACAGAACTGGAAAAAATCACTATTTACCTAAACCGAGGTATAGTGGTCAATCAATACAATCACATAAATTCAACTATAAATTCGATAATAACTTTTCTAAAAATTGGTACTTTTCGTTCAAATCTTCTTTCAATTGTGAAGGTAATTGCTTACCACATTTCTTTATAGTTTTCTCAGTAAATTCGTAACGTTATATATTTAATTTTCATATTTTCAGTCTCTTATTTACGTGAATTTACCAATAAAAACACGTATTCATCTATAACTCGGCTGAAAAGTGGCCTTTTCCTTTTAAATTTTCTATTTATATAGTGTAACTAACTGCCCCCCGTAATCTCATACAGTTTTCTTTATTAATTCCTAACGTTATATATATAATTTTCATATTTTCAGTCTCTTATTTACGTGAATTCATCAATAAAAACACGTATTCATCTATAACTCGGCTGAAAAGTGGCCTTTTCCGTTTAAATTTTCTATGTTAATAGTGTATTCAACCGCCCCCCGTATTTTTATATAGTTTTTATAATAAATTTCTACGGCTAAAATATTGATTTCCACATAATTCGTTTTCCCATAATCGTAATTTCCTAAAATTTTAAAAAATTTCAAATCTTCATTTCTTTTGCTCTTTTTGTTTTTATTAGGTCAGTCTAGTAAAGAAACTACCATCTGCAATCTTATTTGCTTTATAAAACATACAGAACTGGAAAACATCACTATTTACCTAAACCGAGGTATAGTGGTCAATCAATACAATCACATAAATTCAACTATAAATTCGATAATAACTTTTCTAAAAATTAGTATTTTTCGTTCAAATTGTCTTTGAATTGTGTAGTTAATTGCTCAAAATGTTTCCTTATAGTTTTCTTAGTAAATTCGTAACGTTATATATTTAATTTTCATATTTTCAGTCTATTTCTTACTTAAATTCATCAATAAAAACACGTATTCATCTATAGCACGGCTGAAAATTGGCCTTTTCCTTTTAAATTTTCTATTTATATAGTGTAACTAATTGCCCTCCGTAATCCTATATAGTTTTCTTGGTTAGTTCCTAACGTTATAAATATAAATTTCATATTTGCAGTCTCTTATTTACTGAATTTATCAATAAAAACACGTATTCATCTAGAACTCGGCTGAAAAGTGGCCTTTTCCTTTTAAATTTTCTTTGTTAATAGTGTACTTAACCGCGCCCCGAATTTATCTATAGTTTTTATAATAAATTTCTACCGGTAAAATATTGATTTCCACATAATTCGTTTTCCCATAATCGTAATTTCCTAAAATTTTTAAAATTTCTCACATCTTCATTTCTTTCGCTCTTTTTGCTTTAATTACGTCCGTCTCGTGTAGAAACTACCATCTGCATTCTTATTTGCTTTATAAAATATACAGAACTGAAAAAATCACTATTTACCTCAACAGAGGTATAGTGGTCAATCAATACAATCACATAAATTCAACTATAAATTCGCTTATAATTTTTCTAAAAATTGGTATATTTCGTTCAAATCTTCTTTAAATTGCTTAGTTAATTGCTCCTCACATTTTCTTATAGTTTTCTCAGTAAATTCGTAACGTTATATATTTAATTTTCATATTTTAAGTCTATTTCTTACTTAAATTCATCAATAAAAAAAACGTATTCATCTATAGCACGGCTGAAAATTGGCCTTTTCCTTTTAAATTTTCTATTTAAATAGTGCAACTAATTGCTCCCCGTAATCCTATATAGTTTTCTTGGTTAATTCCTAACGTTATATTTTATATAATTTTCATAATTTCAGTCTCTTATTTACGTGAATTCATCAACAAAAACACGTATTCATCTATAACTCGGCTGAAAAGTGGCCTTTTCCTTTTTTAATTTTCTATTTAAATAGTGTAACATACTGCCTCCCGTAATACTATACAGTTTTCTTGGTTAATTCCTAACATTGTATATTTATATATATAATTTTCATATTTTCAGTCTCTTATTTACGTGAATTCATCAATAAAAACAGGTTTTCATCTATAACTCGGCTGAAAAGTGGCCTTTTCCTTTTAAATTTTCTATTTAAATAGTGTAACTTTCTGCCCCCCCGTAATACTATACAGTTTTCTTGGTTAATTCCTAACGTTATATTTTATATAAATTTCATATTTTCAGTCTCTTATTTACCTGAATTCATCAACAAAAACACGTATTCATCTATAACTCGGCCGAAAAGTGGCCTTTTCCTTTTAAATTTTCTATTTAAATAGTGTAACTTACTGCCTCCCGTAATACTATACAGTTTTCTTGGTTAATTCCTAACATTATATATATTATATATATAATTTTCATATTTTCAGTCTCTTATTTACGTGAATTCATCAATAAAAACAGGTTTTCATCTATAACTCGGCTGAAAAGTGGCCTTTTCCTTTTAAATTTTCTATTTAAATAGTGTAACTTACTGCCCCTTCGTAATACTATACAGTTTTCTTGGTTAATTCCTAACGTTATATTTTATACAATTTTCATATTTTCAGTCTCTTATTTACCTGAATTCATCAACAAAAACACGTATTCATCTATAGCACGGCTGCAAACTGGCCTTTTCCTTTTAAATTTTCTATTTAAATAGTGTAACTAATTGCCCCCCGTAATCCTGCATAGTTTTCTTGGTTAATGCCTAACGTTATATTATATATAATTTTCATATTTTCAGTCTCTTATTTACGTGAATTTACCAATAAAAACGCGTATTCATCTATAACTCGGATGAAAAGTGGCCTTTTCCTTTTAAATTTTCTATTAAAATAGTGTAACTATTTGTCCCCCGTAATCCCATACAGTTTTCTTAATTTATTCCTCACGTTATATATATAATTTTCATATTTTCAGTCTCTTATTTACGTGAATTCATCAATAAAAACAGGTTTTCATCTATAACTCGGCTGAAAAGTGGCCTTTTCCTTTTAAATTTTCTATTTAAATAGTGTAACTTTCTGCCCCCCCGTAATACTATACAGTTTTCTTGGTTAATTCCTAACGTTATATTTTATATAATTTTCATATTTTCAGTCTCTTATTTACCTGAATTCATCAACAAAAACACGTATTCATCTATAACTCGGCTGAAAAGTGGCCTTTTCCTTTTAAATTTTCTATTTAAATAGTGTAACTTACTGCCTCCCGTAATACTATACAGTTTTCTTGGTTAATTCCTAACATTATATATATTATATATATAATTTTCATATTTTCAGTCTCTTATTTACGTGAATTCATCAATAAAAACAGGTTTTCATCTATAACTCGGCTGAAAAGTGGCCTTTTCCTTTTAAATTTTCTATTTAAATAGTGTAACTTACTGCCCCTTCGTAATACTATACAGTTTTCTTGGTTAATTCCTAACGTTATATTTTATATAATTTTCATATTTTCAGTCTCTTATTTACCTGAATTCATCAACAAAAACACGTATTCATCTATAGCACGGCTGCAAACTGGCCTTTTCCTTTTAAATTTTCTATTTAAATAGTGTAACTAATTGCCCCCCGTAATCCTGCATAGTTTTCTTGGTTAATGCCTAACGTTATATTATATATAATTTTCATATTTTCAGTCTCTTATTTACGCGAATTTACCAATAAAAACGCGTATTCATATATAACTCGGATAAAAAGTGACCTTTTCCTTTTAAATTTTCTATTAAAATAGTGTAACTATTTGTCCCCCGTAATCCCATACAGTTTTCTTAATTTATTCCTCACGTTATATATATAATTTTCATATTTTCAGTCTCTTATATACGTGAATTAATCAATAAAAACACGTATTCATCTATAACTCGGCTGAAAAGTGGCCTTTTCCGTTTAAATTTTCTTTGTTAATGGTGTATTTATCCGCCCCCCGTATTTATATATAGTTTTTATAATAAATTTCTACCGCTAAAATATTGATTTCCACATAATTCGTTGTCCCATAATCGTAATTTCCTAAAATTTTAAAAAATTTAAAATCTACATTTCTTTCGCTCTTTTTGCTTTTATTAGGTCGGTCTAGTGTAGAAACTACCATCTGCACTCTTTTTTGCTTTATAAAACATACAGAACTGGAAAACATCACTATTTACCTAAACCGAGGTATAGTGGTCAATCAATACAATCACATAAATTTAACTATAAATTCGATAATAACTTTTCTAAAAATTGGTACTTTTCGTTCAAATCGTCTTTAAATTATGTAGTTAATTCGTCCCCATGTTTCCTTATAGTTTTCTCAGTGAATTCGTAACGTAATATATTTAATTTTCATTTTTTCAGTCTATTTCTTACATAAATTCATCGAAAAAACACGTATTCATCTATAGCACGGCTAAAAATAGGCCCTTTCCTTTTAAATTTTCTATTTAAATAGTGCAACTAATTGCCCCCCGTAATCCTATATAGTTTTCTTGGTTAATTCCTAACATTATATATATAATTTTCATATTTTCATTCTCTTATTTACGTGAATTCATCAATAAAAACACGTATTCTTTTATAACTCGGCTGAAAAGTGGCCTTTTCCGTTTAAATTTTCTTTGTTAATTGTGTATTTAACCGCCCCCCGTACTTATCTATTGTTTTTATAATAAATTTTTACCGCTAAAATATTGATTTCCACATATTTCGTTTTCCCATAATCGTAATTTCCTAAAATTTTAAAATTTTTAAATCTTCATTTCTTTCTCTCTTTTTGCTTTTATTAGGTCTGTCTAGCGTAAAAACTACCATCTGCTTTCTTATTTGCTTTATAAAACATACAGAACTGGAAAAAATCAATAATCACCTAAACCGAGGTATAGTGGTCAATCAATACAATCACAAAAATTCAACTATAAATTCGCTAATAACTTTTATAAAAATTGGTATATTTCGTTCAAATCTTCTTTTAATTGTGAAGGTAATTGCTTACCACATTTCTTTATAGTTTTCTCAGTAAATTCGTAACGTTATATATTTAATTTTCATATTTTCAGTCTCTTATTTACGTGAATTCATCAATAAAAACACGTATTCATCTACAACTCGGCTGAAAAGTGGCCTTTTCCTTTTAAATTTTCTTTGTTAATAGTGTACTTAACCGCGCCTTGACTTTATCTATAGTTTTTATAATAAATTTCTACCGGTAAAATATTGATTTCCACATAATTCGTTTTCCCATAATCGTAATTTCCTAAAATTTTTAAAATTTCTCACATCTTCATTTCTTTCGCTCTTTTTGCTTTAATTACGTCCGTCTAGTGTAGAAACTACCATCTGCATTCTTATTTGCTTTATAAAATATACAGAACTGAAAAAATCACTATTTACCTCAACAGAAGTATAGTGGTCAATCAATACAATCACATAAATTCAACTATAAATTCGCTTATAGCTTTTCTAAAAATTGGTATATTTCGTTCAAATCTTCTTTAAATTGCTTAGTTAATTGCTCCTCACATTTTCTTATAGTTTTCTCAGTAAATTCGTAACGTTATATATTTAATTTTCATATTTTCAGTCTATTTCTTACTTAAATTCATCAATAAAAAAAACGTATTCATCTATAGCACGGCTGAAAATTGGCCTTTTCCTTTTAAATTTTCTATTTAAATAGTGCAACTAATTGCTCCCCGTAATCCTTTATAGTTTTCTTGGTTAATTCCTAACGTTATATTTTATATAATTTTCATAACTTCAGTCTCTTATTTACGTGAATTCATCAACAAAAACACGTATTCATCTATAACTCGGCTGAAAAGTGGCCTTTTCCTTTTAAATTTTCTATTTAAATAGTGTAACTTACTGCCTCCCGTAATCCTATATAGTTTTCTTGGTTAGTTCCTAACGTTTTATATATAATTTTCATATTTTCATTCTCTTATTTACGTGAATTCATCAATAAAAACACGTATTCTTCTATAACTCGGCTGAAAAGTGGCCTTTTCCGTTTAAATTTTCTTTGTTAATAGTGTATTTAACCGCCCCCCGTACTTATCTATTGTTTTTATAATAAATTATTACCGCTAAAATATTGATTTCCACATAATTCGTTTTCCCATAATCGTAATTTCCTAAAATTTTTAATTTTTTAAATATTCATTTCTTTCTCTCGTTTTGCTTTTATTAGGTCTGTCTAGTGTAAAAACTACCATCTGCTTTCTTATTTGCTTTATAAAACATACAGAACTGGAAAAAATCACTATTTACCTAAACCGAGGTATAGTGGTCAATCAATACAATCACATAAATTCAACTATAAATTCGATAATAACTTTTCTAAAAATTGGTACTTTTCGTTCAAATCTTCTTTCAATTGTGAAGGTAATTGCTTACCACATTTCTTTATAGTTTTCTCAGTAAATTCGTAACGTTATATATTTAATTTTCATATTTTCAGTCTCTTATTTACGTGAATTTACCAATAAAAACACGTATTCATCTATAACTCGGCTGAAAAGTGGCCTTTTCCTTTTAAATTTTCTATTTATATAGTGTAAGTAACTGCCCCCCGTAATCTCATACAGTTTTCTTTATTAATTCCTAACGTTATATATATAATTTTCATATTTTCAGTCTCTTATTTACGTGAATTCATCAATAAAAACACGTATTCATCTATAACTCGGCTGAAAAGTGGCCTTTTCCGTTTAAACTTTCTATGTTAATAGTGTATTTAACCGCCCCCCGTATTTTTATATAGTTTTTATAATAAATTTCTACGGCTAAAATATTGATTTCCACATAATTCGTTTTCCCATAATCGTAATTTCCTAAAATTTTAAAAAATTTCAAATCTTCATTTCTTTTGCTCTTTTTGTTTTTATTAGGTCAGTCTAGTAAAGAAACTACCATCTGCAATCTTATTTGCTTTATAAAACATACAGAACTGGAAAACATCACTATTTACCTAAACCGAGGTATAGTGGTCAATCAATACAATCACATAAATTCAACTATAAATTCGATAATAACTTTTCTAAAAATTAGTATTTTTCGTTCAAATTGTCTTTGAATTGTGTAGTTAATTGCTCAAAATGTTTCCTTATAGTTTTCTTAGTAAATTCGTAACGTTATATATTTAATTTTCATATTTTCATTCTATTTCTTACTTAAATTCATCAATAAAAACACGTATTCATCTATAGCACGGCTGAAAATTGGCCTTTTCCTTTTAAATTTTCTATTTATATAGTGTAACTAATTGCCCTCCGTAATCCTATATAGTTTTCTTGGTTAGTTCCTAACGTTATAAATATAAATTTCATATTTGCAGTCTCTTATTTACTGAATTTATCAATAAAAACACGTATTCATCTAGAACTCGGCTGAAAAGTGGCCTTTTCCTTTTAAATTTTCTTTGTTAATAGTGTACTTAACCGCGCCCCGAATTTATCTATAGTTTTTATAATAAATTTCTACCGGTAAAATATTGATTTCCCCATAATTCGTTTTCCCATAATCGTAATTTCCTAAAATTTTTAAAATTTCTCACATCTTCATTTCTTTCGCTCTTTTTGCTTTAACTACGTCCGTCTAGTGTAGAAACTACCATCTGCATTCTTATTTGCTTTATAAAATATACAGAACTGAAAAAATCACTATTTACCTCAACAGAGGTATAGTGGTCAATCAATACAATCACATAAATTCAACTATAAATTCGCTTATAATTTTTCTAAAAATTGGTATATTTCGTTCAAATCTTCTTTAAATTGCTTAGTTAATTGCTCCTCACATTTTCTTATAGTTTTCTCAGTAAATTCGTAACGTTATATATTTAATTTTCATATTTTAAATCTATTTCTTACTTAAATTCATCAATAAAAAAAACGTATTCATCTATAGCACGGCTGAAAATTGGCCTTTTCCTTTTAAATTTTCTATTTAAATAGTGCAACTAATTGCTCCCCGTAATCCTATATAGTTTTCTTGGTTAATTCCTAACGTTATATTTTATATAATTTTCATAATTTCAGTCTCTTATTTACGTGAATTCATCAACAAAAACACGTATTCATCTATAACTCGGCTGAAAAGTGGCCTTTTCCTTTTAAATTTTCTATTTAAATAGTGTAACATACTGCCTCCCGTAATACTATACAGTTTTCTTGGTTAATTCCTAACATTGTATATTTATATATATAATTTTCATATTTTCAGTCTCTTATTTACGTGAATTCATCAATAAAAACAGGTTTTCATCTATAACTCGGCTGAAAAGTGGCCTTTTCCTTTTAAATTTTCTATTTAAATAGTGTAACTTTCTGCCCCCCCGTAATACTATACAGTTTTCTTGGTTAATTCCTAACGTTATATTTTATATAATTTTCATATTTTCAGTCTCTTATTTACCTGAATTCATCAACAAAAACACGTATTCATCTATAACTCGGCTGAAAAGTGGCCTTTTCCTTTTAAATTTTCTATTTAAATAGTGTAACTTACTGCCTCCCGTAATACTATACAGTTTTCTTGGTTAATTCCTAACATTATATATATTATATATATAATTTTCATATTTTCAGTCTCTTATTTACGTGAATTCATCAATAAAAACAGGTTTTCATCTATAACTCGGCTGAAAAGTGGCCTTTTCCTTTTAAATTTTCTATTTAAATAGTGTAACTTACTGCCCCTTCGTAATACTATACAGTTTTCTTGGTTAATTCCTAACGTTATATTTTATATAATTTTCATATTTTCAGTCTCTTATTTACCTGAATTCATCAACAAAAACACGTACTCATCTATAGCACGGCTGCAAACTGGCCTTTTCCTTTTAAATTTTCTATTTAAATAGTGTAACTAATTGCCCCCCGTAATCCTGCATAGTTTTCTTGGTTAATGCCTAACGTTATATTATATATAATTTTCATATTTTCAGTCTCTTATTTACGTGAATTTACCAATAAAAACGCGTATTCATCTATAACTCGGATGAAAAGTGGCCTTTTCCTTTTAAATTTTCTATTAAAATAGTGTAACTATTTGTCCCCCGTAATCCCATACAGTTTTCTTAATTTATTCCTCACGTTATATATATATAATTTTCATATTTTCAGTCTCTTATTTACGTGAATTCATCAATAAAAACAGGTTTTCATCTATAACTCGGCTGAAAAGTGGCCTTTTCCTTTTAAATTTTCTATTTAAATAGTGTAACTTTCTGCCCCCCCGTAATACTATACAGTTTTCTTGGTTAATTCCTAACGTTATATTTTATATAATTTTCATATTTTCAGTCTCTTATTTACCTGAATTCATCAACAAAAACACGTATTCATCTATAACTCGGCTGAAAAGTGGCCTTTTCCTTTTAAATTTTCTATTTAAATAGTGTAACTTACTGCCTCCCGTAATACTATACAGTTTTCTTGGTTAATTCCTAACATTATATATATTATATATATAATTTTCATATTTTCAGTCTCTTATTTACGTGAATTCATCAATAAAAACAGGTTTTCATCTATAACTCGGCTGAAAAGTGGCCTTTTCCTTTTAAATTTTCTATTTAAATAGTGTAACTTACTGCCCCTTCGTAATACTATACAGTTTTCTTGGTTAATTCCTAACGTTATATTTTATATAATTTTCATATTTTCAGTCTCTTATTTACCTGAATTCATCAACAAAAACACGTATTCATCTATAGCACGGCTGCAAACTGGCCTTTTCCTTTTAAATTTTCTATTTAAATAGTGTAACTAATTGCCCCCCGTAATCCTGCATAGTTTTCTTGGTTAATGCCTAACGTTATATTATATATAATTTTCATATTTTCAGTCTCTTATTTACGTGAATTTACCAATAAAAACGCGTATTCATCTATAACTCGGATGAAAAGTGGCCTTTTCCTTTTAAATTTTCTATTAAAATAGTGTAACTATTTGTCCCCCGTAATCCCATACAGTTTTCTTAATTTATTCCTCACGTTATATATATAATTTTCATATTTTCAGTCTCTTATATACGTGAATTAATCAATAAAAACACGTATTCATCTATAACTCGGCTGAAAAGTGGCCTTTTCCGTTTAAATTTTCTTTGTTAATGGTGTATTTATCCGCCCCCCGTATTTATATATAGTTTTTATAATAAATTTCTACCGCTAAAATATTGATTTCCACATAATTCGTTGTCCCATAATCGTAATTTCCTAAAATTTTAAAAAATTTCAAATCTACATTTCTTTCGCTCTTTTTGCTTTTATTAGGTCGGTCTAGTGTAGAAACTACCATCTGCACTCTTTTTTGCTTTATAAAACATACAGAACTGGAAAACATCACTATTTACCTAAACCGAGGTATAGTGGTCAATCAATACAATCACATAAATTCAACTATAAATTCGATAATAACTTTTCTAAAAATTGGTACTTTTCGTTCAAATCGTCTTTAAATTATGTAGTTAATTCGTCCCCATGTTTCCTTATAGTTTTCTCAGTGAATTCGTAACGTAATATATTTAATTTTCATTTTTTCAGTCTATTTCTTACATAAATTCATCGAAAAAACACGTATTCATCTATAGCACGGCTAAAAATAGGCCCTTTCCTTTTAAATTTTCTATTTAAATAGTGCAACTAATTGCCCCCCGTAATCCTATATAGTTTTCTTGGTTAATTCCTAACATTATATATATAATTTTCATATTTTCATTCTCTTATTTACGTGAATTCATCAATAAAAACACGTATTCTTTTATAACTCGGCTGAAAAGTGGCCTTTTCCGTTTAAATTTTCTTTGTTAATTGTGTATTTAACCGCCCCCCGTACTTATCTATTGTTTTTATAATAAATTTTTACCGCTAAAATATTGATTTCCACATATTTCGTTTTCCCATAATCGTAATTTCCTAAAATTTTAAAATTTTTAAATCTTCATTTCTTTCTCTCTTTTTGCTTTTATTAGGTCTGTCTAGCGTAAAAACTACCATCTGCTTTCTTATTTGCTTTATAAAACATACAGAACTGGAAAAAATCAATAATCACCTAAACCGAGGTATAGTGGTCAATCAATACAATCACAAAAATTCAACTATAAATTCGCTAATAACTTTTATAAAAATTGGTATATTTCGTTCAAATCTTCTTTTAATTGTGAAGGTAATTGCTTACCACATTTCTTTATAGTTTTCTCAGTAAATTCGTAACGTTATATATTTAATTTTCATATTTTCAGTCTCTTATTTACGTGAATTCATCAATAAAAACACGTATTCATCTACAACTCGGCTGAAAAGTGGCCTTTTCCTTTTAAATTTTCTTTGTTAATAGTGTACTTAACCGCGCCCCGACTTTATCTATAGTTTTTATAATAAATTTCTACCGGTAAAATATTGATTTCCACATAATTCGTTTTCCCATAATCGTAATTTCCTAAAATTTTTAAAATTTCTCACATCTTCATTTCTTTCGCTCTTTTTGCTTTAATTACGTCCGTCTAGTGTAGAAACTACCATCTGCATTCTTATTTGCTTTATAAAATATACAGAACTGAAAAAATCACTATTTACCTCAACAGAGGTATAGTGGTCAATCAATACAATCACATAAATTCAACTATAAATTCGCTTATAGCTTTTCTAAAAATTGGTATATTTCGTTCAAATCTTCTTTAAATTGCTTAGTTAATTGCTCCTCACATTTTCTTATAGTTTTCTCAGTAAATTCGTAACGTTATATATTTAATTTTCATATTTTCAGTCTATTTCTTACTTAAATTCATCAATAAAAAAAACGTATTCATCTATAGCACGGCTGAAAATTGGCCTTTTCCTTTTAAATTTTCTATTTAAATAGTGCAACTAATTGCTCCCCGTAATCCTTTATAGTTTTCTTGGTTAATTCCTAACGTTATATTTTATATAATTTTCATAATTTCAGTCTCTTATTTACGTGAATTCATCAACAAAAACACGTATTCATCTATAACTCGGCTGAAAAGTGGCCTTTTCCTTTTAAATTTTCTATTTAAATAGTGTAACTTACTGCCTCCCGTAATACTATACAGTTTTCTTGGTTAATTCCTAACATTATATATATAATTTTCATATTTTCAGTCTCTTATTTACGTGAATTCATCAATAAAAACAGGTTTTCATCTATAACTCGGCTGAAAAGTGGCCTTTTCCTTTTAAATTTTCTATTTAAATAGTGTAACTTACTGCCCCCCGTAACACTATACAGTTTTCGTGGTTAATTCCTAACGTTATATTTTATATAATTTTCATATTTTCAGTCTCTTATTTACCTGAATTCATCAACAAAAACACGTATTCATCTATAGCACGGCTGCAAACTGGCCTTTTCCTTTTAAATTTTCTATTTAAATAGTGTAACTAATTGCCCCCCGTAATCCTGCATAGTTTTCTTGGTTAATGCCTAACGTTATATTATATATAATTTTCATATTTTCAGTCTCTTATTTACGTGAATTTACCAATAAAAACGCGTATTCATCTATAACTCGGATGAAAAGTGGCCTTTTCCTCTTAAATTTTCTATTAAAATAGTGTAACTATTTGTCCCCCGTAATCCCATACAGTTTTCTTAATTTATTCCTCACGTTATATATATAATTTTCATATTTTCAGTCTCTTATATACGTGAATTAATCAATAAAAACACGTATTCATCTATAACTCGGCTGAAAAGTGGCCTTTTCCGTTTAAATTTTCTTTGTTAATGGTGTATTTATCCGCCCCCCGTATTTATATATAGTTTTTATAATAAATTTCTACCGCTAAAATATTGATTTCCACATAATTCGTTGTCCCATAATCGTAATTTCCTAAAATTTTAAAAAATTTCAAATCTTCATTTCTTTCGCTCTTTTTGCTTTTATTAGGTCGGTCTAGTGTAGAAACTACCATCTGCACTCCTATTTGCTTTATAAAACATACAGAACTGGAAAACATCACTATTTACCTAAACCGAGGTATAGTGGTCAATCAATACAATCACATAAATTCAACTATAAATTCGATAATAACTTTTCTAAAAATTGGTACTTTTCGTTCAAATCGTCTTTAAATTGTGTAGTTAATTCGTCCCCATGTTTCCTTATAGTTTTCTCAGTGAATTCGTAACGTAATATATTTAATTTTCATTGTTTCAGTCTATTTCTTACATAAATTCATCGAAAAAACACGTATTCATCTATAGCACGGCTGAAAATAGGCCTTTTCCTTTTAAATTTTCTATTTAAATAGTGCAACTTATTGCCCCCCGTAATCCTATATAGTTTTCTTGGTTAATTCTTAACGTTATATTTTATATAATTTTCATACTTTCAGTCTATTATTTACGTGAATTCATCAACAAAAACACGTATTCATCTATAACTCGGCTGAAAAGTGGCCTTTTCCGTTTAAATTTTCTTTTTTAATAGTGTATTTAACTGAGCGCCGTATTTATCTATAGTTTTTATAATAAATTTCTACCGCTAAGATATTGATTTCCACATAATTCGTTTTCCCATAGTCGTAATTTCCTAAAATTTTTAAAATTTTTCAAATCTTCATTTCTTTCGCTCTTTTTGCTTTTATTAGGTCCTTCTAGTATAGAAAAAACCCATCTGCACTCTTATTTGCTTTATAAAACATACAGAACTGGAAAAAATCACTAATCACCTAAGCCGAGGTATAGCGGTCAATCAATACAATCACAAAAATTCAACTATAAATTCGCTAATAACTTTTATAAAAATTGGTATATTTCGTTCAAATCTTCTTTAAATTGTGAAGGTAATTGCTCTCCACATTTCTTTATAGTTTTCTCAGTAAATTCGTAACGTTATGTATATAATTTTCATATTTTCAATCTCTTATTTACGTGAATTCATCAATAAAATCACGTATTCATCTATAACTCGGCTGAAAAGTGGCCTTTTCCGTTTGAATTTTCTTTTTTAATAGTGTATTTAACCGACCGCCGTATTTATCTATAGTTTTTATAATAAATTTCTACCGCTAAAATATTGATTTCCACATAATTCGTTTTCCCATAATCGTAATTTCCTAAAATTTTTAAAATTTTTCAAATCTTCATTTCTTTCGCTCTTTTTGCTTTTATTAGGTCCTTCTAGTATAGAAAAAACCCATCTGCACTCTTATTTGCTTTATAAAACATACAGAACTGGAAAAAATCACTAATCACCTAAACCGAGGTATAGCGGTCAATCAATACAATCACAAAAATTCAACTATAAATTCGCCAATAACTTTTATAAAAATTGGTATATTTCGTTCAAATCTTCTTTAAATTGTGAAGGTAATTGCTCACCACATTTCTTTATAGTTTTCTCAGTAAATTCGTAACGTTATATATTTAATTTTCATATTTTCAGTCTCTTATTTACGTGAATTCATCAATAAAAACACATATTCATCTATATCTCGGCTGAAAAGTGGCCTTTTACTTTTAAATTTTCTATTTAAATAGTGCAACTAACTGCCCCCCGTAATCCTATACAGTTTTCTTGGTTAATTCTTAACGTTTTATATATAATTTTCATATTCAGTCTCTTATTTACGTGAATTCATCAATAAAAACACGTATTCATCTATAACTCGGCTGAAAAGTGGCCTTTTCCGTTTAAATTTTCTTCGTTAATAGTGTATCTAACCGCCTCCCGTATTTATCTATTGTTTTTATTATATATTTCGTTCGAAATATATGTTATATATTTCGTTCAAATCTTCTTTAAATTGTGTAGTTAATTGCTCCCCACATTTCCTTATAGTTTTCTCAGTAAATTCGTTACGTTATATATTTAATTTTCATTTTTTCAGTCTATTTCTTACTTAAATTCATTAATAAAAACACGTA
Organism: Parnassius smintheus behrii; assembly: GCA_036936625.1. Lineage (NCBI taxonomy): Eukaryota > Metazoa > Arthropoda > Insecta > Lepidoptera > Papilionidae > Parnassius > Parnassius smintheus. The sequence goes on from JAUPFT010000027.1 coordinate 33,974,142, forward strand.
TTCATCTATTGCACGGCTGAAAATAGGCCTTTTCCATTTTAATTTTCTATTTGAATAGTGTAACTAATTGCCCCCCGTAATCCTATATAGTTTTCTTGGTTAATTCCTAACGTTATATTATATATGATTTTCATATTTTCAGTCTCTTATTGACGTGAATTCATCAATAAAAACACGTATTCATCTATAACTCGGCTGAAAAGTGGCCTTTTCCTTTTAAATTTTCTATTTAAATAGTGTAACTAACTGCCCTCCGTAACCCTCTACAGTTTTCTTGGTTAATTCCTGGCGTTATATATATAATTTTCATATTTTCAGTCTCTTATTTACGTGAATTCATCAATAAAAACACGTATTCTTCATAACTCGGCTGAAAAGTGGCCTTTTACCTTTAAATTTTCTATTTAACTAGTGCAACTAACTGCCCCCCGTAATCCTATACAGTTTTCTTGGTTAATTTCTAACGTTTTATATATAATTTTCATATTTTCAGTCTCTTATTTACGTGAATTCATCAATAAAAACACGTATTCATCTATAACTCGGCTGAAAAGTGGCCTTTTCCGTTTGAATTTTCTTTTTTAATAGTGTATTTAACCGACCGCCGTATTTATCTATAGTTTTTATAATAAATTTCTACCGCTAAAATATTGATTTCCACATAATTCGTTTTCCCATAATCGTAATTTCCTAAAATTTTTAAAATTTTTCAAATCTTCATTTCTTTCGCTCTTTTTGCTTTTATTAGGTCCTTCTAGTGTAAAAAAAACCCGTCTGCACTCTTATTTGCTTTATAAAACATACAGAACTGGAAAAAATCACTATTTACCTAAACCGAGTTATAGTGATCAATCAATACAATCACATAAATTCAACTATAAATTCGCTAATAACTTTTCTAAAAATTGTTATATTTCGTTCAAATCTTCTTTAAATTGTGAAGTTAATTGCTCTCTACATTTCCTTATAGTTTTCTCAGTAAATTCGTTACGTTATATATTTAATTTTCATATTTTCAGTCTATTTCTTACTTAAATTCATCAATAAAAACACGTATTCATCTATTGCACGGCTGTTAATAGGCCTTTTCCTTTTTAACTTTCTATTTAAATAGTGTAACTAATTGCCCTGCGTAATCCTATATGGTTTTCTTGGTTAATTCCTAACGTTATATTATATATAATTTTCATATTTTCAGTCTCTTATTCACGTGAATTCATCAATAAAAACAGGGATTCATCTATAACTCGGCTGAAAAGTGGCCTTTTCCGTTTAAATTTTCTTTTTTAATAGTGTATTTAACCGCCCCCCGTATTTATCTATAGTTTTTATAATAAATTTCTACCGCCAAAATATTGATTTCCACATAATTCGTTTTCCCATAATCGTAATTTCCTAAAAATTTTAAAATTTCTTAAATCTTCATTTCTTTCACTCTTTTTGCTTTTATTAGGTCCTTCTAGTGTACAAAAAACCCATCTGCACTCTTATTTGCTTTATAAAACATACAGAACTGGAAAAAATCACTATTTACCTAAACCGAGGTATAGTGATCAATCAATACCATCACATAAATTCAACTATAAATTCGCTAATAACTTTTCTAAAAATTGTTATATTTCGTTCAAATCTTCTTTAAATTGCGTAGTTAATAGCTCCCCACATATCCTTATAGTTTTCTCAATAAATTCATTACGTTATATTTTTAATTTTCATATTTTCAGTCTATTTCTTACTTAAATTCATCAATAAAAACACGTATTCATCTATAGCACGGCTGAAAGTTGGCCTTTTCCTTTTAAATTTTCTATTTATATAGTGTAAATAATTGCATCCCGGTAACCCTATATAGTTTTCTTGGTAAGTTCCTAACGTTATATTATAATTTTCATATTTTCAGTCTCTTATTTACGTGAATTCATCAATAAAAACACGTATTCATCTATAACTCGGCTGAAAAGTGGCCTTTTCCTTTTAAATTTTCTATTTAAATAGTGTAACTAACCGCCCCCCGTAATCCTATACAGTTTTCTTTGCAAGTTCCTAACGTTTTATTATAATTTTCATATTTTCAGTCTCTTATTTACGTGAATTCATCAATAAAAACACGTATTCATCTATAACTCGGCTGAAAAGTGGCCTTTTACTTTTAAATTTTCTATTTAAATAGTGCAACTAACTGCCCCCCGTAATCCTATACAGTTTTCTTGGTTAATTCTTAACGTTTTATATATAATTTTCATATTCAGTCTCTTATTTACGTGAATTCATCAATAAAAACACGTATTCATCTATAACTCGGCTGAAAAGTGGCCTTTTCCGTTTAAATTTTCTTCGTTAATAGTGTATTTAACCGCCTCCCGTATTTATCTATAGTTTTTATTATATATTTGTATATATGTAATATATTTCGTTCAAATCTTCTTTAAATTGTGTAGTTAATTGCTCCCCACATTTCCTTATAGTTTTCTTAGTAAATTCGTTACGTTATTTATTTAATTTTCATTTTTTCATTCTATTTCTTACTTAAATTCATTAATAAAACACGTATTCATCTATTGCACGGCTGAAAATAGGCCTTTTCCTTTTAAATTTTCTATTTAAATAGTGCAACTAATTGCCCCCCGTAATCCTATATAGTTTTCTTGGTTAATTCCTAACGTTATATTTTATATAATTTTCATACTTTCAGTCTATTATTTACGTGAATTCATCAACAAAAACAGGTATTCATCTATAACTCGGCTGAAAAGTGGCCTTTTCCGTTTGAATTTTCTTTTTTAATAGTGTATTTAACTGACCGCCGTATTTATCTATAGTTTTTATAATAAATTTCTACCGCTAAAATATTGATTTCCACATAATTCGTTTTCCCATAGTCGTAATTTCCTAAAATTTTTAAAATTTTTCAAATCTTCATTTCTTTCGCTCTTTTTGCTTTTATTAGGTCCTTCTAGTATAGAAAAAACCCATCTGCACTCTTATTTGCTTTATAAAACATACAGAACTGGAAAAAATCACTAATCACCTAAACCGAGGTATAGCGGTCAATCAATACAATCACAAAAATTCAACTATAAATTCGCTTATAACTTTTATAAAAATTGGTATATTTCGTTCAAATCTTCTTTAAATTGTGAAGGTAATTGCTCGCCACATTTCTTTATAGTTTTCTCAGTAAATTCGTAACGTTATGTATATAATTTTCATATTTTCAATCTCTTATTTTCGTGAATTCATCAATAAAAACACGTATTCATCTATAACTCGGCTGAAAAGTGGCCTTTTCCGTTTGAATTTTCTTTTTTAATAGTGTATTTAACCGACCGCCGTATTTATCTATAGTTTTTATAATAAATTTCTACCGCTAAAATATTGATTTCCACATAATTCGTTTTCCCATAATCGTAATTTCCTAAAATTTTTAAAATTTTTCAAATCTTCAATTCTTTCGCTCTTTTTGCTTTTATTAGGTCCTTCTAGTATAGAATAAACCCATCTGCACTCTTATTTGCTTTATAAAACATACAGAACTGGAAAAAATCACTAATCACCTAAACCGAGGTATAGCGGTCAATCAATACAATCACAAAAATTCAACTATAAATTCGCCAATAACTTTTATAAAAATTGGTATATTTCGTTCAAATCTTCTTTAAATTGTGAAGGTAATTGCTCACCACATTTCTTTATAGTTTTCTCAGTAAATTCGTAACGTTATATATTTAATTTTCATATTTTCAGTCTCTTATTTACGTGAATTCATCAATAAAAACACATATTCATCTATATCTCGGCTGAAAAGTGGCCTTTTACTTTTAAATTTTCTATTTAAATAGTGCAACTAACTGCCCCCCGTAATCCTATACAGTTTTCTTGGTTAATTCTTAACGTTTTATATATAATTTTCATATTCAGTCTCTTATTTACGTGAATTCATCAATAAAAACAAGTATTCATCTATAACTCGGCTGAAAAGTGGCCTTTTCCGTTTAAATTTTCTTCGTTAATAGTGTATTTAACCGCCTCCCGTATTTATCTATTGTTTTTATTATATATTTCGTTCGAAATATATGTTATATATTTCGTTCAAATCTTCTTTAAATTGTGTAGTTAATTGCTCCCCACATTTCCTTATAGTTTTCTCAGTAAATTCGTTACGTTATATATTTAATTTTCATTTTTTCAGTCTATTTCTTACTTAAATTCATTAATAAAAACAAGTATTCATCTATTGCACGGCTGAAAATAGGCCTTTTCCATTTTAATTTTCTATTTGAATAGTGTAACTAATTGCCCCCCGTAATCCTATATAGTTTTCTTGGTTAATTCCTAACGTTATATTATATATGATTTTCATATTTTCAGTCTCTTATTTACGTGAATTCATCAATAAAAACACGTATTCATCTATAACTCGGCTGAAAAGTGGCCTTTTCCTTTTAAATTTTCTATTTAAATAGTGTAACTAACTGCCCTCCGTAACCCTCTACAGTTTTCTTGGTTAATTCCTGGCGTTATATATATAATTTTCATATTTTCGGTCTCTTATTTACGTGAATTCATCAATAAAAACACGTATTCTTCATAACTCGGCTGAAAAGTGGCCTTTTACCTTTAAATTTTCTATTAAACTAGTGCAACTAACTGCCCCCCGTAATCCTATACAGTTTTCTTGGTTAATTTCTAACGTTTTATATATAATTTTCATATTTTCAGTCTCTTATTTACGTGAATTCATCAATAAAAACACGTTTTCATCTATAACTCGGCTGAAAAGTGGCCTTTTCCGTTTGAATTTTCTTTTTTAATAGTGTATTTAACCGACCGCCGTATTTATCTATAGTTTTTATAATAAATTTCTACCGCTAAAATATTGATTTCCACATGATTCGTTTTCCCATAATCGTAATTTCCTAAAATTTTTAAAATTTTTCAAATCTTCATTTCTTTCGCTCTTTTTGCTTTTATTAGGTCCTTCTAGTGTAAAAAAAACCCGTCTGCACTCTTATTTGCTTTATAAAACATACAGAACTGGAAAAAATCACTATTTACCTAAACCGAGTTATAGTGATCAATCAATACAATCACATAAATTCAATTATAAATTCGCTAATAACTTTTCTAAAAATTGTTATATTTCGTTCAAATCTTCTTTAAATTGTGAAGTTAATTGCTCTCTACATTTCCTTATAGTTTTCTCAGTAAATTCGTTACGTTATATATTTAATTTTCATATTTTCAGTCTATTTCTTACTTAAATTCATCAATAAAAACACGTATTCATCTATTGCACGGCTGTTAATAGGCCTTTTCCTTTTTAACTTTCTATTTAAATAGTGTAACTAATTGCCCTGCGTAATCCTATATGGTTTTCTTGGTTAATTCCTAACGTTATATTATATATAATTTTCATATTTTCAGTCTCTTATTCACGTGAATTCATCAATAAAAACAGGGATTCATCTATAACTCGGCTGAAAAGTGGCCTTTTCCGTTTAAATTTTCTTTTTTAATAGTGTATTTAACCGCCCCCCGTATTTATCTATAGTTTTTATAATAAATTTCTACCGCCAAAATATTGATTTCCACATAATTCGTTTTCCCATAATCGTAATTTCCTAAAAATTTTAAAATTTCTTAAATCTTCATTTCTTTCACTCTTTTTGCTTTTATTAGGTCCTTCTAGTGTACAAAAAACCCATCTGCACTCTTATTTGCTTTATAAAACATACAGAACTGGAAAAAATCACTATTTACCTAAACCGAGGTATAGTGATCAATCAATACCATCACATAAATTCAACTATAAATTCGCTAATAACTTTTCTAAAAATTGTTATATTTCGTTCAAATCTTCTTTAAATTGCGTAGTTAATAGCTCCCCACATATCCTTATAGTTTTCTCAATAAATTCATTACGTTATATTTTTAATTTTCATATTTTCAGTCTATTTCTTACTTAAATTCATCAATAAAAACACGTATTCATGTATAGCACGGCTGAAAGTTGGCCTTTTCCTTTTAAATTTTCTATTTATATAGTGTAAATAATTGCATCCCGGTAACCCTATATAGTTTTCTTGGTAAGTTCCTAACGTTATATTATAATTTTCATATTTTCAGTCTCTTATTTACGTGAATTCATCAATAAAAACACGTATTCATCTATAACTCGGCTGAAAAGTGGCCTTTTCCTTTTAAATTTTCTATTTAAATAGTGTAACTAACCGCCCCCCGTAATCCTATACAGTTTTCTTTGCAAGTTCCTAACGTTTTATTATAATTTTCATATTTTCAGTCTCTTATTTACGTGAATTCATCAATAAAAACACGTATTCATCTATAACTCGGCTGAAAAGTGGCCTTTTACTTTTAAATTTTCTATTTAAATAGTGCAACTAACTGCCCCCCGTAATCCTATACAGTTTTCTTGGTTAATTCTTAACGTTTTATATATAATTTTCATATTCAGTCTCTTATTTACGTGAATTCATCAATAAAAACACGTATTCATCTATAACTCGGCTGAAAAGTGGCCTTTTCCGTTTAAATTTTCTTCGTTAATAGTGTATTTAACCGCCTCCCGTATTTATCTATAGTTTTTATTATATATTTCGTTCGAAATATATGTAATATATTTCGTTCAAATCTTCTTTAAATTGTGTAGTTAATTGCTCCCCACATTTCCTTATAGTTTTCTCAGTAAATTCGTTACGTTATTTATTTAATTTTCATTTTTTCATTCTATTTCTTACTTAAATTCATTAATAAAAACACGTATTCATCTATTGCACGGCTGAAAATAGGCCTTTTCCATTTTAATTTTCTATTTAAATAGTGTAACTAATTGCCACCCGTAATCCTATATAGTTTTCTTGGTTAATTCCTAACGTTATATTATATATGATTTTCATATTTTCAGTCTCTTATTTACGTGAATTCATCAATAAAAACACGTATTCATCTATAACTCGGCTGAGAAGTGGCCTTTTCCTTTTAAATTTTCTATTTAAATAGTGTAACTAACTGCCCTCCGTAACCCTCTACAGTTTTCTTGGTTAATTCCTGGCGTTATATATATAATTTTCATATTTTCGGTATCTTATTTACGTGAATTCATCAATAAAAACACGTATTCTTCATAACTCGGCTGAAAAGTGGCCTTTTACCTTTAAATTTTCTATATAACTAGTGCAACTAACTGCCCTCCGTAATCCTATACAGTTTTCTTGGTTAATTCCTAACGTTTTATATATAATTTTCATATTTTCAGTCTCGTATTTACGTGAATTCATCAATAAAAACACGTATTCATCTATAACTCGGCTGAAAAGTGGCCCTTTCCTCTTAAATTTTCTTTTTTAATAGTGTATTTAACCGCCCCCCGTATTTATCTTTAGTTTTTATAGTAAATTTCTACCGCTAAAATATTGATTTCCACATAATTCGTTTTCCCATAATCGTAATTTCCTAAAATTTTTAAAATTTTTCAAATCTTCATTTCTTTCGCTCTTTTTGCTTTTATTAGGTCCTTCTAGTGTAAAAAAACCCATCTGCACTCTTATTTGCTTTATAAAACATACAGAACTGGAAAAAATCACTATTTACCTAAACCGAGTTATAGTGATCAATCAATACAATCACATAAATTCAACTATAAATTCGCTAATAACTTTTCTAAAAATTGTTATATTTCGTTCAAATCTTCTTAACATTGTGAAGTTAATTGCTCTCTACATTTCTTTATAGTTTTCTCAGTAAATTCGTTACGTTATATATTTAATTTTCATATTTTCAGTCTATTTCTTACTTAAATTCATCAATAAAAACACGTATTCATCTATTGCACGGCTGTTAATAGGCCTTTTCCTTTTTAATTTTCTATTTAAATAGTGTAACTAATTGCCCTGCGTAATCCTATATGGTTTTCTTGGTTAATTCCTAACGTTATATTATATATAATTTTCATATTTTCAGTCTCGTATTTACGTGAATTCATCAATAAAAACACGTATTCATCTATAACTCGGCTGAAAAGTGGCCTTTTCCGTTTAAATTTTCTTTTTTAATAGTGTATTTAACCGCCCCCCGTATTTATCTATAGTTTTTATAATAAATTTCTACCGCTAAAATATTGATTTCCACATAATTCGTTTTCCCATAATCGTAATTTCCTAAAATTTTTAAAATTTATTAAATCTTCATTTCTTTCGCTCTTTTTGCTTTTATTAGGTCCTTCTAGTGTACAAAAAACCCATCTGTACTCTTATTTGCTTTATAAAACATACAGAACTGGAAAAAATCACTATTTACCTAAACCGAGGTGTAGTGATCAATCAATACAATCACATAAATTCAACTATAAATTCGCTAATAACTTTTCTAAAAATTGTTATATTTCGTTCAAATCTTCTTTAAATTGCGTAATTAATAGCTCTTCACATATCCTTATAGTTTTCTCAGTAAATTCATTACGTTATATTTTTAATTTTCATATTTTCAGTCTATTTCTTACTTAAATTCATCAATAAAAACACGTATTCATCTATAGCACGGCTGAAAATTGGCCTTTTCCTTTTAAATTTTCTATTTATATAGTGTAAATAATTGCATCCCGGTAACCCTATATAGCTTTCTTGGTAAGTTCCTAACGTTATATTATAATTTTCATATTTTCAGTCTCTTATTTACGTGAATTCATCAATAAAAACATGTATTCATCTATAACTCGGCTGAAAAGTGGCCTTTTCCATTCAAATGTTCTTTGTTAATAGTGTACTTAACCGCCCCCCGCATTTACTATAGTTTTTATAATAAATTTCTACCGCTAAAATATTGATTTCCACATAATTCCTTTTCCCATAATCGTAATTTCCTAAAATTTTTAAAATTTTTCAAATCTTCATTTATTTCGCTCTTTTTGCTTTTATTAGGTCCTTCTAGTGTAGAAAAAACCCATCTGCACTCTTATTTGCTTTATAAAACGTACAGAACTGGAAAAAATCACTATTGACCTAAACCTAGGTATAGTGGTCAATCAATACAATCACATAAATTCAACTATAAATTTGCTAATAACTTTTCTAAAAATTGGTATATTTCGTTCAAATCTTCTTTAAATTCTTAAGTTAATTGCTTCCCACATTTTTTTATAGTTTTCTCAGTAAATTCGTAACGTTATATATTTAATTTTCATATTTTCAGTCTATTTCTTACATAAATTCATCAGTAAAAACACGTATTCATCTATAACTCGGCTGAAATGTGGCCTTTTCCTTTTAAATTTTCTATTTAAATAGTGTAAATAACTACCCCCGTAATCCTATAGAGTCTTCTTGGTTAATTCCTAACGTTATATATATATATATATATATATATATATATATATATATATATATATATATATATATATATATATATATATATATATATATATATATATATATATATATAATTTTCATATTTTCATTCTCTTATTTACGTGAATTCATCAATTAAAACACGTATTCATCTATAACTCGGCTGAAAAGTGGCCTTTTCATTTTAAATTCACTATTAAAATAGTGTAACTAACTGCCCCCCGTAATCCTGTATAGTTTTCTTGGTTAATTCCTAACGTTATATTATATATAATTTTCATATTTTCAGTCTCTTATTTACGTGAATTTACCAATAAAAACACGTATTCATCTATAACTCGGCTGAAAAGTGGCCTTTTCCTTTAAATTTTCTATTTAAATAGTGTAACTAACTGCCCCTCATAATTTAATACAGTTTTCTTGGTTAATTCCTAACGTTATATATATAATTTTCATATTTTCAGTATTTTATTTACGTGAATTCATCACTAAAAACACGTATTCATCTATAACTCGGCTGAAAAGTGGCCTTTTCCTTTTACATTTTCTATTAAAATAGTGTAACTAACTGCCCTTCGTAATGTAATACAGTTTTCTTGGTTAATTTCTGACGTTATATATATAATTTTCATATTTTCAGTCTCTTATTTACGTGAATTCATCAATTAAAACACGTATTCATCTATAACTCGGCTGAAAAGTGGCCTTTTCATTTTAAATTTACTATTTAAATAGTGTAACTAACTGCCCTCCGTAATCCTGTATAGTTTTCTTGGTTAATTCCTAACGTTATATTATATATAATTTTCATATTTTCAGTCTCTTATTTACGTGAATTTACCAATAAAAACACGTATTCATCTATAACTCGGCTGAAAAGTGGCCTTTTCCTTTAAATTTTCTATTAAAATAGTGTAACTAACTGCCCCCCATAATTTAATACAGTTTTCTTGGTTAATTCCTAACGTTATATATATAATTTTCATATTTTCAGTCTCTTATTTACGTGAATTCATCAATAAAAACACGTATTCATCTATAACTCGGCTGAAAAGTAGCCTTTTCCGTTTAAATTTTCCTTGTTAGTAATGTATTTAACCGCACCCTGTATTTATTCTATTGTTTTAATAATAAATTTTTACCGCTAAAATATTGATTTCCACATAATTCGTTTTCCCATAATCGTAATTTTCTAAAATTTTTAAAATTTTTAAATCTTCATTTCTTTCGCTCTTTTTTCTTTTATTAGGACTGTCTAGTAAAGAATCTACCATCTGCACTCTTATTTGCTTTATAAAACATACATAACTGGAAAAATCACTATTCACCTAAAGCGAGGTATAGTGGTCAATCAATACAATCACATAAATTCAAATATAAATTCGCTAATAACTTTTCTAAAAATTGATATCTTTCGTTCAAATCTTCTTTAAATAGTGTAGTTAATTGCTCCCCACATTTCTCTTTAGTTTTCTCAGTAAATTCGTAACGTTATATACTTAATTTTCATATTTTCAGTCTATTTCTTACTTAAATTCATCAATAAAAATACGTATTCATCTATTGCGCGGCTGAAAATTGGCCTTTTCTTTTATATTTTCTATTTAAGTAGTGTAATTAACTGCTCCCCGTAATCCTATACAGTTTTCTTGGTAAACTCCTAACGTAATATATATAATATTCATATTTTCAGTCTCTTTTTTACGTGAATTCATCAATAAAAACAAGTATTCATCTATAACTCGGCTGAAAAGTTGCCTTTTCCGTTTTAAATTTCTTTGTTAATAGTGTATTTAACCGCTCCCCGTATTTATCTATAGTTTTTATAAAAATTTTCTGCCGCTAAAATATTGATTTCCACATAATTCGTTTTCCCATAATCGTAATTTCCTAAAATTTTTAAAATTTTTCGAATCTTCATTTCTTTCGCTCTTTTTTATTTTATTAGGACTGTCTAGTAAAGAAACTACCATCTGCACTCTTATTTGCTTTATAAAACATACATAACTGGAAAAAATCACTATTCACCTAAACCGAGGTATAGTGGTCAATCAATACAATCACATAAATTCAAATATAAATTCGCTAATAACTTTTCTAAAAATTGGTATCTTTCGTTCAAATCTTCTTTAAATAGTGAAGTTAATTGCTCCCCACATTTCTCTTTAGTTTTCTCAGTAAATTCGTAACGTTATATACTTAATTTTCATATTTTCAGTCTATTTCTTACTTAAATTCATCAATAAAAATACGTATTCATCTATTGCACGGCTGAAAAGTGCCCTTTTCCTTTTAAATTTACTATTTAAATAGTGTAACTAACTGCCCATCGTAATCCTGTATAGTTTTCTTGGTTAATTCCTAACGTTATATTATATATAATTTTCATATATTCAGTCTCTTATTTACGTGAATTTACCAATAAAAACACGTATTCATCTATAACTCGGCTGAAAAGTGGCCTTTTCCTTTTAAGTTTTCTATTTAAATAGTGTAACTAACTGCCCCCCATAATTTAATACAGTTTTCTTGGTTAATTCCTAACGTTATATATATAATTTTCATATTTTCAGACTCTTATTTACGTGAATTCATCAATAAAAACACGTATTCATCTATAACTCGGCTGAAAAGTGGCCTTTTCCGTTCAAATGTTCTTTGTTAATAGTGTACTTAACCGCCCCCCGCATTTACTATAGTTTTTATAATAAATTTCTACCGCTAAAATATTGATTTCCACATAATTCCTTTTCCCATAATCGTAATTTCCTAAAATCTTTAAAATTTTTCAAATCTTCATTTATTTCGCTCTTTTTGCTTTTATTAGGTCCTTCTAGTGTAGAAAAAACCCATCTGCACTCTTATTTGCTTTATAAAACATACAGAACTGGAAAAAATCACTGTTGACCTAAACCTAGGTATAGTGGTCAATCAATACAATCACATAAATTCAACTATAAATTCGCTAATAACTTTTCTAAAAATTGGTATATTTCGTTCAAATCTTCTTCAAATTCTTTAGTTAATTGCTTCCCACATTTTTTTTATAGTTTTCTCAGTAAATTCGAAACGTTATATATTTAATTTTCATATTTTCAGTCTCTTATTTACGTGAATTCATCAATAAAAACACGTATTCATCTATAACTCGGCTGAAAAGTGGCCTTTTCCTTTTAAATTTTCTATTTAAATAGTGTAACTAACTGCCCCCCATAATTTAATACAGTTTTCTTGGTTAATTCCTAACGTTATATATATAATTTTCATATTTTCAGACTCTTATTTACGTGAATTCATCAATAAAAACACGTATTCATCTATAACTCGGCTGAAAAGTGGCCTTTTCCGTTCAAATGTTCTTTGTTAATAATGTACTTAACCGCCCCCCGCATTTACTATAGTTTCTATAATAAATTTCTGCCGCTAAAATATTGATTTCCACATAATTCCTTTTCCCATAATCGTAATTTCCTAAAATCTTTAAAATTTTTCAAATCTTCATTTATTTCGCTCTTTTTGCTTTTATTAGGTCCTTCTAGTGTAGAAAAAACCCATCTGCACTCTTATTTGCTTTATAAAACATACAGAACTGGAAAAAATCACTGTTGACCTAAACCTAGGTATAGTGGTCAATCAATACAATCACATAAATTCAACTATAAATTCGCTAATAACTTTTCTAAAAATTGGTATATTTCACTCAAATCTTCTTCAAATTCTTAAGTTAATTGCTTCCCACATTTTTTTTATAGTTTTCTCAGTAAATTCGAAACGTTATATATTTAATTTTCATATTTTCAGTCTCTTATTTACGTGAATTCATCAATAAAAACACGTATTCATCTATAACTCGGCTGAAAAGTGGCCTTTTCCTTTTAAATTTTCTATTTAAATAGTGTAACTAACTGCCCCCCATAATTTAATACAGTTTTCTTGGTTAATTCCTAACGTTATATATATAATTTTCATATTTTCAATCTCTTATTTACGTGAATTCATCAATAAAAACACGTATTCATCTATAAATCGGCTGAAAAGTGGCCTTTTCCGTTCAAATGTTCTTTTTTAATAGTGTACTTAACCGCCCCCCGCATTTACTATAGTTTTTATAATAAATTTCTACCGCTAAAATATTGATTTCCACATAATTCCTATTCCCATAATCGTAATTTCCTAAAATTTTTAAAATTTTTCAAATCTTCATTTATTTCGCTCTTTTTGCTTTTATTAGGTCCTTCTAGTGTAGAAAAAACCCATCTGCACTCTTATTTGCTTTATAAAACATACAGAACTGGAGAACATCACTGTTGACCTAAACCTAGGTATAGTGGTCAATCAATACAATCACATAAATTCAACTATAAATTCGCTAATAACTTTTCTAAAAATTGGTATATTTTATTCAAATCTTCTTTAAATTCTTTAGTTAATTGCTTCCCACATTTTTTTTATAGTTTTCTCAGTAAATTCGAAACGTTGTATATTTAATTTTCATATTTTCAGTCTATTTCTTACATAAATTCATCAATAAAAACACGTATTCATCTATAACTCGGCTGAAATGTGGCCTTTTCCTTTTTAATTTTCTATTTAAATAGTGTAACCAATTGCCCCCCGTAATCCTATATAGTTTTCTTGGTTAATTCCTAACGTTTTATTATATATAATTTTCATATTTTCAGTCTCTTATTTACGTGAATTCATCAATAAAAACAAGTATTCATCTATAACTCGGCTGAAAAGTGGCCTTTCCTGTTTAAATTTTCTTTGTTAATAATGTATTTCACCGCCCCCCGTATTTATCTATTGTTTTTATAATAAATTTTTACCGATAAAATATTGATTTCCACATAATTCGTTTTCCCATAATCGTAATTTTCTAAAATTTTTAAAATTTTTAAATCTTCATTTCTTTCGCTCTTTTTGCTTTTATTAGGTCTGTCTGGTATAGAAACTACCATCTGCACTCTCATTTGCTTTATAAAACATACGTAACTGGAAAAAAATCACTATTTACCTAAACCGAGGTGTAGTGGTCAATCAATACAATCACATAAATTCAACTATTATTATTCGCTAATAACTTTTCTAAAAATTGGTATATTTCGTTCAAATCTTCTTTAGAGAGTGTAGTTAATTGCTTTCCACATTTCCTTTTAGTTTTCTCAGTAAATTCGTAACGTTATATATTTAATTTTCATATTTTCAGTCTATTTCTTACTTAAATTCATCAATAAAACACGTATTCATCTATAGCACGGCTGAAAATTGGCCTTTTCTTTTATATTTTCTATTTAAATAGTGTAACTAACTGCTCCCCGTAATCCTATACAGTTTTCTTGGTTAACTCCTAACGTAATATATATAATTTTCATATTTTCAGTCTCTTTTTTACGTGAATTCATCAATAAAAACAAGTATTCATCTATAACTCGGCTGAAAAGTGGCCTTTTCCGTTTAAAATTTCTTTGTTAATAGTGTATTTAACCGCTCCCCGTATTTATCTATAGTTTTTATAAAAATTTTTTGCCGCTAAAATATTGATTTCCACATAATTCGTTTTCCCATAATCGTAATTTCCTAAAATTTTTAAAATTTTTCGAAACTTCATTTCTTTCGCTCTTTTTGCTTTTATTAGGTCCTTCTAGTGTAAAAAAAAAACACGTCTGCACTCTTCATTTGCTTTATAAAACATACAGAACTGGGAAAAATCACTATTTACCTAAACCGAGGTATAGTGGTCAATCAGTACAATCACATAAATTCAAATATAAATTCGCTAATAACTTTTCTAAAAATTGGTATATTTCGTTCAAATCTTCTTTAGATAGTGTTGTTAATTGCTCCCCACATTTCCATTTAATTTTCTCAGTAAATTCGTAACGTTATATATTTAATTTTCATATTTTCATTCTATTTCTTACTTAAATTCATCAATAAAAACACGTATTCATCTATAGCACGGCTGAAAATTGGCCTTTTCTTTTATATTTTCTATTAAATAGTGTAACTAGCTGCTCCCCGTAATCCTATACAGTTTTCTTTGTTAACTCTTAACGTAATATATATAATTTTCATATTTTCAGTCTCTTTTTTACGTGAATTCATCAATAAAAACAAGTATTCATCTATAACTCGGCTGAAAAGTGGCCTTTTCCGTTTTTAAATTTCTTTGTTGATAGTGTATTTAACCGCTCCCCGTATTTATCTATAGTTTTTATAAAAATTTTCTGCCGCTAAAATATTGATTTCCACATAATTCGTTTTCCTATAATCGTAATTTCCTAAAATTTTTAAAATTTTTCGAATCTTCATTTCTTTCGCTCTTTTTGCTTTTATTAGGTCCTTCTAGTGTAAAAAATACACATCTGCACTCTTATTTGCTTTATAAAACATACAGAACCGGAAAAAATCACTATTTACCTAAACCGAGGTATAGTGGTGATTCAATATAATCACATAAATTCAACTATGAATTCGCTAATAACTTTTCTAAAAATTGGTATATTTCGTTGAAATCTTCTTTAAATTGTGTAGTTAATTGCTCCCCACATTTCCTTATAGTTTTCTGAGTAAATTCGTTACGTTATATATATGATTTTCATATTTTCACTCTATTTCTTACTTAAATTCATCAATAAAAACACGTATTCATCTATTGCACGGCTGAAAATAGGCCTTTTCCTTTTTAATTTTCTATTTAAATAGTGTAACCAATTGCCCCCCGTAATCTTATATAGTTTTCTTGGTTGATTCCTAACGTTATATTATATATAATTTTCATATTTTCAGTCTCTTATTTACGTGAATTCCTCAATAAAAACACGTATTCATCTATAACTCGGCTGAAAAGTGGCCTTTTCCTTTTTAATTTTCTATTTACATAGTGTAACTAACCGCCTTCGTAATCCTGTACAGTTTTCTTAGTTAATTCCTAACGTAATATATATAATTTTCATATTTTCACTCTCTTATTTACGTGAATTCATCAATAAAAACACGTATTCATCTATAACTCGGCTGAAAAGTGGCCTTTTCCCTTTAAATTTTCTATTTAAATAGTGTAACTAACAGCCCCCCATAATTTAATACAGTTTTCTAGGGTAATTCCTAACGTTATATATATATATATATATATATATATATATATATATATATATATATATATATATATATATATATATATATAATTTTCTTATTTTCAGTCTCTTATTAACGTGAATTCATCAATAAAAACACGTATTCATCTATAACTCGGCTGAAAAGTGGCCTTTTCCGTTCAAATTTTCTTTGTTAATAGTGTACTTATCCGCCCCCCGCATTTACTATAGTTTTTATAATAAATTTCTACCGCTAAAATATTGATTTCCTCATAATTCCTTTTCCCATAATCGTAATTTCCTAAAATATTTTAAATTTTTCAAATATTCATTTATTTCGCTCTTTTTGCTTTTATTAGGTCCTTCTCGTGTAGAAAAAACCCATCTGCACTCTTATTTGCTTTATAAAACATACAGAACTAGAAAAGATCACAATAATCACATAAATTCAACTATAAATTCGCTAGTAACTTTTCTAAAAATTGGTATATTTCATTCAAATCTTCTTTAAATTCTTTAGTTAATTGCTCCCTACATTTTTTTTATAGTTTTCTCAGTAAATTCGTAACGTTATATATTTAATTTTCATATTTTCAGTCTATTTCTTACATAAATTCACCAATAAAAACACGTATTCATCTATTGCACGGCTGAAAATAGGCCTTTTTCTTTTTAATTTTCTATTTAAACAGTGAAACTAATTGCCCCCCGCAATCTTAAATAGTTTTCTTGGTTAATTCCTAACGTTATATTATATATAACTTTCATAATTTCAGTCCCTTATTTACGTGAATTCATCAACAAAAACACGTATTCATCTATAACTCGGCTGAAAAGTGGCCTTTTCCTTTTACATTTTCTATTTAAATAGTGTAACTGACTGCCCTTCGTAATTTAATACAGTTTTCTTGGTTAATTCCCAACGTCATATATACAATTTTCATATTTTCATTCTATTATTTACGTGAATTCATCAATAAAAACACGTATTCATCTATAATTCGGCTGAAAAGTGGCCTTTTCCTTTTAATGTTACTATTTAAATAGTGTAACTAACTGCCCATCGTAATCCTGTATAGTTTTCTTGGTTAATTCCTAACGTTATAATATATATAATTTTCATATTTTCAGTCTCTTATTTACATGAATTTACCAATAAAAACCCGTATTCGTCTATAACTCGGCTGAAAAGTGGCATTTTCCTTTTAAATTTTCAATTTAAATAGTGTAACCAACTGCCCTTCATAATTTAATACAGTTTTCTTGGTTAATTCCTGGCGTTATATATATATATATATATATATATATATATATATATACATATATACATATATATATATATATATATATATATATATATATATATATATATATATATATATATATATATATATATATATATATATATATAATTTTCTTATTTTCAGTCTCTTATTAACGTAAATTCATCAATAAAAACACGTTTTCATTTATAACTCGGCTGAAAAGTGGCC
This sequence comes from Parnassius smintheus behrii, assembly GCA_036936625.1. Taxonomy (NCBI): domain Eukaryota; kingdom Metazoa; phylum Arthropoda; class Insecta; order Lepidoptera; family Papilionidae; genus Parnassius; species Parnassius smintheus. The sequence goes on from JAUPFT010000027.1 coordinate 33,992,097, forward strand.
TTTTCCTTTTGAATTTTCTATTGAAATAGTGTAACTAACTGCCCCCCGTAATCCTATACAGTTTTTTTGGTTAATTCCTAACGTTATATATATATATATATATATATATATATATATATATATATATATATATATATATATATATATATATAATTTTCATATTTTCAGTCTCTTATTTACGTGAATTCATCAATAAAAACACGTATTCATCTATAACTCGCCTGAAAAGTGGCCTTTTCCGTTTAAATTTTATTTTTTAATAGTTTATTTAACGGCCCCCCGTATTTATCTATAGTTTATATAATAAATTTCTACCGCCAAAATATTGACTTCCACATAATTTGTTTTCAAATAATCGTAATTTCCTAAAATTTTTAAAATTTTTCAAATCTTCATTTCTTTCGCTCTTTTTGCTTTTATTAGGTCCTTCTAGTGTAGAAAAAACCCACCTGCACTCTTATTTGCTTTATAAAACAAACATAACTGGAAAAAAATCACTATTTACCTAAACCGAGGTATAGTGGTCAATCAATACAACCACATAAATTCAACAATAAATTCGCTAATAACTTTTCTAAAAATTGGTATATTTCGTTCAAATCTTCTTTTAATTGCGTAGTTAATTGCTCCCCACATTTCCTTATAGTTTTCTCAGTAAATTCGTAACGTTATATATTTAATTTTCATATTATCAATTTATTTCTTACTTAAATTCATCAATAAAAACACGTATTCATCTATAGCACGGCTGAAAATTGGCCTTTTCCTTTTAAATTTTCTTTTTATATAGTGTAACTAATTGCCATCCGTAAATATATATAGCTTTCTTGGTTAGTTACTAACTTTATATTATAATTTTCATATTTTCAGTCTCTTATTTACGTGAATTCATCAATAAAAACACGTATTCATTTATAACTCGGCTGAAAAGTGGCCTTTTCCTTTTGAATTTTCTATTTAAATAGTGTGACTCACTGCCACCCGTAATCCTATACCGTTTTTTTGGTTAATTCCTAACGTTATATATATAATTTTCATATTTTCAGTCTCTTATTTACGTGAATTCATCAATAAAAACACGTATTCATCTATAACTCGCCTGAAAAGTGGCCTTTTCCGTTTAAATTTTCTTTTTTAACAGTGTATTTAACGGCCCCCCGTATTTATCTATATTTTATATAATAAATTTCTACCGCTAAAATATTGATTTCCACATAATTTGTTTTCCCATTATCGTAATTTCCTAAAATTTTTTAAAATTTCTAAAACCTTCATTTCTTTCGCTCTTTTTGCTTTTATTAGGTCCTTCTAGTGTAGAAAAAACCAATCTGCACTCTTATTTGCTATATAAAACATACAGAACTGGAAAAAATCGCTATTTACCTAAACCGAGGTATAGTGGTCAATCAATACAATAACATAAATTCAACTATAAATTCGCTAATAACTTTTCTAAAAATTGTTATATTTCCTTCAAATCTTCTTTAAATTGTGAAGTTAATTGTTCTCCACATTTCCTTATAGTTTTCTCAGTAAATTTGTTACGTTATATATTTAGTTTTCATATTTTCAGTCTATTTTTTACTTAAATTCATCAATAAAAACACGTATTCATCTATTGCACGGCTGTTAATAGGCCTTTTCCTTTTTAATTTTCTATTTAAATAGTGTAACTAATTGCCCCCCGTAATCCTATATAGTTTTCTTGGTAAGTTCCTAACGTTATATTATAATTTTCATATTTTCAGTCTCTTATTTACGTGAATTCATCAATAAAAACACGTATTCATCTATAACTCGGCTGAAAAGTGGGCTTTTCCTTTAAAATTTTCTATTTAAATAGTGTAACTAACCGCCCCCCGTAATCCTATACAGTTTTCTTGGTTAATTCCTAACGTTATATATATAATTTTCATATTTTCAGTCTCTTATTTACGTGAATTCATCAATAAAACACGTATTCATCTACAACTCGGCTGAAAAGTGGCCTTTTCCGTTTAAATTTTCTTTGTTAATAGTGTATTTAACCGCCTCCCGTATTTATCTATTGTTTTTATTATATATTTCGTTCGAAATATATGTTATATATTTCGTACAAATCTTCTTTAAATTGTGTAGTTAATTGCTCCCCACATTTCCTTATAGTTTTCTCAGTAAATTCGTAACGTTATATATTTAATTTTCATATTATCAATTTATTTCTTACTTAAATTCATCAATAAAAACACGTATTCATCTATAACTCGGCTGAAAAGTGGCCTTTTCCTTTTACATTTTCTATTTAAATAGTGTAACTAAGTGGCCTTCGTAATTTAATACAGTTTTCTTGGTTAATTTCTGACGTTATATATATAATTTTCATATTTTCAGACTCTTATTTACGTGAATTCATCAATTAAAACACGTATTCATCTATAACTCGGCTGAAAAGTGGCCTTTTCATTTTAAATTCACTATTAAAATAGTGTAACTAACTGCCCCCCGTAATCCTGTATAGTTTTCTTGGTTAATTCCTAACGTTATGTTATATATAATTTTCATATTTTCAGTCTCTTATTTACGTGAATTTACCAATAAAAACACGTATTCATCTATAACTCGGCTGAAAAGTGGCCTTTTCCTTTAAATTTTCTATTTAAATAGTGTAACTAACTGCCCCCCATAATTTAATACAGTTTTCTTGGTTAATTCCTAACGTTATATATATAATTTTCATATTTTCAGTCTTTTATTTACGTGAATTCATCACTAAAAACACGTATTCATCTATAACTCGGCTGAAAAGTGGCCTTTTCCTTTTACATTTTCTATTAAAATAGTGTAACTAACTGCCCTTCGTAATTTAATACAGTTTTCTTGGTTAATTTCTGACGTTACATATATAATTTTCATATTTTCAGTCTCTTATTTACGTGAATTCATCAATTAAAACACGTATTCATCTATAACTCGGCTGAAAAGTGGCCTTTTCATTTTAAATTTACTATTTAAATAGTGTAACTAACTGCCCTCCGTAATCCTGTATAGTTTTCTTGGTTAATTCCTAACGTTATATTATATATAATTTTCATATTTTCAGTCTCTTATTTACGTGAATTTACCAATAAAAACACGTATTCATCTATAACTCGGCTGAAAAGTGGCCTTTTCCTTTAAATTTTCTATTTAAATAGTGTAACTAACTGCCCCCCATAATTTAATACAGTTTTCTTGGTTAATTCCTAACGTTATATATATAATTATCATATTTTCAGTCTCTTATTTACGTGAATTCATCAATAAAAACACGTATTCATCTATAACTCGGCTGAAAAGTAGCCTTTTCCGTTTAAATTTTCCTTGTTAATAATGTATTTAACCGCAACCTGTATTTATTCTATTGTTTTTATAATAAATTTTTACCGCTAAAATATTGATTTCCACATAATTCGTTTTCCCATAATCGTAATTTTCTAAAATTTTTAAAATTTTTAAATCTTCATTTCTTTCGCTCTTTTTTCTTTTATTAGGACTGTCTAGAAAAGAATCTACCATCTGCACTCTTATTTGCTTTATAAAACATACATAACTGGAAAAATCACTATTCACCTAAAGCGAGGTATAGTGGTCAATCAATACAATCACATAAATTCAAATATAAATTCGCTAATAACTTTTCTAAAAATTGGTATATTTCGTTCAAATCTTCTTTAAATAGTGTAGTTAATTGCTCCCCACATTTCTCTTTAGTTTTCTCAGTAAATTCGTAACGTTATATACTTAATTTTCATATTTTCAGTCTATTTCTTACTTAAATTCATCAATAAAAATACGTATTCATCTATTGCGCGGCTGAAAATTGGCCTTTTCTTTTATATTTTCTATTTAAATAGTGTAATTAACTGCTCCCCGTAATCCTATACAGTTTTCTTGGTAAACTCCTAACGTAATATATATAATTTTCATATTTTCAGTCTCTTTCTTACGTGAATTCATCAATAAAAACAAGTATTCATCTATAACTCGGCTGAAAAGTTGCCTTTTCCGTTTAAAATTTCTTTGTTAATAGTGTATTTAACCGCTCCCCGTATTTATCTATAGTTTTTATAAAAAATTTCTGCCGCTAAAATATTGATTTCCACATAATTCGTTTTCCAATAATCGTAATTTCCTAAAATTTTTAAAATTTTTCGAATCTTCATTTCTTTCGCTCTTTTTGCTTTTATTAGGCCCTTCTAGTGTAAAAAAACACATTTGCACTCTTATTTGCTTTATAAAACATACAGAACTGGAAAACATCACTATTTACCTAAACCGAGGTATAGTGGTGATTCAATACAATCACATAAATTCAACTATGAATTCGCTAATAACTTTTCTAAAAATTGGTATATTTCGTTCAAATCTTCTTTAAATTGCGAAGTTCATAGCTCCCCACATATCCTTATAGTTTTCTCAGTAAATTCGTAACGTTATATATTTAATTTTCATATTTTCAGTCTATTTCTTACTTAAATTCATCAATAAAAACACGTATTCATCTATTGCACGGCTGTTAATAGGCCTTTTCTTTTTAATTTTCTATTTAAAAAGTGTAACTAATTGCTCTGCGTAATCCTATATAGTTTTCTTGGTTAATTCCTAACGTTATATTATATATAATTTTCATATTTTCAGTCTCTTATTTACGTGAATTCATCAATAAAATTTCGTATTCATCTATAACTCGGCTGAAAAGTTGCCTTTTCCGTTTAAATTTTCTTTGTTAATTGTGTATTTAACCGCCTCCCGTATTTACCTATTGTTTTTATTATATATTTCGTTCGAAATATATGTTATATATTTCGTTCAAATCTTCTTTAAATTGTGTAGTTAATTGCTCCCCACATTTCCTTATAGTTTTCTCAGTAAGTTCGTAACGTTATATATTTAATTTTCATATTTTCAGTCTATTTCTTACTTAAATTCATCAATAAAAACACGTATTCATCTATAGCATGGCTGAAAATAGGCCTTTTCCTTTTTAATTTTCTATTTAAATAGTGTAACTAATTGCCCCCCGTAATCCTATATAGTTTTCTTGGTACGTTCCTAACGTTATATTATAATTTTCATATTTTCAGTCTCTTATTTACGTGAATTCATCAATAAAAACACTTATTCTTCTATAACTCGGCTGTATTGGCCTTTTCCTTTTAAATTTTCTATTTAAATAGTGTAACTAACCGTCCCCCGTAATCCTATATAGTTTTCTTGCTTAATTCCTAACGTTATATATATAATTTTCATATTTTCAGTCTCTTATTTACGTGAATTCATCAATAAAATTTCGTATTCATCTATAACTCGGCCGAAAAGTGGCCTTTTCCGTTTAAATTTTCTTTGTTAATTGTGTATTTAACCGCCTCCCGTATTTATCTATTGTTTTTATTATATATTTCGTTCAAAATATATGTTATATATTTCGTTCAAATCTTCTTTAAATTGTGTAGTTAATTGCTCCCCACATTACCTTATAATTTTCTAAGTAAATTCGTTACGTTATATATTTAATTTTCATTTTTTCATTCTATTTCTTACTTAAATTCATCAATAAAAACACGTATTCATCTATTGCACGGCTGAAAATAGGCCTTTTTCATTTTAGTTTTCTATTTAAATAGTGTAACTAATTGCCCCCCGTAATCCTATATACTTTTATTGGATAATTCCTAACGTTATATTATAATTTCCATATTTTCAGTCGCTTATTTACGTCAATTTACCAATAAAAACACGTTTTCATCTATAACTCGGCTGAAAAGTGGCCTTTTCCTTTAAATTTTCTATTTAAATAGTGTAACTAACTGCCCCCCATAATTTATTGCAGTTTTCTTGGTTAATTCCTAAAGTTATATATATAATTTTCATATTTTCAGTCTCTTATTTACGTGAATTCATCAATAAAAATACGTATTCATCTATAACTCGGCTGAAAAGTGGCCTTTTCCGTTTGTTTAAATTTTCTTTGTTAATAATGTATATAACCGCACCCCGTATTTATTCTATTGTTTTTATAATAAATTTTTACCGCTTAAATATTGATTTCCACATAATTCGTTTTCCCATAATCGTAATTTTCTAAAATTTTTAAAATTTTTAAATCTTCATTTCTTTCGCTCTTTTTGCTTTTATTAGGTCTGTCTCGTATAGAAACTACCATCTACACTCTTATTTGCTTTATAAAACATACGTTACCGGAAAAAATCACTATTCACCTAAACCGAGGTATAGTGGTCAATCAATACAATCACATAAATTCAAATATAAATTCGCTAACAACTTTTCTAAAACTATAAATTCGCTAATAACTTTTCTAAAATTTGGTATATTTTGTTCAAATCTTCTTTAGATAGTGTAGTTAATTGCTTCCCACATTTCCTTTTAGTTTTCTCAGTAAATTCGTAACGTTATATATTTAATTTTCATATTTTCACTCTATTTCTTTCTTAAATTCATCAATAAAAACACGTATTCATCTATAGCACGGCTGAAAATTGGCCTTTTCTTTTATATTTTCTATTTAAATGGTGTAATTAACTGCTCCCCGTAATCCTATACAGTTTTCTTGGTTAACTCCTAACGTAATATATATAATTTTCGTATTTTCAGTCTCTTTTTTACGTGAATTCATCAATAAAAACAAGTATTCATCTATAACTCGGCTGAAAAGTGGCCTTTTCCGTTTAAAATTTCTTTGTTAATAGTGTATTTAACCGCTCCCCGTATTTATCTATAGTTTTTATAAAAATTTTCTGCCGCTAAAATATTGATTTCCACATAATTCGTTTTCCCATAATCGTAATTTCCTAAAATTTTTAAAATTTTTCGAATCTTCTTTTCTTTCGCTCTTTTTGCTTCTATTAGGTCCTTCTAGTGTAAAAAAAACACATCTGCACTCTTATTTGCTTTATAAAACATACAGAACTGGAAAAAATCACTATTTACCTAAACCGAGTTATAGTGGTGATTCAATACAATCACATAAATTCAACAATGAATTCGCTAATAACTTTTCTAAAAATTGGTATCTTTCGTTCAAATCTTCTTTAAATAGTGAAGTTAATTGCTCCCCACATTTCTCTTTAGTTTTCTCAGTAAATTCGTAACGTTATTTATTTAATTTTCATATTTTCAGTCTATTTCTTACATAAATTCATCAATAAAAACACGTATTCATCTATAACTCGGCTGAAATGTGGCCTTTTCCTTTTAAATTTTCTATTTAAATAGTGTATGTAACTGCCCCCCATAATTTAATACAGTTTTCTTGGTTAATTCCTAACGTTATATATATAATTTTCATATTTTCAGTCTTTTATTTACGTGAATTCATCACTAAAAACACGTATTCATCTATAACTCGGCTGAAAAGTGGCCTTTTCCTTTTACATTTTCTATTAAAATAGTGTAACTAACTGCCCTTCGTAATTTAATACAGTTTTCTTGGTTAATTTCTGACGTTATATATATAATTTTCATATTTTCAGTCTCTTATTTACGTGAATTCATCAATTAAAACACGTATTCATCTATAACTCGGCTGAAAAGTGGCCTTTTCATTTTAAATTTACTATTTAAATAGTGTAACTAACTGCCCCCCGTAATCCTGTATAGTTTTCTTGGTTAATTCCTAACGTTATATTATATATAATTTTCATATTTTCAGTCTCTTATTTACGTGAATTTATCAATAAAAACACGTATTCATCTATAACTCGGCTGAAAAGTGGCCTTTTCCTTTAAATTTTCTATTTCAATAGTGTAACTAACTGCCCCCCATAATTAAATACAGTTTTCTTGGTTAATTCCTAACGTTATATATATAATTTTCATATTTTCAGTCTCTTATTTACGTGAATTCATCAATAAAAACACGTATTCATCTATAACTCGGCTGAAAAGTGGCCTTTTCCGTTTAAATTTTCTTTGTTAATAATGTATTTAACCGCACCCTGTATTTATTCTATTGTTTTTATAATAAATTTTTACCGCTAAAATATTGATTTCCACATAATTCGTTTTCCCATAATCGTAATTTTCTAAAATTTTTAAAATTTTTAAATCTTCACTTCTTTCGCTCTTTTTTATTTTATTAGGACTGTCTAGTAAAGAAACTACCATCTGCACTCTTATTTGCTTTATAAAACATACATAACTGGAAAAAATCACTATTCACCTAAACCGAGGTATAGTGGTCAATCAATACAATCACATAAATTCAAATATAAATTCGCTAATAACTTTTCTAAAAATTGGTATCTTTCGTTCAAATCTTCTTTAAATAGTGAAGTTAATTGCTCCCCACATTTCTCTTTAGTTTTCTCAGTAAATTCGTAACGTTATATACTTAATTTTCATATTTTCAGTCTATTTCTTACTTAAATTCATCAATAAAAATACGTATTCATCTATTGCACGGCTGAAAAGTGCCCTTTTCCTTTTAAATTTACTATTTATATAGTGTAACTAACTGCCCATCGTAATCCTGTATAGTTTTCTTGGTTAATTCCTAACGTTATATTATATATAATTTTCATATATTCAGTCTCTTATTTACGTGAATTTACCAATAAAAACACGTATTCATCTATAACTCGGCTGAAAAGTGGCCTTTTCCTTTTAAATTTTCTATTTAAATAGTGTAACTAACTGCCCCCCATAATTTAATACAGTTTTCTTGGTTAATTCCTAACGTTATATATATAATTTTCATATTTTCAGACTCTTATTTACGTGAATTCATCAATAAAAACACGTATTCATCTATAACTCGGCTGAAAAGTGGCCTTTTCCGTTCAAATGTTCTTTGTTAATAGTGTACTTAACCGCCCCCCGCATTTACTATAGTTTTTATAATAAATTTCTACCGCTAAAATATTGATTTCCACATAATTCCTTTTCCCATAATCGTAATTTCCTAAAATTTTTAAAATTTTTCAAATCTTCATTTATTTCGCTCTTTTTGCTTTTATTAGGTCCTTCTAGTGTAGAAAAAACCCATCTGCACTCTTATTTGCTTTATAAAACATACAGAACTGGAAAAAATCACTGTTGACCTAAACCTAGGTATAGTGGTCAATCAATACAATCACATAAATTCAACTATAAATTCGCTAATAACTTTTCTAAAAATTGGTATATTTCGTTCAAATCTTCTTCAAATTCTTTAGTTGATTGCTTCCCACATTTTTTTTATAGTCTTCTCAGTAAATTCGAAACGTTATATATTTAATTTTCATATTATCAGTCTCTTATTTACGTGAATTCATCAATAAAAACACGTATTCATCTATAACTCGGCTGAAAAGTGGCCTTTTCCTTTTAAATTTTCTATTTAAATAGTGTAACTAACTGCCCCCCATAATTTAATACAGTTTTCTTGGTTAATTCCTAACGTTATATATATAATTTTCATATTTTCAGTCTCTTATTTACGTGAATTCATCAATAAAAACACGTATTCATCTATAACTCGGCTGAAAAGTGGCCTTTTCCGTTCAAATGTTCTTTGTTAATAGTGTACTTAACCGCCCCCCGCATTTACTATAGTTTTTATAATAAATTTCTACCGCTAAAATATTGATTTCCACATAATTCCCATTCCCATAATCGTAATTTCCTAAAATTTTTAAAATTTTTCAAATCTTCATTTATTTCGCTCTTTTTGCTTTTATTAGGTCCTTCTAGTGTAGAAAAAACCCATCTGCACTCTTATTTGCTTTATAAAACATACAGAACTGGAGAACATCACTGTTGACCTAAACCTAGGTATAGTGGTCAATCAATACAATCACATAAATTCAACTATAAATTCGCTAATAACTTTTCTAAAAATTGGTATATTTCATTCAAATCTTCTTTAAATTCTTTAGTTAATTGCTTCCCACATTTTTTTTATAGTTTTCTCAGTAAATTCGAAACGTTGTATATTTAATTTTCATATTTTCAGTCTATTTCTTACATAAATTCATCAATAAAAACACGTATTCATCTATAACTCGGCTGAAATGTGGCCTTTTCCTTTTAAATTTTTTATTTAAATAGTGTAAGTAACTACCCACCGTAATCCTATAGAGTCTTCTTGGTTAATTCCTAACGTTATATATATATATATATATATATATATATATAATTTTCATATTTTCAGTCTTTTATTTACGTGAATTCATCACTAAAAACACGTATTTATCTATAACTCGGCTGAAAAGTGGCCTTTTCCTTTTACATTTTCTATTTTGATAGTGTAACTAACTGCCCTTCGTAATTTAATACAGTTTTCTTGGTTAATTCCTAACGTTATATATATATTTTTCATATTTTCAGTCTCTTATTTACGTGAATTCATCAATAAAAACAGGTATTCATTTATAACTCGGCTGAAAAGTGGCCTTTTCATTTTAAATTTACTATTTAAATAGTGTAACTAACTGCCCCCCGTAATCCTGTATAGTTTTCTTGGTTAATTCCTTACGTTATATTATATATAATTTTCATATTTTCAGTCTCTTATTTACGTGAATTTACCAATAAAAACACGTTTTCATCTATAACTCGGCTGAAAAGTGGCCTTTTCCTTTAAATTTTCTATTTAAATAGTGTAACTAACTGCCCCCCATAATTTAATACAGTTTTCTTGGTTAATTCCTAACGTTATATATATAATTTTCATATTTTCAGTCTCTTATTTACGTGAATTCATCAATAAAAACACGTATTCATCTATAACTTGGCTGAAAAGTGGCCTTTTCCGTTTAAATTTTCTTTGTTAATAATGTATTTAACCGCACCCCGTATTTATTCTATTGTTTTTATAATAAATTTTTACCGCTAAAATATTAAATTCCACATAATTCGTTTTCCCATAATCGTAATTTTCTAAAATTTTTAAATCTTTATTTCTTTCGCTCTTTTTTCTTTTATTAGGTCTGTCTAGTATAGAAACTACCATCTGCACTCTTATTTGCTTTATAAAACATACATAACTGGAAAAAATCACTATTCACCTAAACCGAGGTATAGTGGTCAATCAATACAATCACATAAATTCAAATATAAATTCGCTAATAACTTTTCTAAAAATTGGTATATTTCGTTCAAATCTTCTTTAAATAGTGTAGTTAATTGCTCCTCACATTTTTCTTTAGTTTTTTCAGTAAATTCCTAACGTTATATATTTAATTTTCATATTTTCAGTCTATTTTTTACTTAAATTCATCAATAAAAATACGTATTCATCTATTGCACGGCTGAAAATAGGCCTTTTCCTTTTTAATTTTCTATTTAAATAGTGTAACCAATTGCCCCCCGTAATCCTATATAGTTTTCTTGGTTAATTCCTAACGTTTTATTATATATAATTTTCATATTTTCAGTCTCTTATTTACGTGAATTCATCAATAAAAACAAGTATTCATCTATAACTCGGCTGAAAAGTGGCCTTTCCTGTTTAAATTTTCTTTGTTAATAATGTATTTCACCGCCCCCCGTATTTATCTATTGTTTTTATAATAAATTTTTACCGCTAAAATATTGATTTCCACATAATTCGTTTTCCCATAATCGTAATTTTCTAAAATTTTTAAAATTTTTAAATCTTCATTTCTTTCGCTCTTTTTGCTTTTATTAGGTCTGTCTGGTATAGAAACTACCATCTGCACTCTCATTTGCTTTATAAAACATACGTAACTGGAAAAAAATCACTATTTACCTAAACCGAGGTGTAGTGGTCAATCAATACAATCACATAAATTCAAATATAAATTCGCTAATAACTTTTCTAAAAATTGGTATCTTTCGTTCAAATCTTCTTTAAATAGTGAAGTTAATTGCTCCCCACATTTCTCTTTAGTTTTCTCAGTAAATTCGTAACGTTATATACTTAATTTTCATATTTTCAGTCTATTTCTTACTTAAATTCATCAATAAAAATACGTATTCATCTATTGCACGGCTGAAAAGTGCCCTTTTCCTTATAAATTTACTATTTAAATAGTGTAACTAACTGCCCATCGTAATCCTGTATAGTTTTCTTGGTTAATTCCTAACGTTATATTATATATAATTTTCATATATTCAGTCTCTTATTTACGTGAATTTACCAATAAAAACAAGTATTCATCTATAACTCGGCTGAAAAGTGGCCTTTCCTGTTTAAATTTTCTTTGTTAATAATGTATTTCACCGCCCCCCGTATTTATCTATTGTTTTTATAATAAATTTTTACCGCTAAAATATTGATTTCCACATAATTCGTTTTCCCATAATCGTAATTTTCTAAAATTTTTAAAATTTTTAAATCTTCATTTCTTTCGCTCTTTTTGCTTTTATTAGGTCTGTCTGGTATAGAAACTACCATCTGCACTCTCATTTGCTTTATAAAACATACGTAACTGGAAAAAAATCACTATTTACCTAAACCGAGGTGTAGTGGTCAATCAATACAATCACATAAATTCAAATATAAATTCGCTAATAACTTTTCTAAAAATTGGTATCTTTCGTTCAAATCTTCTTTAAATAGTGAAGTTAATTGCTCCCCACATTTCTCTTTAGTTTTCTCAGTAAATTCGTAACGTTATATACTTAATTTTCATATTTTCAGTCTATTTCTTACTTAAATTCATCAATAAAAATACGTATTCATCTATTGCACGGCTGAAAAGTGCCCTTTTCCTTTTAAATTTACTATTAAAATAGTGTAACTAACTGCCCATCGTAATCCTGTATAGTTTTCTTGGTTAATTCCTAACGTTATATTATATATAATTTTCATATATTCAGTCTCTTATTTACGTGAATTTACCAATAAAAACACGTATTCATCTATAACTCGGCTGAAAAGTGGCCTTTTCCTTTTAAATTTTCTATTTAAATAGTGTAACTAACTGCCCCCCATAATTTAATACAGTTTTCTTGGTTAATTCCTAACGTTATATATATAATTTTCATATTTTCAGACTCTTATTTACGTGAATTCATCAATAAAAACACGTATTCATCTATAACTCGGCTGAAAAGTGGCCTTTTCCGTTCAAATGTTCTTTGTTAATAGTGTACTTAACCGCCCCCCGCATTTACTATAGTTTTTATAATAAATTTCTACTGCTAAAATATTGATTTCCACATAATTCCTTTTCCCATAATCGTAATTTCCTAAAATTTTTAAAATTTTTCAAATCTTCATTTATTTCGCTCTTTTTGCTTTTATTAGGTCCTTCTAGTGTAGAAAAAACCCATCTGCACTCTTATTTGCTTTATAAAACATACAGAACTGGAAAGAATCACTGTTGACCTAAACCTAGGTATAGTGGTCAATCAATACAATCACATAAATTCAACTATAAATTCGCTAATAACTTTTCTAAAAATTGGTATATTTCGTTCAAATCTTCTTCAAATTCTTTAGTTAATTGCTTCCCACATTTTTTTTATAGTTTTCTCAGTAAATTCGAAACGTTATATATTTAATTTTCATATTTTCAGTCTCTTATTTACGTGAATTCATCAATAAAAACACGTATTCATCTATAACTCGGCTGAAAAATGGCCTTTTCCTTTTAAATTTTCTATTTAAATAGTGTAACTAACTGCCCCCCATAATTTAATACAGTTTTCTTGGTTAATTCCTAACGTTATATATATAATTTTCATATTTTCAGTCTCTTATTTACGTGAATTCATCAATAAAAACACGTATTCATCTATAACTCGGCTGAAAAGTGGCCTTTTCCGTTCAAATAGTCTTTGTTAATAGTGTACTTAACCGCCCCCCGCATTTACTATAGTTTTTATAATAAATTTCTACCGCTAAAATATTGATTTCCACATAATTCCTATTCCCATAATCGTAATTTCCTAAAATTTTTAAAATTTTTCAAATCTTCATTTATTTCGCTCTTTTTGCTTTTATTAGGTCCTTCTAGTGTAGAAAAAACCCATCTGCACTCTTATTTGCTTTATAAAACATACAGAACCGGAGAACATCACTGTTGACCTAAACCTAGGTATAGTGGTCAATCAATACAATCACATAAATTCAACTATAAATTCGCTAATAACTTTTCTAAAAATTGGTATATTTCATTCAAATCTTCTTTAAATTCTTTAGTTAATTGCTTCCCACATTTTTTTTATAGTTTTCTCAGTAAATTCGAAACGTTGTATATTTAATTTTCATATTTTCAGTCTATTTCTTACATAAATTCATCAATAAAAACACGTATTCATCTATAACTCGGCTGAAATGTGGCCTTTTCCTTTTAAATTTTTTATTTAAATAGTGTAAGTAACTACCCACCGTAATCCTATAGAGTCTTCTTGGTTAATTCCTAACGTTATATATATATATATATATATATATATATATATATATATATATATATATATATATATATATATATATATATATATATATATAATTTTCATATTTTCAGTCTTTTATTTACGTGAATTCATCACTAAAAACACGTATTTATCTATAACTCGGCTGAAAAGTGGCCTTTTCCTTTTACATTTTCTATTTTGATAGTGTTACTAACTGCCCTTCGTAATTTAATACAGTTTTCTTGGTTAATTCCTAACGTTATATATATATTTTTCATATTTTCAGTCTCTTATTTACGTGAATTCATCAATAAAAACACGTATTCATCTATAACTCGGCTGAAAAGTGGCCTTTTCATTTTAAATTTACTATTTAAATAGTGTAACTAACTGCCCCCCGTAATCCTGTATAGTTTTCTTGGTTAATTCCTTACGTTATATTATATATAATTTTCATATTTTCAGTCTCTTATTTACGTGAATTTACCAATAAAAACACGTTTTCATCTATAACTCGGCTGAAAAGTGGCCTTTTCCTTTAAATTTTCTATTTAAATAGTGTAAATAACTGCCCCCCATAATTTAATACAGTTTTCTTGGTTAATTCCTAACGTTATATATATAATTTTCATATTTTCAGTCTCTTATTTACGTGAATTCATCAATAAAAACACGTATTCATCTATAACTTGGCTGAAAAGTGGCCTTTTCCGTTTAAATTTTCTTTGTTAATAATGTATTTAACCGCACCCCGTATTTATTCTATTGTTTTTATAATAAATTTTTACCGCTAAAATATTAAATTCCACATAATTCGTTTTCCCATAATCGTAATTTTCTAAAATTTTTAAAATTTTTAAATCTTTATTTCTTTCGCTCTTTTTTCTTTTATTAGGTCTGTCTAGTATAGAAACTACCATCTGCACTCTTATTTGCTTTATAAAACATACATAACTGGAAAAAATCACTATTCACCTAAACCGAGGTATAGTGGTCAATCAATACAATCACATAAATTCAAATATAAATTCGCTAATAACTTTTCTAAAAATTGGTATATTTCGTTCAAATCTTCTTTAAATAGTGTAGTTAATTGCTCCTCACATTTTCTTTAGTTTTTTCAGTAAATTCCTAACGTTATATATTTAATTTTCATATTTTCAGTCTATTTTTTACTTAAATTCATCAATAAAAATACGTATTCATCTATTGCACGGCTGAAAATAGGCCTTTTCCTTTTTAATTTTCTATTTAAATAGTGTAACCAATTGCCCCCCGTAATCCTATATAGTTTTCTTGGTTAATTCCTAACGTTTTATTATATATAATTTTCATATTTTCAGTCTCTTATTTACGTGAATTCATCAATAAAAACAAGTATTCATCTATAACTCGGCTGAAAAGTGGCCTTTCCTGTTTAAATTTTCTTTGTTAATAATGTATTTCACCGCCCCCCGTATTTATCTATTGTTTTTATAATAAATTTTTACCGCTAAAATATTGATTTCCACATAATTCGTTTTCACATAATCGTAATTTTCTAAAATTTTTAAAATTTTTAAATCTTCATTTCTTTCGCTCTTTTTGCTTTTATTAGGTCTGTCTGGTATAGAAACTACCATCTGCACTCTCATTTGCTTTATAAAACATACGTAACTGGAAAAAAATCACTATTTACCTAAACCGAGGTGTAGTGGTCAATCAATACAATCACATAAATTCAACTATTATTATTCGCTAATAACTTTTCTAAAAATTGGTATATTTCGTTCAAATCTTCTTTAGAGAGTGTAGTTAATTGCTTTCCACATTTCCTTTTAGTTTTCTCAGTAAATTCGTAACGTTATATATTTAATTTTCATATTTTCAGTCTATTTCTTACTTAAATTCATCAATAAAACACGTATTCATCTATAGCACGGCTGAAAATTGGCCTTTTCTTTTATATTTTCTATTTAAAAAGTGTAACTAACTGCTCCCCGTAATCCTATACAGTTTTCTTGGTTAACTCCTAACGTAATATATATAATTTTCATATTTTCAGTCTCTTTTTTACGTGAATTCATCAATAAAAACAAGTATTCATCTATAACTCGGCTGAAAAGTGGCCTTTTCCGTTTAAAATTTCTTTGTTAATAGTGTATTTAACCGCTCCCCGTATTTATCTATAGTTTTTATAAAAATTTTCTGCCGCTAAAATATTGATTTCCACATAATTCGTTTCCCATATTCGTAATTTCCTAAAATTTTTAAAATTTTTCGAAACTTCATTTCTTTCGCTCTTTTTGCTTTTACTAGGTCCTTCTAGTGTAAAAAAAAACACGTCTGCACTCTTATTTGCTTTATAAAACATACAGAACTGGGAAAAATCACTATTTACCTAAACCGAGGTATAGTGGTCAATCAATACAATCACATAAATTCAAATATAAATTCGCTAATAACTTTTCTAAAAATTGGTATATTTCGTTCAAATCTTCTTTAGATAGTGTTGTTAATTGCTCCCCACATTTCCTTTTAGTTTTCTCAGTAAATTCGTAACGTTATATATTTAATTTTCATATTTTCATTCTATTTCTTACTTAAATTCATCAATAAAAACACGTATTCATCTATAGCACGGCTGAAAATTGGCCTTTTCTTTTATATTTTCTATTAAATAGTGTAACTAGCTGCTCCCCGTAATCCTATACAGTTTTCTTTGTTAACTCCTAACGTAATATATATAATTTTCATATTTTCAGTCTCTTTTTTACGTGAATTCATCAATAAAAACAAGTATTCATCTATAACTCGGCTGAAAAGTGGCCTTTTCCGTTTTTAAATTTCTTTGTTGATAGTGTATTTAACCGCTCCCCGTATTTATCTATAGTTTTTATAAAAATTTTCTGCCGCTAAAATATTGATTTCCACATAATTCCTTTTCCCATAATCGTAATTTCCTAAAATTTTTAAAATTTTTCAAATCTTCATTTATTTCGCTCTTTTTGCTTTTATTAGGTCCTTCTAGTGTAGAAAAAACCCATCTGCACTCTTATTTGCTTTATAAAACATACAGAACTGGAAAAAATCACTGTTGACCTAAACCTAGGTATAGTGGTCAATCAATACAATCACATAAATTCAACTATAAATTCGCTAATAACTTTTCTAAAAATTGGTATATTTCGTTCAAATCTTCTTCAAATTCTTTAGTTAATTGCTTCCCACATTTTTTTTATAGTTTTCTCAGTAAATTCGAAACGTTATATATTTAATTTTCATATTTTCAGTCTCTTATTTACGTGAATTCATCAATAAAAACACGTATTCATCTATAACTCGGCTGAAAAGTGGCCTTTTCCTTTTAAATTTTCTATTTAAATAGTGTAACTAACTGCCCCCCATAATTTAATACAGTTTTCTTGGTTAATTCCTAACGTTATATATATAATTTTCATATTTTCAGTCTCTTATTCACGTGAATTCATCAATAAAAACACGTATTCATCTATAACTCGGCTGAAAAGTGGCCTTTTCCGTTCAAATGTTTTTTGTTAATAGTGTACTTAACCGCCCCCCGCATTTACTATAGTTTTTATAATAAATTTCTACCGCTAAAATATTGATTTCCACATAATTCCTATTCCCATAATCGTAATTTCCTAAAATTTTTAAAATTTTTCAAATCTTCATTTATTTCGCTCTTTTTGCTTTTATTAGGTCCTTCTAGTGTAGAAAAAACCAATCTGCACTCTTATTTGCTTTATAAAACATACAGAACTGGAGAACATCACTGTTGACCTAAACCTAGGTATAGTGGTCAATCAATACAATCACATAAATTCAACTATAAATTCGCTAATAACTTTTCTAAAAATTGGTATATTTCATTCAAATCTTCTTTAAATTCTTTAGTTAATTGCTTCCCACATTTTTTTTATAGTTTTCTCAGTAAATTCGAAACGTTGTATATTTAATTTTCATATTTTCAGTCTTTTATTTACGTGAATTCATCACTAAAAACACGTATTTATCTATAACTCGGCTGAAAAGTGGCCTTTTCCTTTTACATTTTCTATTTTGATAGTGTAACTAACTGCCCTTCGTAATTTAATACAGTTTTCTTGGTTAATTCCTAACGTTATATATATATTTTTCATATTTTCAGTCTCTTATTTACGTGAATTCATCAATAAAAACAGGTATTCATTTATAACTCGGCTGAAAAGTGGCCTTTTCATTTTAAATTTACTATTTAAATAGTGTAACTAACTGCCCCCCGTAATCCTGTATAGTTTTCTTGGTTAATTCCTTACGTTATATTATATATAATTTTCATATTT
Source organism: Parnassius smintheus behrii (assembly GCA_036936625.1). Lineage (NCBI taxonomy): Eukaryota > Metazoa > Arthropoda > Insecta > Lepidoptera > Papilionidae > Parnassius > Parnassius smintheus. Next base: position 34,010,765 of record JAUPFT010000027.1, read on the forward strand.
TCAGTCTCTTATTTACGTGAATTTACCAATAAAAACACGTTTTCATCTATAACTCGGCTGAAAAGTGGCCTTTTCCTTTAAATTTTCTATTTAAATAGTGTAACTACCTGCCCCCCATAATTTAATACAGTTTTCTTGGTTAATTCCTAACGTTATATAAATAATTTTCATATTTTCAGTCTCTTATTTACGTGAATTCATCAATAAAAACACGTATTCATCTATAACTTGGCTGAAAAGTGGCCTTTTCCGTTTAAAGTTTCTTTGTTAATAATGTATTTAACCGCACCCCGTATTTATTCTATTGTTTTTATAATAAATTTTTACCGCTAAAATATTGATTTCCACAAAATTCGTTTTCCCATAATCGTAATTTTCTAAAATTTTTAAAATTTTTAAATCTATATTTCTTTCGCTCTTTTTTCTTTTATTAGGTCTGTCTAGTATAGAAACTACCATCTGCACTCTTATTTGCTTTATAAAACATACATAACTGGAAAAAATCACTATTCACCTAAACCGAGGTATAGTGGTCAATCAATACAATCACATAAATTCAAATATAAATTCGCTAATAACTTTTCTAAAAATTGGTATATTTCGTTCAAATCTTCTTTAAATAGTGTAGTTAATTGCTCCTCACATTTTTCTTTAGTTTTCTCAGTAAATTCCTAGCGTTATATATTTAATTTTCATATTTTCAGTCTATTTTTTACTTAAATTCATCAATAAAAATACGTATTCATCTATTGCACGGCTGAAAATAGGCCTTTTCCTTTTTAATTTTCTATTTAAATAGTGTAACCAATTGCCCCCCGTAATCCTATATAGTTTTCTTGGTTAATTCCTAACGTTTTATTATATATAATTTTCATATTTTCAGTCTCTTATTTACGTGAATTCATCAATAAAAACAAGTATTCATCTATGACTCGGCTGAAAAGTGGCCTTTCCTGTTTAAATTTTCTTTGTTAATAATGTATTTCACCGCCCCCCGTATTTATCTATTGTTTTTATAATAAATTTTTACCGCTAAAATATTGATTTCCACATAATTCGTTTTCCCATAATCGTAATTTTCTAAAATTTTAAAAAATTTTAAATCTTCATTTCTTTCGCTCTTTTTGCTTTTATTAGGTCTGTCTGGTATAGAAACTACCATCTGCACTCTCATTTGCTTTATAAAACATACGTAACTGGAAAAAAATCACTATTTACCTAAACCGAGGTGTAGTGGTCAATCAATACAATCACATAAATTCAACTATTATTATTCGCTAATAACTTTTCTAAAAATTGGTATATTTCGTTCAAATCTTCTTTAGAGAGTGTAGTTAATTGCTTTCCACATTTCCTTTTAGTTTTCTCAGTAAATTCGTAACGTTATATATGTAATTTTCATATTTTCAGTCTATTTCTTACTTAAATTCATCAATAAAACACGTATTCATCTATAGCACGGCTGAAAATTGACCTTTTCTTTTATATTTTCTATTTAAAAAGTGTAACTAACTGCTCCCCGTAATCCTATACAGTTTTCTTGGTTAACTCCTAACGTAATATATATAATTTTCATATTTTCAATCTCTTTTTTACGTGAATTCATCAATAAAAACAAGTATTCATCTATAACTCGGCTGAAAAGTGGCCTTTTCCGTTTAAAATTTCTTTGTTAATAGTGTATTTAACCGCTCCCCGTATTTATCTATAGTTTTTATAAAAATTTTCTGCCGCTAAAATATTGATTTCCACATAATTCGTTTTCCCATAATCGTAATTTCCTAAAATTTTTAAAATTTTTCGAAACTTCATTTCTTTCGCTCTTTTTGCTTTTATTAGGTCCTTCTAGTGTAAAAAAAACACGTCTGCACTCTTATTTGCTTTATAAAACATACAGAACTGGGAAAAATCACTATTTACCTAAACCGAGGTATAGTGGTCAATCAATACAATCACATAAATACAAATATAAATTCGCTAATAACTTTTCTAAAAATTGGTATATTTCGTTCAAATCTTCTTTAGATAGTGTTGTTAATTGCTCCCCACATTTCCTTTTAGTTTTCTCAGTAAATTCGTAACGTTATATATTTAATTTTCATATTTTCATTTTATTTCTTACTTAAATTCATCAATAAAAACACGTATTCATCTATAGCACGGCTGAAAATTGGCCTTTTCTTTTATATTTTCTATTAAATAGTGTAACTAGCTGCTCCCCGTAATCCTATACAGTTTTCTTTGTTAACTCTTAACGTAATATATATAATTTTCATATTTTCAGTCTCTTTTTTACGTGAATTCATCAATAAAAACAAGTATTCATCTATAACTCGGCTGAAAAGTGGCCTTTTCCGTTTTTAAATTTCTTTGTTGATAGTGTATTTAACCGCTCCCCGTATTTATCTATAGTTTTTATAAAAATTTTCTGCCGCTAAAATATTGATTTCCACATAATTCGTTTTCCTATAATCGTAATTTCCTAAAATTTTTAAAATTTTTCGAATCTTCATTTCTTTCGCTCTTTTTGCTTTTATTAGGTCCTTCTAGTGTAAAAAATACACATCTGCACTCTTATTTGCTTTATAAAACATACAGAACCGGAAAAAATCACTATTTACCTAAACCGAGGTATAGTGGTGATTCAATACAATCACATAAATTCAACTATGAATTCGCTAATAACTTTTCTAAAAATTGGTATATTTCGTTGAAATCTTCTTTAAATTGTGTAGTTAATTGCTCCCCACATTTCCTTATAGTTTTCTGAGTGAATTCGTTACGTTATATATATGATTTTCATATTTTCACTCTATTTCTTACTTAAATTCATCAATAAAAACACGTATTCATCTATTGCACGGCTGAAAATAGGCCTTTTCCTTTTTAATTTTCTATTTAAATAGTGTAACCAATTGCCCCCCGTAATCTTATATAGTTTTCTTGGTTGATTCCTAACGTTATATTATATATAATTTTCATATTTTCAGTCTCTTATTTACGTGAATTCATCAATAAAAACACGTATTCATCTATAACTCGGCTGAAAAGTGGCCTTTTCCCTTTAAATTTTCTATTTAAATAGTGTAACTAACAGCCCCCCATAATTTAATACAGTTTTCTTGGGTAATTCCTAACGTTATATATATATATATATATATATATATATATATATATATATATATATATATATATATATATATATATATAATTTTCTTATTTTCAGTCTCTTATTAACGTGAATTCATCAATAAAAACACGTATTCATCTATAACTCGGCTGAAAAGTGGCCTTTTCCGTTCAAATTTTCTTTGTTAATAGTGTACTTATCCGCCCCCCGCATTTACTATAGTTTTTATAATAAATTTCTACCGCTAAAATATTGATTTCCTCATAATTCCTTTTCCCATAACGTAATTTCCTAAAATTTTTTAAATTTTTCAAATCTTCATTTATTTCGCTCTTTTTGCTTTTATTAGGTCCTTCTCGTGTAGAAAAAACCCATCTGCACTCTTATTTGCTTTATAAAATATACAGAACTAGAAAAGATCACAATAATCACATAAATTCAACTATAAATTCGCTAATAACTTTTCTAAAAATTGGTATATTTCATTCAAATCTTCTTTAAATTCTTTAGTTAATTGCTCCCTACATTTTTTTTATAGTTTTCTTGGTTAATTCCCAACGTTATATATACAATTTTCATATTTTCATTCTATTATTTACGTGAATTCATCAATAAAAACACGTATTCATCTATAACTCGGCTGAAAAGTGGCCTTTTCCTTTTAATGTTACTATTTAAATAGTGTAACTAACTGCCCATCGTAATCCTGTATAGTTTTCTTGGTTAATTCCTAACGTTATAATATATATAATTTTCATATTTTCAGTCTCCTATTTACATGAATTTACCAATAAAAACCCGTATTCGTCTATAACTCGGCTGAAAAGTGGCCTTTTCCTTTTAAATTTTCAATTTAAATAGTGTAACCAACTGCCCTTCATAATTTAATACAGTTTTCTTGGTTAATTCCTAGCGTTATATATATATATATATATATATATATATATATATATATATATATATATATATATATATATATATATATATATATATATATATATATATATATATATATATATAATTTTCTTATTTTCAGTCTCTTATTAACGTAAATTCATCAATAAAAACACGTTTTCATTTATAACTCGGCTGAAAAGTGGCCTTTTCCTTTTGAATTTTCTATTGAAATAGTGTAACTAACTGCCCCCCGTAATCCTATACAGTTTTTTTGGTTAATTCCTAACGTTATATATATGTATATATATGTATATATATATATATATATATATATATATATATATATATATATATATATATATATATATATATATATAATTTTCATATTTTCAGTCTCCTATTTACGTGAATTCATCAATAAAAACACGTATTCATCTATAACTCGCCTGAAAAGTGGCCTTTTCCGTTTAAATTTTATTTTTTAATAGTTTATTTAACGGCCCCCCGTATTTATCTATAGTTTATATAATAAATTTCTACCGCCAAAATATTGACTTCCACATAATTTGTTTTCAAATAATCGTAATTTCCTAAAATTTTTAAAATTTTTCAAATCTTCATTTCTTTCGCTCTTTTTGCTTTTATTAGGTCCTTCTAGTGTAGAAAAAACCCATCTGCACTCTTATTTGCTTTATAAAACAAACATAACTGGAAAAAAATCACTATTTACCTAAACCGAGGTATAGTGGTCAATCAATACAACCACATAAATTCAACAATAAATTCGCTAATAACTTTTCTAAAAATTGGTATATTTCGTTCAAATCTTCTTTAAATTGCGTAGTTAATTGCTCCCCACATTTCCTTATAGTTTTCTCAGTAAATTCGTAACGTTATATATTTAATTTTCATATTATCAATTTATTTCTTACTTAAATTCATCAATAAAAACACGTATTCATCTATAGCACGGCTGAAAATTGGCCTTTTCCTTTTAAATTTTCTATTTATATAGTGTAACTAATTGCCATCCGTAAATATATATAGCTTTCTTGGTTAGTTACTAACTTTATATTATAATTTTCATATTTTCAGTCTCTTATTTACGTGAATTCATCAATAAAACACGTATTCATTTATAACTCGGCTGAAAAGTGGCCTTTTCCTTTTGAATTTTCTATTTAAATAGTGTGACTAACTGCCATCCGTAATCCTATACAGTTTTTTTGGTTAATTCCTAACGTTATATATATAATTTTCATATTTTCAGTCTCTTATTTACGTGAATTCATCAATAAAAACACGTATTCATCTATAACTCGCCTGAAAAGTGGCCTTTTCCGTTTAAATTTTCTTTTTTAACAGTGTATTTAACGGCCCCCCGTATTTATCTATATTTTATATAATAAATTTCTACCACTAAAATATTGATTTCCACATAATTTGTTTTCCCATTATCGTAATTTCCTAAAATTTTTTAAAATTTCTAAAACCTTCATTTCTTTCGCTCTTTTTGCTTTTATTAGGTCCTTCTAGTGTAGAAAAAACCAATCTGCACTCTTATTTGCTATTTAAAACATACAGAACTGGAAAAAATCGCTATTTACCTAAACCGAGGTATAGTGGTCAATCAATACAATAACATAAATTCAACTATAAATTCGCTAATAACTTTTCTAAAAATTGTTATATTTCCTTCAAATCTTCTTTAAATTGTGAAGTTAATTGCTCTCCACATTTCCTTATAGTTTTCTCAGTAAATTTGTTACGTTATATATTTAGTTTTCATATTTTAAGTCTATTTTTTACTTAAATTCATCAATAAAAACACGTATTCATCTATTGCACGGCTGTTAATAGGCCTTTTCCTTTTTAATTTTCTATTTAAATAGTGTAACTAATTGCCCCCCGTAATCCTATATAGTTTTCTTGGTAAGTTCCTAACGTTATATTATAATTTTCATATTTTCAGTCTCTTATTTACGTGAATTCATCAATAAAAACACGTATTCATCTATAACTCGGCTGAAAAGTGGGCTTTTCCTTTAAAATTTTCTATTTAAATAGTGTAACTAACCGCCCCCCGTAATCCTATACAGTTTTCTTAGTTAATTCCTAACGTTATATATATAATTTTCATATTTTCAGTCTCTTATTTACGTGAATTCATCAATAAAACACGTATTCATCTATAACTCGGCTGAAAAGTGGCCTTTTCCGTTTAAATTTTCTTTGTTAATAGTGTATTTAACCGCCTCCCGTATTTATCTATTGTTTTTATTATATATTTCGTTCGAAATATATGTTATATATTTCGTAAAAATCTTCTTTAAATTGTGTAGTTAATTGCTCCCCACATTTCCTTATAGTTTTCTCAGTAAATTTGTTACGTTATATATTTAATTTTCATTTTTTCAGTCTATTTCTTACTTAAATTCATCAATAAAAACACGTATTCATCTATTGCACGGCTGTTAATAGGCATTTTCCTTTTTAATTTTCCATTTAAATAGTGTAACTAACTGCCCCCCGTAATTTTGTATAGTTTTCTTGGTTAATTCCTAACGTTATATTATATATAATTTTCATATTTTCAGTCTCTTATTTACGTGAATTTACCAATAAAAACACGTTTTCATCTATAACTCGGCTGAAAAGTGGCTTTTTCCTTTAAATTTTCTATTTAAATAGTGTAACTAACTGCCCCCCATAATTTAATACAGTTTTCTTGGTTAATTCCTAACGTTATATATATAATTTTCATATTTTCAGTCTCTTATTTACGTGAATTCATCAATAAAAACACGTATTCATCTATAACTCGCCTGAAAAGTGGCCTTTTCCGTTTAAATTTTCTTTTTTAACAGTGTATTTAACGGCCCCCCGTATTTATCTATATTTTATATAATAAATTTCTACCACTAAAATATTGATTTCCACATAATTTGTTTTCCCATTATCGTAATTTCCTAAAATTTTTTAAAATTTCTAAAACCTTCATTTCTTTCGCTCTTTTTGCTTTTATTAGGTCCTTCTAGTGTAGAAAAAACCAATCTGCACTCTTATTTGCTATATAAAACATACAGAACTGGAAAAAATCGCTATTTACCTAAACCGAGGTATAGTGGTCAATCAATACAATAACATAAATTCAACTATAAATTCGCTAATAACTTTTCTAAAAATTGTTATATTTCCTTCAAATCTTCTTTAAATTGTGAAGTTAATTGCTCTCCACATTTCCTTATAGTTTTCTCAGTAAATTTGTTACGTTATATATTTAGTTTTCATATTTTAAGTCTATTTTTTACTTAAATTCATCAATAAAAACACGTATTCATCTATTGCACGGCTGTTAATAGGCCTTTTCCTTTTTAATTTTCTATTTAAATAGTGTAACTAATTGCCCCCCGTAATCCTATATAGTTTTCTTGGTAAGTTCCTAACGTTATATTATAATTTTCATATTTTCAGTCTCTTATTTACGTGAATTCATCAATAAAAACACGTATTCATCTATAACTCGGCTGAAAAGTGGGCTTTTCCTTTAAAATTTTCTATTTAAATAGTGTAACTAACCGCCCCCCGTAATCCTATACAGTTTTCTTAGTTAATTCCTAACGTTATATATATAATTTTCATATTTTCAGTCTCTTATTTACGTGAATTCATCAATAAAACACGTATTCATCTATAACTCGGCTGAAAAGTGGCCTTTTCCGTTTAAATTTTCTTTGTTAATAGTGTATTTAACCGCCTCCCGTATTTATCTATTGTTTTTATTATATATTTCGTTCGAAATATATGTTATATATTTCGTAAAAATCTTCTTTAAATTGTGTAGTTAATTGCTCCCCACATTTCCTTATAGTTTTCTTAGTAAATTTGTTACGTTATATATTTAATTTTCATTTTTTCAGTCTATTTCTTACTTAAATTCATCAATAAAAACACGTATTCATCTATTGCACGGCTGTTAATAGGCATTTTCCTTTTTAATTTTCCATTTAAATAGTGTAACTAATTGCCCCGCGTAATCCTATATAGTTTTCTTGGTTAATTCCTAACGTTATATTATATATAATTTTCATATTTTCAGTCTCTTATTTACGTGAATTCATCAATAAAAACACGTATTCATCTATAACTCGGCTGAAAAGTGGCCTTTTACTTTTTAATTTTCTATTTAAATAGTGCAAATAACTGCCCCCCGTAATCCTATACAGTTTTCTTGGTTAATTCCTAACGTTTTATATATAATTTTCATATTTTCAGTCTCTTATTTACGTGAATTCATCAATAAAAACACGTATTCATCTATAACTCGGCTGAAAAGTGGCCTTTTCCGTTTAAGTTTTTTTTGTTAATAGTGTATTTAACCGCCCCCCGTATTTATCTTAAGTTTTTATAATAAATATCTACCGCTAAAATATTGATTTCCACATAATTCGTTTTCCCATAATCGTAATTTCCTAAAATTTTTAAAATTTTTCAAATTTTCATTTCTTTCGCTCTTTTTGCTTTTATTAGGTCCTTCTAGTGTAGAAAAAACCCATCTGCACTCCTATTTGCTTAATAAAGCATACAGAACTGGAAAAAAACACTATTTACCTAAACCGAGGTATAGTGGTCAATCAATACAATAACATAAATTCAACTATAAATTCGCTAATAACTTTTCTAAAAATTGGTATATTTCGTTCAAATCTTCTTTAAATTGCGTAGTTAATTGCTCCCCACATTTCTTTATAGTTTTCTCAGTAAATTCGTAACGTTATATGTTTAATTTTCATATTATCAGTCTATTTCTTACTTAAATTCATCAATAAAAACACGTATTCATCTATAGCACGGCTGAAAATTGGCCTTTTCCTTTTAAATTTTCTATTTATATAGTGTAACTAATTGCCTCCCGTAAATATATATAGTTTTATTTGTTAATTCCTAACGTTATATTATAATTTTCATATTTTCAGTCTCTTATTTACGTGAATTCATCAATAAAAACACGTATTCATTTATAACTCGGCTGAAAAGTGGCCTTTTCCTTTTGAATTTTCTATTTAAATAGTGTAACTAACTGTATATACGACGTACCGTTTTGTTCAAAATACTTAAAGAGCGTTCTTCTGGGTCGTTCGCGGGCTTTCTAGCCGACACTCCCAGAGATTCCAAACTAAAATAATCCTTGATCAATTTATCCATATCTTCCTCCTTCTTGGCGGAAATGTGGTTAACGATCTTGATCGGTTTAATACCACCCGATATGTGACCATGTAAAACCCATCCAAGTTTGGTGAGCGATGCTACAGGTAGGTTCTTACCTCCTGAAATTAATTCACGAGTAACTATGAGATGCCAATTGTCCTGACCAATTAATATGGTAGGTTTGGACCTCTCATACATCAACTCATCCTTAATCGGTGTCAAATGAGAACACCGTTGCAATAATTCTCGGCTTACCGACTGAGGAGAAAGGTTAAGTGACTTAATTGTTTGTACACTTATCTCTTCTAAGTCGCTCGAGTAAATGCCTTTTATCTTAACGTTTAAGCGATACGAAGTGTCGTCATTAATTCGCTTACCTCCCACGGCTTCGATACGTAATCACTCTTTACGTCCGCGAGGCGCTAATTTCTGAGCCATACACTCCTCTATGAGTGTCATGGTCGATCCCTCATCCAGAAGAGCTGTTGTCTTGACCTTTCCTCTAGGTCCATACAACTCGACAGGTATAATCTTTAAGTATGCACATGCCAGTGCATTCACTGTACTAACAGTTGTGATCTGAGCATCTTTACCCCCCTCGTCCCCTTGTGGCGAGGTATTTTCATTGGGGTATCGGTGTAGCATTCGATGATGTGACATTCTACATCCCTCTACACCACATTTTTTCGCTTTGCACTCTAACCTCCTATGGTTAGGTGACAAACATTGGAAACATACTTTCGCTTTTTTGACCGCTTCCCATTTCTCGCGAATATTCATGTCCTTAAACTTGTAACAACTCACTATAGAGTGCTCCTTGTTGCATATAACACACTTATGTGTTACCCGACTTACAGGCTTGTCCTGGGTTGTCATAACCACTTGTCGGTTGTGCCCTTTATTATTTCGGCGTTCTAGACGCTCGCTCGAATTACTTCGGCGCATATAGCGCTCGCTCACGGCACAGCTGCGTACACCTCCCTTTGCAGTGTGTACAGTTTGCTTCCTGAATTCAGGACGCTTCCTTTTTTCAGGCGCATTTTCATTGTTTAAGGACGTTCCAAATTGTTCACTCAATAAATTTAAAAACTTGGCCATCTTCTGTAACTCTGGCTCCAAAGGATACTGAGCTCGATATTCAAACCATTTAAATTTAATCATAGTTCCGAGTTTCTCCACTATGCGGCTCACTAACTCCGGTGAGTACAAATACTGTGGTTGATTCAACGCTTGTATCGTGGCAACCACGTTCGTAATACGACTTGCAAAAGATCCTATATTCCGGCAATCTTCTGCCAATCTTGGCATACGCTTTACATTCTCGATTTCGGCTAGAATGAGCATCTCAACCCTACCGAATCTTCTTTCGAGAGCGTTCATTATTTCTTCCGGTTCACACAAAGTAAATAACAGCGACTTTACCGCCTCTTTAGCGGTGCCCTTCAATGCCCTCCTAAGGCGTGCAACATTTTGCACCCCTGAAAATTGGCTTCTTGTGTCTTCAAACACCGTTTTGAAAATTATCCATTCACCCGGGTCCCCATCGAACACCGGTAATTCCTGGAGGAAATGAAGTTGGGAAGACTTATCTTTACCAGCTATTTTTATTGCACTCACAATCGCTTCGGTCAATTCTGACACCTCACTCGCGTGTGTTTTCTGTGCATTTCCTTGGTTGCGCTCGATCTCCGCCCCTTTGCGGCGTGATCCTTTACGCGCTTCCTTATCAGTAATATCGGGTTGTGCTACACTAACCGGCGCGCTCATTATGGTCTGCTGAACCCAACTCCTTACGAAAGGTTCCACCTGAGTATTCCGCTCTTCATCATCCTCACTCGAGTCGATCTCCTCTTCTCGGTTGAGTCGTGCCAACTCCAATTGAGACTTGGCTAAGGCAGCAGCTGCCTGTGCTCGTTCGAGCTCTGAGCGTTCGAATTTAATCCGCGCCTCTAATTCGGCTTTCAGCCTCGCCGATCGCGATGACCTACTACCTCTCTGTGACCCTTTATCACTAGTGTGCCCGATTACTGTCCTTGACGATGCCGCTTCTACGGTCCTTTGACCTACTTTTTCGACCACCGTTTCACTCCTGGATATAACGGATTGTTGTGCGGTGCTGGCCTGCGTACCACTGGTGTCCGTCCTGTTGCTTGTCGTTGCCATGGACGTCCCTGAGTCCCACGTGCATGTGGACGTGTCGGTGGTGGCTCCACTTGAAGGAGTTGCTCCATTTGACGCAGTAGCTGTGGTCGCTCCAGATGGTTCCGCTTCTTTAGCTTTTCTTGAGAGCCCTGTTCTTGTCCTGCTCCCTTCGCTTCTCCCTGTCTGGTCCTGTGCCTTCTTCATCTTGCAGGAAGGAGATTGTTGGCCTACGGTTCCTAACTGTCCCTACGGTCCCTACAACCCCTTACCTACAACCCTTCTACACCCCAACCTAACACCACTACCCCTCCCCCCCTTATCTCCCAACCCTACAACCCTACTACCACCCTAACAGCCCTATCAGCCTTATCAATCCTGGACGGGGCCTACCGAGGTGAGCCGTCCAGGGATGGAGTCGTGCAGGAATGGAATGGAGGAAAGGTTTAGGAACTGTCCCGCCAAGGAATATGACGAAACAGTCAAGCGGTAGTGCAAGCGCAGTCTCGCTCGAGAGAACTGCTCCACCCGAAGGTGTTGTGCCAGAGCCCGACCGTTTGGCACCGTTTGGTGGTCGGGATGTATGCTATGCTCGCCGCCCAGTTGCCGGTGACGCTTCGTCCGAGCGCCCTCCTCCGGCCGCGATGCAGTCAGGTGCCCACGCGCACCCTCGCCTGGCAGCAGCAGCGGTGGATGCTTCTTCTTGCACCCTGATGACCCGACAGGAAAATGCCGGACACGGTCGTCCGACAGGAAATGCCGAGCACGCTTGCCCGACAGGAAAAATGCCAAGCCCTGCTTGGCCACGATGAGTGCCTTCACAAGACACCTGCGCCCGGCTGCGATACGTGCCCCATGCGAGCACACGCCCCAGGCCGCAATCCCGGTTTTCTTTCTTCCGGTAGTTCCAGGTCCAGTCCTTCAGCGCTGACGTCCTGGTCTTCTGGCCTTTGGTCCTATTGCTTCAGCTCAAACCTCCGGCTTCCTTCGGTTGCTGATCTTCACTCGGCTCCGAAGGTCTTCTTTTCCACAACCAGCAGTCCACAGCTGGTTCCTTGATCCAGCTGGCGGGGTTTGGGTGGTACTTTTGATCCGGCTCCGAAGGTCCAAATGAAAAAGAACCAGACGGGCGGGAACGTTCGATAAAGAAACAGAAGGGAGGAATCGAGGCTTCTCTCGATCCGGCCTCCTATAACGCCTACGTTGGGTTCGGGAACAACGTATGTGATCTCCGCAACGGAGTAACACACTAGGGCGATAACCTCTTTCTTTTTCAGCAAGTAGGTTCAGACGGGGATTACGGGTCTTCCGAAGTCGTCCCAGTCCCGACGCCTTAATTCTTCGATGTGGACTGTATAACTTTAGGGATGAATTACTTGGGAATAAAACAGCAATTATCTTCAAACCGTTCCATGAGAGAGTAATCACCTTCCCTATCACTTCCCTACACTTTTTCTTCTTATTGACTGCTGGTTCTTCACTTTTCCCGAAGGATTTTCTTATTTTTCCGAACTAATTCCCCGAACTATTTCCCCCGAACGAATTGCAATAAACCCGTTCACTAAGCTACCCCCAGAGCTATACGCGAAAGTGAGCCGCGCCATTCGCGTGCCTGCGCAACTTAATTACATGAATTTGTACTATTACTCTCTCACGTTTCACTTAATTTCTTTATTCATTTAAGTCGTACACAAATACAAGTTATCTATTTAGATAGTACAAAACAATATCTACACCATGATATACATTATATTTTCGTATCAAAAAAATCCTTTAATTTACAAAACAAAATGTGCCTATTTTAATCACAAATTCAAGGTCCAAACTTCTTAAATATTTAACACAGAAAGTTATAACAATGTTTCCCACTTGAATTTATACATATGTTAACTAATACAATAGTTTAATTTACATTTTCTCTATTTATTTCACTATTTAAAACAATTTTAAATTTCTTATACAAAACTATCATTATTTCACTTATACACAGGAATTTTCACATAAAAATAACACAGAATTCACCTTTTTAGCACGTACAATCAACCTGAAATGTTTTACAAGTAATTTTTACATAAATTGCTGAAATTACAAACATTTTAAATTTTTACATATTTGGCCTCCTAGGGGCGTGGTCAGCGTGCTTCCGTGAACTCACACTATTTGAACAACTAACTTTGCACGGCTCTCGGCTATCAGAAAAAATGAAAGTCTGAAATACACTTAATTTTAACAATATTAGATAAATAAGTGCTTCTACATAATTTTCAAACAGTAGGAAACTATCTCTGATAAGATTCTTATCAGTTATCATGTTTCTTATCAGATAACAATACAAGTGAATGTTTTCATTAATCAATCATAACAAATAGGCATTTGTTTTCGTACAAAACGTATCATACTTATTCAAGACAATACTTATGCAATTAACATCCGTTAATTCTGTTTATGCACAGAGTGATCATCTCGACCGGGGAACAAATCCGATCTCTAACTTCACTTTAATATTCCTTTGAATTTACATCGTTGGAAAGACGATTTCAACCGGGGAACAAATCCGGTAACATAATTTATAACATAAAATTCCCTATATGAATTTATTGAAAGATATTACTTAGAAAACAGTAAACTAGTCCAGCCTGGCAGTCGAACCCAAGACCTTCATATCATTAATTCGACATTACTTTAAGATTTAACTAAGCATTTTCTTATCAGAACATTTCTATCGGACAATGCGTCTTTGAAAAGTTATTCGTCATCGGTTGACTTAATAAACTGAAATATTCTTATAGGCGCGTCGCCAACAATAATTTTCATATTTTCAGTCTCTTATTTACGTGAATTCATCAATAAAAACACGTATTCATCTATAACTCGGCTGAAAAGTGGCCTTTTCCTTTTAAATTTTCTATATACATAGTGTTACTAACTGCCTTCGTAATCCTGTACAGTTTTCTTAGTTAATTCTTAACGTAATATATATAATTTTCATATTTTCACTCTCTTATTTACGTGGATTCATCAATAAAAACACGTATTCATCTATAACTCGGCTGAAAAGTGGCCTTTACATTTTAAATTTACTACTTAAATAGTGTAACTAATTGCCCTTCGTAATTCAATACAGTTTTCTTGGTTAATTCTCAACGTTATATATACAATTTTCATATTTCAGTCTCTTATTTACGTGAATTCATCAATTAAAACACGTATTCATCTATAACTCGGCTGAAAAGTGGCCTTTTCCTTTTAAATTTACTATTTAAATAGTGTAACTAACTGCCCATCGTAATCCTGTATAGTTTGCTTGGTTAATTCCTAACGTTATATTATATATAATTTTCATATTTTCAGTCCCTTATTTACGTGAATTTACCAATAAAAACACGTATTCATCTATAACTCGGCTGAAAAGTGGCCTTTTCCTTTTAAATTTACTATTTAAATAGTGTAACTAACTGCCCTTCGTAATTTAATACAGTTTTCTTGGTTAATTCCCAAAGTTATATATACAATTTTCATATTTTCAGTCTCTTATTTACGTGAATTCATCAATAAAAACGCGTATTCATCTATAACTCGGCTGAAAAGTGGCCTTTTCCTTTTAAATTTACTATTTAAATAGTGTAACTAACTGCCCATCGTAATCCTGTATAGTTTTCTTGGTTAATTCCTAACGTTATATTATATATAACTTTCATATTTTCAGTCTCTTATTTACGTGAATTCATCAATAAAAACACGTATTCATCTATAACTCGGCTGAAAAGTGGCCTTTTCCGTTCAAATTTTCTTTGTTAATAGTGTACTTAACCGCCCCCCGCATTGACTATAGTTTTTATAATAAATTTCTACCGCTAAAATATGGATTTCCACATAATTCTTTTTCCCATAATCGTAATTTCCTAAAATTTTTAAAAATTTTCAAATCTTCATTTATTTCGCTCTTTTTGCTTTTATTAGGTCCTTCTAGTGTAGAAAAAACCCATCTGCACTCTTATTTGCTTTATAAAACATACAGAACTGAAAAAATCACTATTGACCTAAACCTAGGTATAGTGGTCAATCAATACAATCACATAAATTCAACTATAAATTCGCTAATAACTTTTCTAAAAATTGGTATATTTCGTTCAAATCTTTAGTTAATTGCTTCCCACATTTTTTATAGTTTTCTCAGTAAATTCGTAACGTAATATATTTAATTTTAATATTTTCAGTCTATTTCTTACATAAATTCATCAATAAAAACACGTATTCATCTATAACTCGGCTGAAATGTGGCCTTTTCCTTTTAAATTTTCTATTTAAATAGTGTAACTAACTACCCCCCGTAATCCTATAGTCTTCTTGGTTAACTCCTAACGTTATATATATATATATATATATATATATATATATATATATATATATATATATATATATATATATATATATATAATTTTCATATTTTCAGTCTTTTATTTACGTGAATTCATCACTAAAAACACGTATTCATCTATAACTCGGCTGAAAAGTGGCCTTTTCCTTTTACATTTTCTATTTAAATAGTGTAACTAACTGCCCTTCGTAATTTAATACAGTTTTCTTGGTTAATTTCTGACGTTA
Organism: Parnassius smintheus behrii; assembly: GCA_036936625.1. NCBI lineage: Eukaryota > Metazoa > Arthropoda > Insecta > Lepidoptera > Papilionidae > Parnassius > Parnassius smintheus. The sequence continues at coordinate 34,026,744 of JAUPFT010000027.1, forward strand.
TATATATATATAATTTTCATATTTTCAGTCTCTTATTTACGTGAACTCATCAATAAAAACACGTATTCATCTATAACTCGGCTGAAAAGTGGCCTTTTCATTTTAAATTTACTATTTAAATAGTGTAACTAACTGCCCCCCGTAATTTTGTATAGTTTTCTTGGTTAATTCCTAACGTTATATTATATATAATTTTCATATTTTCAGTCTCTTATTTACGTGAATTTACCAATAAAAACACGTTCTCATCTATAACTCGGCTGAAAAGTGGCTTTTTCCTTTAAATTTTCTATTTAAATAGTGTAACTAACTGCCCCCCATAATTTAATACAGTTTTCTTGGTTAATTCCTAACGTTATATATATAATTTTCATATTTTTATAATTAATTAAATTTAATTTTGTATTCATCTTTTCAATTCTATATTCATCTATAACTTAAATAAATTATAATTTTATATTCATCTATAACTCGGCTGAAAAGTGGCCTTTTCCGTTTAAATTTTCTTTGTTGATAATGTATTTAACCGCACCCCGTATTTATTCTATTGTTTTTATAATAAATTTATACCGCTAAAATATTGATTTCCACATAATTCCTTTTCCCATAATCGTAATTTTCTAAAATTTTTAAAATTTTTTAATCTTCATTTCTTTCGCTCTTTTTGCTTTTATTAGGTCTGTCTAGCATAGAAACTACCATCTGCACTCTTTTTTGCTTTATAAAACATACAGAACTGGAAAAAATCACTATTCACCTAAACCGAGGTATAGTGGTCAATCAATACAATCACATAAATTCTAATATAAATTCGCTAATAATTTTTCTAAAAATTGGTATATTTCGTTCAAATCTTCTTTAAATAGTGTAGTTAATTGCTCCCCACATTTCCCTTTAGTTTTCTCAGTAAATTCGTAACGTTATATACTTAATTTTCATATTTTCAGTCTATTTCTTACTTAAATTCATCAATAAAAATACGTATTCATCTATTGCACGGCTGAAAATAGGCCGTTCCCTTTTTAATTTTCTATTTAAATAGTGTAACCAATTGCCCCCCGTAATCCTATATAGCTTTCTTGGTTAATTCCTAACGTAATATATATAATTTTCATATTTACAGTCTCTTTTTTACGTGAATTCAACAATAAAAAGTATTCATCTATAACTCGGCTGAAAAGTGGCCTTTTCCGTTTAAAATTTCTTTGTTAATAGTATATTTAACCATTCCCCGTATTTATCTATAGTTTTTATAATAAATTTTCAATTTAAATAGTGTAACTAACTGCCCTCCGTAACCCTCTACAGTTTTCTTGGTTAATTCCTGGCGTTATATATATAATTTTCATATTTTCAGTCTCTTATTTACGTGAATTCATCGATAAAAATACGTATTCTTCATAACTCGGCTGAAAAGTGGCCTTTTACCTTTAAATTTTCTATTTAACTAGTGAAACTAACTGCCCCCCGTAATCCTATACAGTTTTCTTGGTTGATTCCTAACGTTTTATATATAATTTTCATATTTTCAGTCTCTTATTTACGTGAATTCATCAATAAAAACACGTATTCATCTATAACTCGGCTGAAAAGTGGCCCTTCCCTTTTAAATTTTCTTTTTTAATAGTGTATTTAACCGCCCCCCGTATTTATCTATAGTTTTTATAATAAATTTCTACCGCTAAAATATTGATTTCCACATAATTCGTTTTCCCATAATCGTAATTTCCTAAAATTTTTAAAATTTTTCAAATCTTCATTTCTTTCGCTCTTTTTGCTTTTATTAGGTCCTTCTAGTGTAAAAAAAACCCGTCTGCACTCTTATTTGCTTTATAAAACATACAGAACTGGAAAAAATCACTATTTACCTAAACCGAGTTATAGTGATCAATCAATACAATCACATAAATTCAACTATAAATTCGCTAATAACTTTTCTAAAAATTGTTATATTTCGTTCAAATCTTCTTTAAATTGTGAAGTTAATTGTTCTCTACATTTCCTTTTAGTTTTCTTAGTAAATTCGTTACGTTATATATTTAATTTTCATATTTTCAGTCTATTTCTTACTTAAATTCATCAATAAAAACAAGTATTCGTCTATTGCACGGCTGTTAATAGGCCTTTTCCTTTTTAATTTTCTATTTAAATAGTGTAACTAATTGCTTTGCTTAATCCTATATGGTTTTCTTGGTTAATTCCTAACGTTATATTATATATAATTTTCATATTTTCAGTCTCTTATTCACGTGAATTCATCAATAAAAACAGGGATTCATCTATAACTCGGCTGAAAAGTTGCCTTTTCCGTTTAAATTTTCTTTTTTAATAGTGTATTTAACCGCCCCCCGTATTTATCTATAGTTTTTATAATAAATTTCTACCGCCAAAATATTGATTTCCACATAATTCGTTTTCCCATAATCGTAATTTCCTAAAAATTTTAAAATTTCTTAAATCTTCATTTCTTTCGCTCTTTTTGCTTTTATTAGGTCCTTCTAGTGTACAAAAAACCCATCTGCACTCTTATTTGCTTTATAAAACATACAGAACTGGAAAAAATCACTATTTACCTAAACCGAGGTATAGTGGTGATTCAATACAATCACATAAATTCAACTATGAATTCGCTAATAACTTTTCTAAAAATTGGTATATTTCGTTCAAATCTTCTTTATATTGTGTAGTTAATTGCTCCCCACATTTCCTTATAGTTTTCTGAATAAATTCGTTATGTTATATATATGATTTTCATATTTTCACTCCATTTCTTACTTAAATTCATCAATAAAAACACGTATTCATCTATTGCACGGCTGAAAATAGGCCTTTTCCTTTTTAATTTTCTATTTAAATAGTGTAATTAACTGTCCTCCGTAATCCTATACAGTTTTCTTGGTTAATTCCTAACGTTTTATATTTAATTTTCATATTTTCAGTCTCTTATTTACGTGAATTCATCAATAAAAACACGTATTCATCTATAACTCGGCTGAAAAGTGGCCTTTTCCGTTTAAATTTTCTTTGTTAATAGTGTATTTAACCGCCCCCGTATTTATCTATAGTTTTTATAATAAATTTTCACCACTAAAGTATTGATTTCCACATAATTCTTATTCCCATAATCGTAATTTCCTAAAATTTTTAAAATTTTTCAAATCTTCATTTCTTTCGCTCTTTTGGCTTTTATTAGGTCCATCTAGTGTAGAAACTACCATCTGCACTCTTTTTTGCTTTATAAAACATACAGAACTGGAAAAAATCACTATTTACCTAAACCGAGTTATAGTGGTCAATCAATACAATCACATTAATTCAACTATAAATGGCGAATTTATTATTATTAAATTTTCTTTTTTATTAAATTTTATATTATTAAATTTTCTTTTTTAATAGTGTATTTAACCGCCCCCCGTATTTATCTATAGTTTTTATAATAAATTTCTACCGCCAAAATATTGATTTCCACATAATTCGTTTTCCCATAATCGTAATTTCCTAAAAATTTTAAAATTTCTTAAATCTTCATTTCTTTCGCTCTTTTTGCTTTTATTAGGTCCTTCTAGTGTACAAAAAACCCATCTGCACTCTTATTTGCTTTATAAAACATACAGAACTGGAAAAAATCACTATTTACCTAAACCGAGGTATAGTGGTGATTCAATACAATCACATAAATTCAACTATGAATTCGCTAATAACTTTTCTAAAAATTAGTATTTTTCGTTCAAATCTTCTTTAAATTGTGTAGTTAATTGCTCCCCACATTTCCTTATAGTTTTCTCAGTAAATTCGTAACGTTATATATTTCTTTTCATATTTTCAGTCTAGTACTTACAAAAATTCATCAATAAAAACACGTTTTCATCTATAAATGGGCTGAACAGTGGCATTTTCCTTTTTAATTTTCTGTTTAAATAGTGTAACTAACTGCCCCCCGTAATCCTATACAGATTTATTGGTTAATTCCTAACGTTATATATATATATATATATATATATATATATATATATATATATATATATATATATATATATATATATATATATATATATATATATATTCATATATATATATTTCTTATTTTCAGTCTCTTATTTACAGGAATTCATCAATAAAAACACGTGTTCATCCATAACTCGGCTGAAAAGTGGTCTTTTCCTTTTAAATTTTCTATTTAAATAGTGTAACTAAATGCCCCCCGTAATCCTATACAGTTTTCTTGGTTAGTTCCTAACGTTATATATAATTTTCATATTTTCAGTCTCTTATTTACGTGAATTCATCAATAAAAACAAGTATTCATCTATAACTCGGCTGAAAAGTGGCCTTTTCCGTTTAAATTTTCTTTGTTAATAGTGTATTTAACCGCCCCTTGTATTTATCTATAGTTTTTATATTAAATTTCTACCGCTAAAATATTGATTTCCACATAATTCGTTTTCCCATAATCGTAATTTCCTAAAATCAATATCAATAAAATCACGTATTCATCTATTGCACGGCTGAAAATAGGCCTTTTCCTTTCGTATTTTCTATTTAAATAGTGTAACTAATTGCCCCCCGTAATCCTGTATAGTTTTCTTGGTTAATTCCTAACGTTATATTATATATAATTTTCATATTTTCAGTCTCTTATTTACGTGAATTCATCAATAAAAACACGTATTCATCTATAACTCGGCTGAAAATTGGCCTTTTCCTTTTAAATTTTCTATTTAAATAGTGTAACTAACTGCTCCCGTAATCCTATACAGTTTTCTTGGTTAATTCTTAACGTTATATATATAATTTTCATATTTTCAGTCTCTTATTTACGTGAATTCATCAATAAAAACACGTATTCATCTATAACTCGGCTGAAAAGTGGCCTTTTCCGTTTAAATTTTCTATTTAAATAGTGTAATTAATTGCCCCCCGTAATCCTATATAGTTTCCTTGGTTAATTCCTAACGTTATACATATACATATATATATGTATATATATATATATATATATATATATATATATATATATATATATATATATATATATATATATATATATGTATATATATATATATATATATATATATATATATATATATATATATATATATATATATATATATATAACATAATATAACATAAACACTCACGCCTGTCACCCAGAGGGGTAGGCAGAGACTACGGACTTCCATTTGGCACGATCCTGACATACCTCTTTCGCCTCCTTTACATCCATATATCTACGCATACATGCTCGTCGTTTAAGGGTACTTCTAACGTGGCCCATTTTCAAAATATCGCCAATTTGGTCGATATACTTTTTTCTAGGGCGTCCCTTTCCGACTCGGCCATTCACATCTGCCATATAAATTATCTTTGTCACTCTTTCCTCATTCATTCTTTCTACGTGACCAAACCACCGAAGCATTCCTTTCTTAATCCTGGTCACAACATCATCTTGCATACCACATTTATCTCTTATCACGCAATTTCTCACCCTGTCATTCAGATTAAACCCTAGCATATTCCTTAAAGACCGCATTTCTATAGCATTTATTCTACTTTCGTGCTTCTTCTGCCACACCCAGCTTTCACTACCATACATTAAAATAGGGACTAACACAGCATTATGAATTACCATACGTGCCTGTTTTGACACATTCTGGTTCTTCATAATAGAGTGTAGTGCCCCATTCACTCTATTCCCTGCATTTACTCGTCGTTCTATTTCCCTATCATATCTACCATCCCTGCTAAATACACATCCCAAATACACAAACTCATCCACTTGCTCAATTAACTCTCCTTCTATTCTTATTTCACATACCGTTTTGCTTTCTTCTCTTTCAAAAACCATCACTTTCGTCTTACTTGCGTTCACTTTCATTCCCCTTTCTTTCAATTCCCAGTTCATTAATGTAACCATCATTTGCAACTCTGCCGCCGATGACGCAAGTATGACTTGATCATCGGCATACAAAAGGCATTTGACGGTTAACTCGCCCATTCTTAACCCACATTCTTCATCTTTCAAAGTTTGCAAACACCGGTCCATAAATAGGTTGAACAGCCAAGGGGAAGCTACACAGCCCTGTCTGACACCTTTTTGGATGCCAAACCAGTCCGAGTAGACCCCATTGATCCTGACACAAGCACTAGAGTCCCTATAAAGAGACCTTAATGCCTGTATCAAACCAGCGCTCAACCCATATGAGTTCAGTGTTTGCCATAACACATTCCTGTCCACTCTGTCATAAGCCTTTTCCAAGTACATGAACGCACAAAAAACTTTCCTGTTTTTGGCCAAAAACTTCTCCGCAATCATGCGCACGGAAAAGACTTGATCTGTACACCCCATTCCCTTTCTAAAACCCGCTTGCACATCCCAAATTTTTCCATCAGTTTCTTTCATAACTCTTTCAATTAACACCTTAGCATACAGTTTACCCACAATACTAAGCAAGCTGATACCGCGGTAGTTTTTGCAGTCCTGCTGTGACCCTTTTCCTTTATATATTGGTACTATAACTGCTTTACACCGGTCATCCGGTACCCGTTTTAATTCCCAACATAAATTAAACAAGGTGTACAGCAGGCCTGCCACCACTCCCTCTCCAGCCCTTAGCATCTCGAGTGATACTCTATCATATCCAGCTGCCTTACCTGCTTTCATGCTTTTCATTGCTTTCATTATTTCATCTACACTTATCTCCATACCCCTTTCCACTTCTTTCGGAATTTCTAGTTCATTTAATTCATACGACTCTTCACTCATAAACACGCTTTCAAAGTATTCCTTCCATCTGTTTAAATTCGAAACTTCATCATTCAGAATACATCCATTCTCGTCTCTTATAGCATTTATTATAGGCTGTTTTGTATTTCCCCTGGCAGTTCTTACGAGTTTCCAGAACATTTTTATGTTAGCCTGGAAATTATCAGATATCCTTCTATCATTCTTATCCGTTCTTTCTTTCTTTTTCCTTTCAACAACTTCTTTTACTCTCTTATTTAGACGTCTAAATTCTGCCTTTTTTCTTTCAATCTTATCATTCATACCAGAAGAATTACGAGCTTTGGTTGCTAGTAAATCTAACCATGCTTTCTTCTTTGATTCAACTTCCACCCGTACCTCATCATCCCACCATAACGTATTACTTTTCCTTTCATTTGTTCTCTTACTTACACCACATACTTCGGTGGCGGTATCCACCAAACCTTTCTTAATATTATCCCACACAGTATTCAAGTCTAAATCATTAATACACAACTCATTCAAACATCTAATATTTTCTCTCAGTCTACATTTATACTTCTCTATCACATCTTCATCTCGTAACTTCTCTATTCTTATACGCTGTAACGCAGTGGTAGATACAGATGTCCGATGCCGCCAACGCTTGAAAAGACCATTAATTCGACATAAGACCAAGTAATGATCCGTATATATATATATATATATATATATATATATATATATATATATATATATATAATTTTCATATTTTTGGTCTCTTATTTACGTGAATTCATCAACAAAAACACGTATTCATCTATAACTCGGCTGAAAAGTGGCCTTTTACTTTTAAATTTTCTTTTTAAATAGTGCAACTAACTGCCCCCCGTAATCCTATACAGTTTTCTTGCTTAATTCCTAACGTTTTATATATAATTTTCATATTTTCAGTCTCTTATTTACGTGAATTCATCAATAAAAACACATATTCATCTATAACTCGGCTGAAAAGTGGCCTTTTTCGTTTAAATTTTCTTTGATAATAGTGTATTTAACCGCCCTTCGTATTTATCTATAGTTTTTATATTAAATTTCTACCGCTAAAATATTGATTTCCACTAAATTCGTTTTCCCATAATCGTAATTTCCTAAAATTTTTAAAATTTCTCAAATCTTTATTTCTTTCGCTCTTTTTGCTTTTATTAGGTCCTTCTAGTGTAGAAACTACCATCTGCACTCTTATTTGCTTTATAAAACATACAGAACTGAACAAAATCACTATTTACCTAAACCGAGGTATAGTGACCAACCAATACAATCACATAAATTCAACTATAAATTCGCTAATAACTTTTCTAAAAATTGTTATATTTCGTTCAAATCTTATTTGAATTTCGTAGTTAATTGCTCCCCACATTTCCTTATAGTTTTCTCAGTAAAAACGTAACGTTATATATTTAATTTTCATATTTTCACTCTATTTCTTACTTAAATTCATCAATAAAAACACGTATTCATCTATAGCATGGCTGAAAATTGGCCTTTTCCATTTATATTTTCCATTTATATAGTTAAACAAATTGCCCCCCGTAATTCAATATAGTTTTCTTGGTTAATTCATGACGTTATATATATAATTTTCATATTTTCAATCTCTTATTTATGTGAATTCGTCAATAAAAACACGTATTCATCTATAACTCGGCTGAAAAGTGGCCTTTTACTTTTAAATTTTCTATTTAAATAGTGCATCTAACTGGCCCCCGTAATCCTATACAGTTTTCTTGGTTAATACCTAACCTTTTATATATAATTTTCATATTTTCAGTCTCTTATTTACGTGAGTTCATCAATAAAAACACGTATTCATCTATAACTCGGCTGAAAAGTCGTCTTTTCCTTTTAAATTTTCTATTTAAATAGTGTAACTAACTGCCCTCCGTAATCCTCTACGGTTTTCTTGGTTAATTCCTGACGTTATATATATAATTTTCATATTTTCATTCTCTTTTTTACGTGAATTCATCAATAAAAACACGTATTCATCTATAACTCGGCTGAAAAGTGGCCTTTTCCGTTTAAATTTTCTTTGATAATAGTGTATTTAACCGCCCCCCGTAGTTATCTATAGTTTTTATATTAAATTTCTACCGCTAAAATATTGATTTCCACATAATTCGTTTTCCTATAATCGTAATTTCCTAAAATTTTTAAAATTTTTCAAATCTTCATTTCTTTCGCTCTTTTTGCTTTTATTAGGTCCCTCTAGTGTAAAAAAAAACCCATCTGCACTCTTATTCCCTTTATAAAACATACAGAACTGGAAAAAAACACTATTTACCTAAACCGAGGTATAGTGGTCAATCAATACAATCACGTAAATTCAACTATAAATTCGCTAATAACTTTTCTAAAGATAGGTATTCTTCGTTCAAATCGTCTTTAAATTGTGTAGTTCATTGCTCTTCTTATTACCTTATGGTTTTCTCATTAAATTCGTAACGTTATATATTTAATTTTCAAATTTTCAGTCTCTTATTTACGTGAATTCATCAATAAAAACACGTATTCATCTATAACTCGGCTGAAAAGTGGCCTTTTCCGTTAAGCTTTTCTTTGTTAATAGTGTATTTAACCGCCCCCCGTAATTATCTATAGTTTTTATATTAAATTTCTACCGCTAAAATATTGATTTTCACATAATTCGTTTTCCCATAATCGTAATTTCCTAAAATCAATATCAATAAAATCACGTATTCATCTATAGCACCACTGAAAATTGGCCTTTTACATTTAAATTTTCTATTTATATAGTGTAACTAATTGTCCCCCGTAATACTATATAGTTTTCTTGGTTAATTCCTGATGTTATATATATAATTTTCATATTTTCAGTCTCTCTTTTACGTGAATTCATCAATAAAAACACGTATTCATCTATAACTCGGCTGAAAAGTGGCCTTTTACTTTTAAATTTTCTATTTAAATAGTGCAAATAACTGCTTCCCGTAATCCTATACAGTTTTCTTGGTTAATTCCTAACGTTTTATATTTAATTTTCAAATTTTCAGTCTCTTATTTACGTGAATTCATCAATAAAAACACGTATTTATCTATAACTCGGCTAAAAAGTGGCCTTTTCCGTTTAACTTTTCTTTGCTAATAGTGTATTAACCGCCCCCCGTAATTATCTATAGTTTTTATATTAAATTTCTACCGCTAAAATATTGATTTCCACATAATTCGTTTTCCCATAATCGTAATTTCCTAAAATCAATATCAATAAAATCACGTATTCATCTATTGCACGGCTGAAAATAGGCCTTTTCCTTTTTAATTTTCTATTTATATAGTGTAACTAATTGTCCCCCGTAATCCTATATAGTTTTCTTGGTTAATTCCTAACGTTATATTATATATAATTTTCATATTTTCAGTCTCTTATTTACGTGAATTCATCAATAAAAACAAGTATTCATCTATTACTCGGCTGAAAAGTGGTCTTTTCCTTTTAAATTTTCTATTTAAATAGTGTAACTAACTGCCCTCCCTAATCCTTTACAGTTTTCTTGGTTAATTCCTGACGTTATATATATAATTTTCATATTTTCATTCTCTCTTTTACGTGAATTCATCAATAAAAACACGTATTCATCTATAACTCGGCTGAAAAGTGGCCTTTTACTTTAAAATTTTCTATTTAAATAGTGCAAATAACTGCCCTCCGTAATCCTATATAGTTTTCTTGGTTAATTCCTAACGTTTTATATTTAATTTTCATATTTTCAGTCTCTTATTTACGTGAATTCATCAATAAAAACACGTATTCATCTATAACTCGGCTGAAAAGTGGCCTTTTCCGTTTGAATTTTCTTTGTTAATAGTGTATTTAACCGCCCGCCGTATTTATCCATAGTTTTTATATTAAATTTCTACCGCTAAAATATTGATTTCCACATAATTCGTTTTCCCATAATCGTAATTTCCTAAAATTTATAAAATTTCTCAAATCTTCATTTCTTTCGCTCTTTTTGCTTTTATTAGGTCCGTCTAGTGTAGAAACTACCATCTGAATTCTTGTTTGCTTTATTAAACATACAGAACTGAACAAAATCACTATTTACCTAAACCGAGGTATAGTGATTAATCAATAGAATCACATAAATTCAACTAAAAATTCGCTAATAACTTTTCTAAAAATTGGTATATTTCGTTCAAATCTTCTTTGAATTTCTTAGTTAATTGCTCCCCACATTTCATTATAGTTTTCTTAGTAAATTCGTAACGTAATATATTTAATTTTCATATTTTCAGTCTATTTCTTATTTAAATTCATCAATAAAAACACGTTTTCATCTATAGCACGGCTGAAAATTGGCCTTTTCCATTTAAATTTTCTATTTATATAGTGTTACTAATTGCCCCCCGTAATACTATATAGTATTCTTGGTAAGTTCCTAACGTTATATTATAATTTTCATATTTTCACTCTCTTATTTACGTGAATTCATCAATAAAAACACGTATTCATCTATAACTCGGCTGAAAAGTGGTCTTTTCCTTTTAAATTTTCTATTTAAATAGTGTAACTAACTGCCCACCGTAATCACATACAGTTTTCTTGGTTAATTCCTAACATTATATATATAATTTTCATATTTTCAGTCTCTTATTTACGTGAATTCATCAATAAAAACACGTATTCATCTATAACTCGGCTGAAAAGTGGCCTTTTCCGTTTAAATTTTCTTTGCTAATAGTGTATTTAACCGCCCTCCGTAATTATCTATAGTTTTAATATTAATTTTCTACCGCTAAAATATTGATTTCCACATAATTCGTTTTCCCATAATCGTAATTTCCTTAAATCAATATCAATAAAATCACGTATTCATCTATTGCACGGCTGAAAATAGGCCTTTTCCTTTTTAATTTTCTATTTAAATAGTGTAACTAATTGCCCCCTGTAATCCTATATACTTTTCTTGGTTAATTCCTAACGTTATATTGTATATAATTTTCATATTTTTAGTCTCTTATTTACGTGAATTCATCAATAAAAACACGTATTCATCTATAACTCGGCTGAAAAGTGGTCTTTTCCTTTTAAATTTTCTATTTAAATAGTGTAACTAACTGCCCTCCGTAATCCTCTGCAGTTTTCTTAGTTAATTCCTGACGTTATATATATATATATATATAGATATAGATATAGATATATATATATATATATATATATATATATATATATATATATATATATATATATATATATATATATATATATATATATATATATATATAATTTTCATATTTTCATTCTCTTTTTTACGTGAATTCATCAATAAAAACACGTTTTAATCTATAACTCGGCTGAAAAGTGGTCTTTTCCTTTTAAATTTTCTATTTAAATAGTGTTACTAACTGCCCACCGTAATCACATACAGTTTTCTTGGTTAATTCCTAACATTATATATATAATTTTCATATTTTCAGTCTCTTATTTACGTGAATTCATCAATAAAAACACGTATTCATCTATTACTCGGCTGAAGAGTGGCCTTTTCCGTTTCAATTTTCTTTGATAATAGTGTATTTAACTGCCCCTCGTATTTATCTATACTTTTTATATTAAATTTCTACCGCTAAAATATTGACTTCCACATAATTCGTTTTCCCATAATCGTAATTTCCTAAAATTTTTAAAATTTCTCAAATCTTCATTTCTTTAGCTCTTTTTGCTTTTATTAGGTCCGTATAGTGCAGAAACTACCATCTGCTTTCTAATTTGCTTTATAAAACATACAGAACTGAACAAAATCACTATTTACCTAAACCGAGGTATAGTGACCAATCAATACAATCACATAAATTCAACTATAAATTCGCTAATAACTTTTCTAAAAATTGGTATATTTCGTTCAAATCTTTTTTGAATTTCGTAGTTAATTGCTCCCCACATTTCCTTATAGTTTTCTCAGGAAAAACGTAACGTTATATATTTAATTTTCATATTTTCAGTCTATTTCTTACTTAAATTCATCAATAAAAACACGTATTCATCTATAGCACGGCTGAAAATTGGCCTTTTACTTTTAAATTTTCTATTTAAATAGTGGAAATAACTGTTCCCCGTAATCCTATACAGTTTTCTTGGTTAATTCCTAACGTTTTATATCTAATTTTCAAATTTTCAGTCTCTTATTTACGTGAATTCATCAATAAAAACACGTATTCATCTATAACTCGGCTGAAAAGTGGCCTTTTCCGTTTAACTTTTCTTTGCTAATAGTGTATTTAACCGCCCTCCGTAATTATCTATAGCTTTTATATTAAATTTCTACCGCTAAAATATTGATTTCCACATAATTCCTTTTCCCATAATCGTAATTTCCTAAAATCAATATCAATAAAATCACGTATTCATCTATTGCACGGCTGAAAATAGGCCTTTTCCTTTTTAATTTTCTATTTAAATAGTGTAACTAATTGCCCCCCGTAATCCTATATAGTTTTCTTGGTTAATTCCTAACGTTATATTATATATAATTTTCATATTTTCAGTCTCTTATTTACGTGAATTCATCAATAAAAACAAGTATTCATCTATTACTCGGCTGAAAAGTGGTCTTTTCCTTTTAAATTTTCAATTTAAATAGTGTAACTAACTGCCCTCCGTAATCCTCTACAGTTTTCTTGGTTAATTCCTGATGTTATATACATAATTTTCATATTTTCAGTCTCTCTTTTACGTGAATTCATCAATAAAAACACGTATTCATCTATAACTCGGTTGAAAAGTGGCCTTTTACTTTTAAATTTTCTATTTAAATAGTGCAAATAACTGCCCCCCGTAATCCTATATAGTTTTCTTGGTAAGTTCCTAACGTTATATTATAATTTTCATATTTTCAGTCTCTTATTTACGTGAATTCATCAATAAAAACACGTATTCATCTATAACTCGGCTGAAAATTGACCTTTTCCTTTTAAATTTTCTATTTAAATAGTGTAACTAACTGCCCTCCGTAATCCTCTACAGTTTTCTTGGATAATTCCTGACGTTATATATATAATTTTCATATTTTCAGTCTCTTTTTTACGTGAATTCATCAATAAAAACAGGTATTCATCTATAACTCGGCTGAAAAGTGGGCTTTTACTTTTAAATTTTCTATTTTAATAGTGCAAATAACTGCCCCCCGTAATTCTATTCAGTTTTCTTGGTTAATTCCTAACGTTTTATATTTAATTTTCATATTTTCAATCTCTTATTTACGTGAATTCATCAATAAAAACACGTATTCATCTATAACTCCGCTGAAAAGTGGTCTTTTCCTTTTAAATTTTCTATTTAATAGTGTAACCAACTGCCCACCGTAATACTACACAGTTTTCTTGGTTAATTCCTAACATTATATATATAAAACTTTCATATTTTCAGTCTCTTATTTACGTGAATTCATCAATGAAAACACGTATTCATTTATAACTCGGCTGAAAAGTGGCCTTTTCCGTTTAAATTTTCTTTGTTAATAGTGTATTTAACCGCCCCCCGTAATAATCTATAGTTTTAATATTATATTTCGACCGCTAAAATATTGATTTCCACATAATTCGTTTTCCCATAATCGTAATTTCCTAAAATCAATATCAATAAAATCACGTATTCATCTATAGCACCACTGAAAATTGGCCTTTTACATTTAAATTTTCTATTTATATAGTGTAACTAATTGTCCCCCGTAATACTATATAGTTTTCTTGGTTAATTCCTGATGTTATATATATAATTTTCAAATTTTCAGTCTCTTATTTACGTGAATTCATCAATAAAAACACGTATTCATCTATAACTCGGCTGAAAAGTGGCCTTTTCCGTTAAGCTTTTCTTTGTTAATAGTGTATTTAACCGCCCCCCGTAATTATCTATAGTTTTTATATTAAATTTTTACCGCTAAAATATTGATTTTCACATAATTCGTTTTCCCATAATCGTAATTTCCTAAAATCAATATCAATAAAATCACGTATTCATCTATAGCACCACTGAAAATTGGCCTTTTACATTTAAATTTTCTATTTATATAGTGTAACTAATTGTCCCCCGTAATACTATATAGTTTTCTTGGTTAATTCCTGATGTTATATATATAATTTTCATATTTTCAGTCTCTTATTTACGTGAATTCATCAATAAAAACAAGTATTCATCTATTACTCGGCTGAAAAGTGGTCTTTTCCTTTTAAATTTTCTATTTAAATAGTGTAACTAACTGCCCTCCGTAATCCTTTACAGTTTTCTTGGTTAATTCCTGACGTTATATATATAATTTTCATATTTTCATTCTCTCTTTTACGTGAATTCATCAATAAAAACACGTATTCATCTATAACTCGGCTGAAAAGTGGCCTTTTACTTTAAAATTTTCTATTTAAATAGTGCAAATAACTGCCCTCCGTAATCCTATATAGTTTTCTTGGTTAATTCCTAACGTTTTATATTTAATTTTCATATTTTCAGTCTCTTATTTACGTGAATTCATCAATAAAAACACGTATTCATCTATAACTCGGCTGAAAAGTGGCCTTTTCCGTTTGAATTTTCTTTGTTAATAGTGTATTTAACCGCCCGCCGTATTTATCCATAGTTTTTATATTAAATTTCTACCGCTAAAATATTGATTTCCACATAATTCGTTTTCCCATAATCGTAATTTCCTAAAATTTATAAAATTTCTCAAATCTTCATTTCTTTCGCTCTTTTTGCTTTTATTAGGTCCGTCTAGTGTAGAAACTACCATCTGCATTCTTGTTTGCTTTATTAAACATACAGAACTGAACAAAATCACTATTTACCTAAACCGAGGTATAGTGATTAATCAATAGAATCACATAAATTCAACTAAAAATTCGCTAATAACTTTTCTAAAAATTGGTATATTTCGTTCAAATCTTCTTTGAATTTCTTAGTTAATTGCTCCCCACATTTCATTATAGTTTTCTTAGTAAATTCGTAACGTAATATATTTAATTTTCATATTTTCAGTCTATTTCTTATTTAAATTCATCAATAAAAACACGTTTTCTTCTATAGCACGGCTGAAAATTGGCCTTTTCCATTTAAATTTTCTATTTATATAGTGTTACTAATTGCCCCCCGTAATACTATATAGTATTCTTGGTAAGTTCCCAACGTTATATTATAATTTTCATATTTTCACTCTCTTATTTACGTGAATTCATCAATAAAAACACGTATTCATCTATAACTCGGCTGAAAAGTGGTCTTTTCCTTTTAAATTTTCTATTTAAATAGTGTAACTAACTGCCCACCGTAATCACATACAGTTTTCTTGGTTAATTCCTAACATTATATATATAATTTTCATATTTTCAGTCTCTTATTTACGTGAATTCATCAATAAAAACACGTATTCATCTATAACTCGGCTGAAAAGTGGCCTTTTCCGTTTAAATTTTCTTTGCTAATAGTGTATTTAACCGCCCTCCGTAATTATCTATAGTTTTAATATTAATTTTCTACCGCTAAAATATTGATTTCCACATAATTCGTTTTCCCATAATCGTAATTTCCTTAAATCAATATCAATAAAATCACGTATTCATCTATTGCACGGCTGAAAATAGGCCTTTTCCTTTTTAATTTTCTATTTAAATAGTGTAACTAATTGCCCCCTGTAATCCTATATACTTTTCTTGGTTAATTCCTAACGTTATATTGTATATAATTTTCATATTTTTAGTCTCTTATTTACGTGAATTCATCAATAAAAACACGTATTCATCTATAACTCGGCTGAAAAGTGGTCTTTTCCTTTTAAATTTTCTATTAAAATAGTGTAACTAACTGCCCTCCGTAATCCTCTGCAGTTTTCTTAGTTAATTCCTGACGTTATATATATATATATATATATATATATATATATATATATATATATATATATATATATATATATATATATATATAATTTTCATATTTTCATTCTCTTTTTTACGTGAATTCATCAATAAAAACACGTTTTAATCTATAACTCGGCTGAAAAGTGGTCTTTTCCTTTTAAATTTTCTATTTAAATAGTGTAACTAACTGCCCACCGTAATCACATACAGTTTTCTTGGTTAATTCCTAACATTATATATATAATTTTCATATTTTCAGTCTCTTATTTACGTGAATTCATCAATAAAAACACGTATTCATCTATAACTTGGCTGAAGAGTGGCCTTTTCCGTTTAAATTTTCTTTGATAATAGTGTATTTAACTGCCCCTCGTATTTATCTATACTTTTTATATTAAATTTCTACCGCTAAAATATTGACTTCCACATAATTCGTTTTCCCATAATCGTAATTTCCTAAAATTTTTAAAATTTCTCAAATCTTCATTTCTTTAGCTCTTTTTGCTTTTATTAGGTCCGTATAGTGCAGAAACTACCATCTGCTTTCTAATTTGCTTTATAAAACATACAGAACTGAACAAAATCACTATTTACCTAAACCGAGGTATAGTGACCAATCAATACAATCACATAAATTCAACTATAAATTCGCTAATAACTTTTCTAAAAATTGGTATATTTCGTTCAAATCTTATTTGAATTTCGTAGTTAATTGCTCCCCACATTTCCTTATAGTTTTCTCAGGAAAAACGTAACGTTATATATTTAATTTTCATATTTTCAGTCTATTTCTTACTTAAATTCATCAATAAAAACACGTATTCATCTATAGCACGGCTGAAAAGTGGCCTTTTCCGTTTAACTTTTCTTTGCTAATAGTGTATTTAACCGCCCCCCGTAATTATCTATAGCTTTTATGTTAAATTTCTACCGCTAAAATATTGATTTCCACATAATTCGTTTTCCCATAATCGTAATTTCCTAAAATCAATATCAATAAAATCACGTATTCATCTATTGCACGGCTGAAAATAGGCCTTTTCCTTTTTAATTTTCTATTTAAATAGTGTAACTAATTGCCCCCCGTAATCCTATATAGTTTTCTTGGTTAATTCCTAACGTTATATTATATATAATTTTCATATTTTCAGTCTCTTATTTACGTGAATTCATCAATAAAAACAAGTATTCATCTATTACTCGGCTGAAAAGTGGTCTTTTCCTTTTAAATTTTCAATTTAAATAGTGTAACTAACTGCCCTCCGTAATCCTCTACAGTTTTCTTGGTTAATTCCTGATGTTATATACATAATTTTCATATTTTCAGTCTCTCTTTTACGTGAATTCATCAATAAAAACACGTATTCATCTATAACTCGGTTGAAAAGTGGCCTTTTACTTTTAAATTTTCTATTTAAATAGTGCAAATAACTGCCCCCCGTAATCCTATATAGTTTTCTTGGTAAGTTCCTAACGTTATATTATAATTTTCATATTTTCAGTCTCTTATTTACGTGAATTCATCAATAAAAACACGTATTCATCTATAACTCGGCTGAAAATTGGCCTTTTCCTTTTAAATTTTCTATTTAAATAGTGTAACTAACTGCCCTCCGTAATCCTCTACAGTTTTCTTGGATAATTCCTGACGTTATATATATAATTTTCATATTTTCAGTCTCTTTTTTACGTGAATTCATCAATAAAAACAGGTATTCATCTATAACTCGGCTGAAAAGTGGGCTTTTACTTTTAAATTTTCTATTTCAATAGTGCAAATAACTGCCCCCCGTAATTCTATTCAGTTTTCTTGGTTAATTCCTAACGTTTTATATTTAATTTTCATATTTTCATTCTCTTATTTACGTGAATTCATCAATAAAAACACGTATTCATCTATAACTCCGCTGAAAAGTGGTCTTTTCCTTTTAAATTTTCTATTTAATAGTGTAACTAACTGCCCACCGTAATCCTACACAGTTTTCTTGGTTAATTCCTAACATTATATATATAAAACTTTCATATTTTCAGTCTCTTATTTACGTGAATTCATCAATGAAAACACGTATTCATCTATAACTCGGCTGAAAAGTGGCCTTTTCCGTTTAAATTTTCTTTGTTAATAGTGTATTTAACCGCCCCCCGTAATAATCTATAGTTTTAATATTATATTTTGACCGCTAAAATATTGATTTCCACATAATTCGTTTTCCCATAATCGAAATTTCCTTAAATCAATATAAATAAAATCACGTTTTCATCTATTGCACGGCTGAAAATAGGCCTTTTCCTTTTTAATTTTCTTTTTAAATAGTGTAACTAATTGCCCCCCGTAATCCTACATAGTTTTCTTGGTTAATTCTTAACGTTATATTATATATAATTTTCATATTTTCAGTCTCTTATTTACGTGAATTCATCAATAAAAACACGTATTCATCTATAACTCGGCTGAAAAGTGGTCTTTTCCTTTAAAATTGTGTATTTAAATAGTGTAACTAACTGCCCTCCGTTATTCTCTAAAGTTTTCTTGGTTAATTCCTGACGTTATATATATAATTTTCATATTTTCAGTCTCTCTTTTACGTGAATTCATCAATAAAAACACGTATTCATCTACAACTCGGCTGAAAAGTGGCCTTTTACTTTTAAATTTTCTATTTAAATAGTGCAAATAACCGCCCCCCGTAATCCTATATAGTTTTCTTGGTTAATTCCTAACGTTTTATATTTAATTTTCATATTTTCAGTCTCTTATTTACGTGAATTCATCAATAAAAACACGTATTCATCTATAACTCGGCTGAAAAGTGGCCTTTTCCGTTTTAATTTTCTTTGCTAATAGTGTATTTAACCATTTGCCGTATTTATCCATAGTTTTTATATTAAATTTCTACCGCTAAAATATTGATTTCCACATAATTCGTTTTCCCATAATCGTAATTTCCTAAAATTTATAAAATTTCTCAAATCTTCATTTCTTTCGCTTTATTTGCTTTTATTAGGTCCGTCTAGTGTAGAAACTACCATCTGCATTCTTGTTTGCTTTATTAAATATACAGAACTGAACAAAATCACTATTTACCTAAACCGAGGTATAGTGATTAATCAATAGAATCACATAAATTCAACTAAAAATTCGCTAATTACTTTTCTAAAAATTGGTATATTTCGTTCAAATCTTCTTTAAATTTCGTAGTTAATTGCTCCCCACATTTCCTTATAGTTTTCTCAGTAAATTCGTAACGTTATATATTTTATTTTCATATTTTCATTCTATTTCTTATTTAAATTCATCAATAAAAACACGTTTTCATCTATAGCACGGCTGGAAATTGGCCTTTTCCATTTAAATTTTCTATTTATATAGTGTAACTAATAGCCCCCCGTAATACTATATAGTTTTCTTGGTAAGTTCCTTACGTTATATTATAATTTTCATATTTTCATTCTCTTATTTACGTGAATTCATCAATAAAAACACGTATTCATCTATAACTCGGCTGAAAATTGGCCTTTTCCTTTTAAATTTTCTATTTAAATAGTGTAACTAACTGCCTTCCGTAATCCTCCACAGTTTTCTTGGTTAATTCCTGACGTTATATATATAATTTTCATATTTTCAGTCTCTTTTTTACGTGAATTCATCAATAAAAACAGGTATTCATCTATAACTCGGCTGAAAAGTGGCCTTTTACTTTTAAATTTTCTATTTAAATAGTGCAAATAACTGTCCCCCGTAATTCTATTCAGTTTTCTTGGTTAATTCCTAACGTTTTATATTTAATTTTCATATTTTCAGTCTCTTATTTACGTGAATTCATCAATAAAAACACGCATTCATCTATAACTCGGCTGAAAAGTGGTCTTTTCCTTTTAAATTTTCTATTTAATAGTGTAACTAACTGCCCACCGTAATCCTACACAGTTTTCTTCGTTAATTCCTAACATTATATATATAAAACTTTCATATTTTCAGTCTCTTATTTACGTGAATTCATCAATGAAAACACGTATTCATCTATAACTCGGCTGAAAAGTGGCCTTTTCCGTTTAAATTTTCTTTGTTAATAGTGTATTTAACCGCCCCCCGTAATTATCTATAGTTTTTATATTATATTTCTACCGCTAAAATATTGATTTCCACATAATTCGTTTTCCCATAATCGAAATTTCCTTAAATCAATATAAATAAAATCACGTTTTCATCTATTGCACGGCTGAAAATAGGCCTTTTTCTTTTTAATTTTCTTTTTAAATAGTGTAACTAATTGCCCCCCGTAATCCTATATAGTTTTCTTGGTTAATTCTTAACGTTATATTATATATAATTTTCATATTTTCAGTCTCTTATTTACGTGAATTCATCAATAAAAACACGTATTCATCTATAACTCGGCTGAAAAGTGGTCTTTTCCTTTTAAATTTTCTATTTATGTAGTGTAACTAACTGCCATCCGTAATCCTCTACAGTTTTCTTGGTTAATTCCTGACGTTATATATATAATTTTCATATTTTCAGTCTCCTTTTTACGTGAATTCATCAATAAAAACAGGTATTCATCTATAACTCGGCTGAAAAGTGGCCTTTTACTTTAAAATTTTCTATTTAAATAGTGCAAATAACTGCCTCCCGTAATTCTATTCAGTTTTCTCGGTTAATTCCTAACGTTTTATATTTAATTTTCATATTTTCAGTCTCTTATTTACGTGAATTCATCAATAAAAACACGTATTCATCTATAACTCGGCTGAAAAGTGGCCTTTTCCGTTTTAATTTTCTTTGTTAATAGTGTTTTCAACCGTTCCCCGTATTTATCTATAGTTTTTGTATTAAATTTCTACCGCTAAAATATTGATTTCCACATAATTCGTTTTCCCATAATCGTAATATCCTAAAATTTTTAAAATTTCTCAAATCTTCATTTCTTTCGCTCTTTTTGCTTTTATTAGGTCCGTCTAGTGTAGAAACTACCAACTGCACTCTTATTTGCTTTACAAAACATACAGAACTGAACAAAATCACTATTTACCTAAACCGAGGTATAGTGATCAATCAATACAATCACATAAATTCAACTATAAATTCGCTAATAACTTTTCTAAAAATCGGTATATTTCGTTCAAATCTTCTTTGAATATCGTAGTTAATTGCTCCCCACATTTCCTTATAGTTTTCTAAGTAAAAACGTAACGTTATATATTTAATTTTCATATTTTCAGTCTATTTCTTACTTAAATTCATCAATGAAAACACGTATTCATCCATAGCACGGCTGAAAATTGGCCTTTTCCATTTAAATTTTCTATTTATATAGTGTAACTAATTGCCCCCCGTAATACTATATAGTTTTCTTGGTAAGTTCCTAACGTTATATTATAATTTTCATATTTTCAGTCTCTTATTTACGTGAATTCATCAATAAAAACACGTATTCATCTATAACTCGGCTGAAAATTGGCCTTTTCCTTTTAAATTTTCTATTTAAATAGTGTAACTAACTGCCCTCCGTAATCCTCGACAGTTTTCTTGGTTAATTCCTGACGTTATATATATAATTTTCATATTTCAGTCTCTCTTTTACGTGAATTCATCAATAAAAACACGTATTCATCTATAACTCGGCTGAAAAGTGGCCTTTTACTTTTAAATTTTCTATTTAAATAGTGCAAATAACTGCCATCCGTAATCCTATACAGTTTTCTTGGTTAATTCCTAACATTATATATATAAAACTTTCATATTTTCAGTCTCTTATTAACGTGAATTCATCAATGAAAACACGTATTCATCTATAACTCGGCTGAAAAGTGGCCTTTTACGTTTAAATTTTCTTTGTTAATAGTGTATTTAACCGCCCCCCGTAATTATCTATTGTTTTTATATTATATTTCGACCGCTAAAATATTGATTTCCACATAATTCGTTTTCCCATAATCGAAATTTCCTTAAATCAATATAAATAAAATCACGTTTTCATCTATTGCACGGCTGAAAATAGGCCTTTTCCTTTTTAATTTTCTTTTTAAATAGTGTAACTAATTGCTCCCCGTAATCCTATATAGTTTTCTTGGTTAATTCTTAACGTTATATTATATATAATTTTCATATTTTCAGTCTCTTATTTACGTGAATTCATCAATAAAAACACGTATTCATCTATAACTCGGCTGAAAAGTGGTCTTTTCCTTTTAAATTTTCTATTTATGTAGTGTAACTAACTGCCCTCCGTAATCCTCTACAGTTTTCTTGGTTAATTCCTGACGTTATATATATAATTTTCATATTTTCAGTCTCCTTTTTACGTGAATTCATCAATAAAAACAGGTATTCATCTATAACTCGGCTGAAAAGTGGCCTTTTCCGTTTTAATTTTCTTTGTTAATAGTGTTTTCAACCGTTCCCCGTATTTATCTATAGTTTTTGTATTAAATTTCTACCGCTAAAATATTGATTTCCACATAATTCGTTTTCCCATAATCGTAATTTCCTAAAATTTTTAAAATTTCTCAAATCTTCATTTCTTTCGCTCTTTTTGCTTTTATTAGGTCCGTCTAGTGTAGAAACTACCAACTGCACTCTTATTTGCTTTACAAAACATACAGAACTGAACAAAATCACTATTTACCTAAACCGAGGTATAGTGATCAATCAATACAATCACATAAATTCAACTATAAATTCGCTAATAACTTTTCTAAAAATTGGTATATTTCGTTCAAATCTTCTTTGAATATCGTAGTTAATTGCTCCCCACATTTCCTTACAGTTTTCTCAGTAAAAACGTAACGTTATATATTTAATTTTCATATTTTCCGTCTATTTCTTACTTAAATTCATCAATGAAAACACGTATTCATCCATAGCACGGCTGAAAATTGGCCTTTTCCATTTAAATTTTCTATTTATATAGTGTAACTAATTGCCCCCCGCAATACTATATAGTTTTCTTGGTAAGTTCCTAACGTTATATTATAATTTTCATATTTTCAGTCTCTTATTTACGTGAATTCATCAATAAAAACACGTATTCATCTATAACTCGGCTGAAAAGTGGTCTTTTCCTTTTAAATTGTCTATTTAAATAGTGTAACTAACTGCCCTCCGTAATTCTCTAAAGTTTTCTTGGTTAATTCCTGACGTTATATATATAATTTTCATATTTTCAGTCTCTCTTTTACGTGAATTCATCAATAAAAACACGTATTCATCTATAACTCGGCTGAAAAGTGGCCTTTTACTTTTAAATTTTCTATTTAAATAGTGCAAATAGCTGCCGCTCGTAATCCTATATAGTTTTCTTGGTTAATTCCTAACGTTTTATATTTAATTTTCATATTTTCAGTCTCTTATTTACGTGAATTCATTAATAAAAACACGTATTCATCTATAACTCGGCTGAAAAAGGGCCTTTTCCTTTTAAATTTTCTTTTTTAATAGTGTATTTAACCGCCCGCCGTATTTATCCATAGTTTTTATATTAAATTTCTACCGCTAAAATATTGATTTCCACATAATTCCTTTTCCCATAATCGTAATTTCCTAAAATTTATAAAATTTCTCAAATCTTCATTTCTTTCGCTCTTTTTGCTTTTATTAGGTCCGTCTAGTGTAGAAACTACCACCTGCATTCTTGTTTGCTTTATTAAATATACAGAACTGAACAAAATCACTATTTACCTAAACCGAGGTATAGTGATTAATCAATAGAATCACATAAATTCAACTAAAAATTCGCCAATAACTTTTCTAAAAATTTGTATATTTCGTTCAAATCTTCTTTGAATTTCGTAGTTAATTGCTGCCCACATTTCCTTATAGTTTTCTCAGTAAATTCGTAACGTTATATATTTAATTTTCATATTTTCAGTCTATTTCTTATTTAAATTCATCAATAAAACACGTTTTCATCTATAGCACGGCTGAAAATTGGCCTTTTCCATTTAAATTTTCTATTTATATAGTGTAACTAATCGCCCCCCGTAATACTATATAGTTTTCTTGGTAAGTTCCTAACGTTATATTATAATTTTCATATTTTCAGTCTCTTATTTACGTGAATTCATCAATAAAAACACGTATTCATCTATAACTCGGCTGAAAAGTGGCCTTTTCCGTTTTAATTTTCTTTGTTAATAGTGTTTTCAACCGTTCCCCGTATTTATCTATAGTTTTTGTATTAAATTTCTACCGCTAAAATATTGATTTCCACATAATTCGTTTTCCCATAATCGTAATATCCTAAAATTTTTAAAATTTCTCTAATCTTAATTTCTTTCGCTCTTTTTGCTTTTATTAGGTCCGTCTAGTGTAGAAACTACCAACTGCACTCTTATTTGCTTTACAAAACATACAGAACTGAACAAAATCACTATTTACCTAAACCGAGGTATAGTGATCAATCAATACAATCACATAAATTCAACTATAAATTCGCTAATAACTTTTCTAAAAATCGGTATATTTCGTTCAAATCTTCTTTGAATATCGTAGTTAATTGCTCCCCACATTTCCTTATAGTTTTCTAAGTAAAAACGTAACGTTATATATTTAATTTTCATATTTTCAGTCTATTTCTTACTTAAACTCATCAATGAAAACACGTATTCATCCATAGCACGGCTGAAAATTGGCCTTTTCCATTTAAATTTTCTATTTATATAGTGTTACTAATTGCCCCCCGTAATACTATATAGTTTTCTTGGTAAGTTCCTAACGTTATATTATAATTTTCATATTTTCAGTCTCTTATTTACGTGAATTCATCAATAAAAACACGTATTCATCTATAACTCGGCTGAAAATTGGCCTTTTCCTTTTAAATTTTCTATTTAAATAGTGTAACTAACTGCCCTCCGTAATCCTCGACAGTTTTCTTGGTTAATTCCTGACGTTATATATATAATTTTCATATTTCAGTCTCTCTTTTACGTGAATTCATCAATAAAAACACGTATTCATCTATAACTCGGCTGAAAAGTGGCCTTTTACTTTTAAATTTTCTATTTAAATAGTGCAAATAACTGCCATCCGTAATCCTATACAGTTTTCTTGGTTAATTCCTAACATTATATATATAAAACTTTCATATTTTCAGTCTCTTATTAACGTGAATTCATCAATGAAAACACGTATTCATCTATAACTCGGCTGAAAAGTGGCCTTTTACGTTTAAATTTTCTTTGTTAATAGTGTATTTAACCGCCCCCCGTAATTATCTATTGTTTTTATATTATATTTCGACCGCTAAAATATTGATTTCCACATAATTCGTTTTCCCATAATCGAAATTTCCTTAAATCAATATAAATAAAATCACGTTTTCATCTATTGCACGGCTGAAAATAGGCCTTTTCCTTTTTAATTTTCTTTTTAAATAGTGTAACTAATTGCTCCCCGTAATCCTATATAGTTTTCTTGGTTAATTCTTAACGTTCTATTATATATAATTTTCATATTTTCAGTCTCTTATTTACGTGAATTCATCAATAAAAACACGTATTCATCTATAACTCGGCTGAAAAGTGGTCTTTTCCTTTTAAATTTTCTATTTATGTAGTGTAACTAACTGCCCTCCGTAATCCTCTACAGTTTTCTTGGTTAATTCCTGACGTTTTATATTTAATTTTCATATTTTCAGTCTCTTATTTACGTGAATTCATCAATAAAAACACGTATTCATCTATAACTCGGCTGAAAAGTGGCCTTTTCCGTTTTAATTTTCTTTGTTAATAGTGTTTTCAACCGTTCCCCGTATTTATCTATAGTTTTTGTATTAAATTTCTACCGCTAAAATATTGATTTCCACATAATTCGTTTTCCCATAATCGTAATATCCTAAAATTTTTAAAATTTCTCAAATCTTCATTTCTTTCGCTCTTTTTGCTTTTATTAGGTCCGTCTAGTGTAGAAACTACCAACTGCACTCTTATTTGCTTTACAAAACATACAGAACTGAACAAAATCACTATTTACCTAAACCGAGGTATAGTGATCAATCAATACAATCACATAAATTCAACTATAAATTCGCTAATAACTTTTCTTAAAATCGGTATATTTCGTTCAAATCTTCTTTGAATATCGTAGTTAATTACTCCCCACATTTCCTTATAGTTTTCTAAGTAAAAACGTAACGTTATATATTTAATTTTCATATTTTCAGTCTATTTCTTACTTAAATTCATCAATGAAAACACGTATTCATCCATAGCACGGCTGAAAATTGGCCTTTTCCATTTAAATTTTCTATTTATATAGTGTAACTAATTGCCCCCCGTAATACTATATAGTTTTCTTGGTAAGTTCCTAACGTTATATTATAATTTTCATATTTTCAGTCTCTTATTTACGTGAATTCATCAATAAAAACAGGTATTCATCTATAACTCGGCTGAAAATTGGCCTTTTCCTTTTAAATTTTCTATTTAAATAGTGTAACTAACTGCCCTCCGTAATCCTCGACAGTTTTCTTGGTTAATTCCTGACGTTATATATATAATTTTCATATTTCAGTCTCTCTTTTACGTGAATTCATCAATAAAAACACGTATTCATCTATAACTCGGCTGAAAAGTGGCCTTTTACTTTTAAATTTTCTATTTAAATAGTGCAAATAACTGCCATCCGTAATCCTATACAGTTTTCTTGGTTAATCCCTAACATTATATATATAAAACTTTCATATTTTCAGTCTCTTATTAACGTGAATTCATCAATGAAAACACGTATTCATCTATAACTCGGCTGAAAAGTGGCCTTTTACGTTTAAATTTTCTTTGTTAATAGTGTATTTAACCGCCCCCCGTAATTATCTATTGTTTTTATATTATATTTCGACCGCTAAAATATTGATTTCCACATAATTCGATTTCCCATAATCGAAATTTCCTTAAATCAATATAAATAAAATCACGTTTTCATCTATTGCACGGCTGAAAATAGGCCTTTTCCTTTTTAATTTTCTTTTTAAATAGTGTAACTAATTGCTCCCCGTAATCCTATATAGTTTTCTTGGTTAATTCTTAACGTTATATTATATATAATTTTCATATTTTCAGTCTCTTATTTACGTGAATTCATCAATAAAAACACGTATTCATCTATAACTCGGCTGAAAAGTGGTCTTTTCCTTTTAAATTTTCTATTTATGTAGTGTAACTAACTGCCCTCCGTAATCCTCTACAGTTTTCTTGGTTAATTCCTGACGTTATATATATAATTTTCATATTTTCAGTCTCCTTTTTACGTGAATTCATCAATAAAAACAGGTATTCATCTATAACTCGGCTGAAAAGTGGCCTTTTACTTTTAAATTTTCTATTTAAATAGTGCAAATAACTGCCCCCCGTAATTCTATTCAGTTTTCTCGGTTAATTCCTAACGTTTTATATTTAATTTTCATATTTTCAGTCTCTTATTTACGTGAATTCATCAATAAAAACACGTATTCATCTATAACTCGGCTGAAAAGTGGCCTTTTCCGTTTTAATTTTCTTTGTTAATAGTGTTTTCAACCGTTCCCCGTATTTATCTATAGTTTTTGTATTAAATTTCTACCGCTAAAA
This sequence comes from Parnassius smintheus behrii, assembly GCA_036936625.1. Lineage (NCBI taxonomy): Eukaryota > Metazoa > Arthropoda > Insecta > Lepidoptera > Papilionidae > Parnassius > Parnassius smintheus. The sequence goes on from JAUPFT010000027.1 coordinate 34,054,960, forward strand.
TATTGATTTCCACATAATTCGTTTTCCCATAATCGTAATTTCCTAAAATTTTTAAAATTTCTCAAATCTTCATTTCTTTCGCTCTTTTTGCTTTTATTAGGTCCGTCTAGTGTAGAAACTACCAACTGCACTCTTATTTGCTTTACAAAACATACAGAACTGAACAAAATCACTATTTACCTAAACCGAGGTATAGTGATCAATCAATACAATCACATAAATTCAACTATAAATTCGCTAATAACTTTTCTAAAAATTGGTATATTTCGTTCAAATCTTCTTTGAATATCGTAGTTAATTGCTCCCCACATTTCCTTATAGTTTTCTCAGTAAAAACGTAACGTTATATATTTAATTTTCATATTTTCCGTCTATTTCTTACTTAAATTCATCAATGAAAACACGTATTCATCCATAGCACGGCTGAAAATTGGCCTTTTCCATTTAAATTTTCTATTTATATAGTGTAACTTATTGCCCCCCGCAATACTATATAGTTTTCTTGGTAAGTTCCTAACGTTATATTATAATTTTCATATTTTCAGTCTCTTATTTACGTGAATTCATCAATAAAAACACGTATTCATCTATAACTCGGCTGAAAAGTGGTCTTTTCCTTTTAAATTGTCTATTTAAATAGTGTAACTAACTGCCCTCCGTAATTCTCTAAAGTTTTCTTGGTTAATTCCTGACGTTATATATATAATTTTCATATTTTCAGTCTCTCTTTTACGTGAATTCATCAATAAAAACACGTATTCATCTATAACTCGGCTGAAAAGTGGCCTTTTACTTTTAAATTTTCTATTTAAATAGTGCAAATAACTGCCCCTCGTAATCCTATATAGTTTTCTTGGTTAATTCCTAACGTTTTATATTTAATTTTCATATTTTCAGTCTCTTATTTACGTGAATTCATTAATAAAAACACGTATTCATCTATAACTCGGCTGAAAAAGGGCCTTTTCCTTTTAAATTTTCTTTTTTAATAGTGTATTTAACCGCCCGCCGTATTTATCCATAGTTTTTATATTAAATTTCTACCGCTAAAATATTGATTTCCACATAATTCCTTTTCCCATAATCGTAATTTCCTAAAATTTATAAAATTTCTCAAATCTTCATTTCTTTCGCTCTTTTTGCTTTTATTAGGTCCGTCTAGTGTAGAAACTACCACCTGCATTCTTGTTTGCTTTATTAAATATACAGAACTGAACAAAATCACTATTTACCTAAACCGAGGTATAGTGATTAATCAATAGAATCACATAAATTCAACTAAAAATTCGCCAATAACTTTTCTAAAAATTTGTATATTTCGTTCAAATCTTCTTTGAATTTCGTAGTTATTTGCTGCCCACATTTCCTTATAGTTTACTCAGTAAATTCGTAACGTTATATATTTAATTTTCATATTTTCAGTCTATTTCTTATTTAAATTCATCAATAAAACACGTTTTCATCTATAGCACGGCTGAAAATTGGCCTTTTCCATTTAAATTTTCTATTTATATAGTGTAACTAATCGCCCCCCGTAATACTATATAGTTTTCTTGGTAAGTTCCTAACGTTATATTATAATTTTCATATTTTCAGTCTCTTATTTACGTGAATTCATCAATAAAAACACGTATTCATCTATAACTCGGCTGAAAATTGGCCTTTTCCTTTTAAATTTTCTATTTAAATAGTGTAACTAACTGCCCTCCGTAATCCTCTACAGTTTTCTTGGATAATTCCTGACGTTATATATATAATTTTCATATTTTCAGTCTCTTTTTTACGTGAATTCATCAATAAAAACAGGTATTCATCTATAACTCGGCTGAAAAGTGGGCTTTTACTTTTAAATTTTCTATTTTAATAGTGCAAATAACTGCCCCCCGTAATTCTATTCAGTTTTCTTGGTTAATTCCTAACGTTTTATATTTAATTTTCATATTTTCATTCTCTTATTTACGTGAATTCATCAATAAAAACACGTATTCATCTATAACTCCGCTGAAAAGTGGTCTTTTCCTTTTAAATTTTCTATTTAATAGTGTAACTAACTGCCCACCGTAATCCTACACAGTTTTCTTGGTTAATTCCTAACATTATATATATAAAACTTTCATATTTTCAGTCTGTTATTTACGTGAATTCATCAATGCAAACACGTATTCATCTATAACTCGGCTGAAAAGTGGCCTTTTCCGTTTAAATTTTTTTTGTTAATAGTGTATTTAACCGCCCCCCGTAATAATCTATAGTTTTTATATTATATTTCGACCGCTAAAATATTGATTTCCACATAATTCGTTTTCCCATAATCGAAATTTCCTTAAATCAATATAAATAAAATCACGTTTTCATCTATTGCACGGCTGAAAATAGGCCTTTTTCTTTTTAATTTTCTTTTTAAATAGTGTAACTAATTGCCCCCCGTAATCCTACATAGTTTTCTTGGTTAATTCTTAACGTTATATTATATATAATTTTCATATTTTCAGTCTCTTATTTACGTGAATTCATCAATAAAAACACGTATTCATCTATAACTCGGCTGAAAAGTGGTCTTTTCCTTTTAAATTGTCTATTTAAATAGTGTAACTAACTGCCCTCCGTTATTCTCTAAAGTTTTCTTGGTTAATTCCTGACGTTATATATATAATTTTCATATTTTCAGTCTCTCTTTTACGTGAATTCATCAATAAAAACACGTATTCATCTACAACTCGGCTGAAAAGTGGCCTTTTACTTTTAAATTTTCTATTTAAATAGTGCAAATAACCGCCCCCCGTAATCCTATATAGTTTTCTTGGTTAATTCCTAACGTTTTATATTTAATTTTCATATTTTCAGTCTCTTATTTACGTGAATTCATCAATAAAAACACGTATTCATCTATAACTCGGCTGAAAAGTGGCCTTTTCCGTTTTAATTTTCTTTGCTAATAGTGTATTTAACCATTTGCCGTATTTATCCATAGTTTTTATATTAAATTTCTACCGCTAAAATATTGATTTCCACATAATTCGTTTTCCCATAATCGTAATTTCCTAAAATTTATAAAATTTCTCAAATCTTCATTTCTTTCGCTTTAGTTGCTTTTATTAGGTCCGTCTAGTGTAGAAACTACCATCTGCATTCTTGTTTGCTTTATTAAATATACAGAACTGAACAAAATCACTATTTACCTAAACCGAGGTATAGTGATTAATCAATAGAATCACATAAATTCAACTAAAAATTCGCTAATTACTTTTCTAAAAATTGGTATATTTCGTTCAAATCTTCTTTAAATTTCGTAGTTAATTGCTCCCCACATTTCCTTATAGTTTTCTCAGTAAATTCGTAACGTTATATATTTTATTTTCATATTTTCATTCTATTTCTTATTTAAATTCATCAATAAAAACACGTTTTCATCTATAGCACGGCTGGAAATTGGCCTTTTCCATTTAAATTTTCTATTTATATAGTGTAACTAATAGCCCCCCGTAATACTATATTGTTTTCTTGGTAAGTTCCTAACGTTATATTATAATTTTCATATTTTCATTCTCTTATTTACGTGAATTCATCAATAAAAACACGTATTCATCTATAACTCGGCTGAAAATTGGCCTTTTCCTTTTAAATTTTCTATTTAAATAGTGTAACTAACTGCCTTCCGTAATCCTCCACAGTTTTCTTGGTTAATTCCTGACGTTATATATATAATTTTCATATTTTCAGTCTCTTTTTTACGTGAATTCATCAATAAAAACAGGTATTCATCTATAACTCGGCTGAAAAGTGGCCTTTTACTTTTAAATTTTCTATTTAAATAGTGCAAATAACTGTCCCCCGTAATTCTATTCAGTTTTCTTGGTTAATTCCTAACGTTTTATATTTAATTTTCATATTTTCATTCTCTTATTTACGTGAATTCATCAATAAAAACACGTATTCATCTATAACTCGGCTGAAAAGTGGTCTTTTCCTTTTAAATTTTCTATTTAATAGTGTTACTAACTGCCCACCGTAATCCTACACAGTTTTCTTCGTTAATTCCTAACATTATATATATAAAACTTTCATATTTTCAGTCTCTTATTTACGTGAATTCATCAATGAAAACACGTATTCATCTATAACTCGGCTGAAAAGTGGCCTTTTCCGTTTAAATTTTCTTTGTTAATAGTGTATTTAACCGCCCCCCGTAATTATCTATAGTTTTTATATTATATTTCTACCGCTAAAATATTGATTTCCACATAATTCGTTTTCCCATAATCGAAATTTCCTTAAATCAATATAAATAAAATCACGTTTTCATCTATTGCACGGCTGAAAATAGGCCTTTTTCTTTTAAATTTTCTTTTTAAATAGTGTAACTAATTGCCCCCCGTAATCCTATATAGTTTTCTTGGTTAATTCTTAACGTTATATTATATATAATTTTCATATTTTCAGTCTCTTATTTACGTGAATTCATCAATAAAAACACGTATTCATCTATAACTCGGCTGAAAAGTGGTCTTTTCCTTTTAAATTTTCTATTTATGTAGTGTAACTAACTGCCATCCGTAATCCTCTACAGTTTTCTTGGTTAATTCCTGACGTTATATATATAATTTTCATATTTTCAGTCTCCTTTTTACGTGAATTCATCAATAAAAACAGGTATTCATCTATAACTCGGCTGAAAAGTGGCCTTTTACTTTAAAATTTTCTATTTAAATAGTGCAAATAACTGCCCCCCGTAATTCTATTCAGTTTTCTCGGTTAATTCCTAACGTTTTATATTTAATTTTCATATTTTCAGTCTCTTATTTACGTGAATTCATCAATAAAAACACGTATTCATCTATAACTCGGCTGAAAAGTGGCCTTTTCCGTTTTAATTTTCTTTGTTAATAGTGTTTTCAACCGTTCCCCGTATTTATCTATAGTTTTTGTATTAAATTTCTACCGCTAAAATATTGATTTCCACATAATTCGTTTTCCCATAATCGTAATATCCTAAAATTTTTAAAATTTCTCAAATCTTCATTTCTTTCGCTCTTTTTGCTTTTATTAGGTCCGTCTAGTGTAGAAACTACCAACTGCACTCTTATTTGCTTTACAAAACATACAGAACTGAACAAAATCACTATTTACCTAAACCGAGGTATAGTGATCAATCAATACAATCACATAAATTCAACTATAAATTCGCTAATAACTTTTCTAAAAATCGGTATATTTCGTTCAAATCTTCTTTGATTATCGAAGTTAATTGCTCCCCACATTTCCTTATAGTTTTCTAAGTAAAAACGTAACGTTATATATTTAATTTTCATATTTTCAGTCTATTTCTTACTTAAATTCATCAATGAAAACACGTATTCATCCATAGCACGGCTGAAAATTGGCCTTTTCCATTTAAATTTTCTATTTATATAGTGTAACTAATTGCCCCCCGTAATACTATATAGTTTTCTTGGTAAGTTCCTAACGTTATATTATAATTTTCATATTTTCAGTCTCTTATTTACGTGAATTCATCAATAAAAACACGTATTCATCTATAACTCGGCTGAAAATTGGCCTTTTCCTTTTAAATTTTCTATTTAAATAGTGTAACTAACTGCCCTCCGTAATCCTCGACAGTTTTCTTGGTTAATTCCTGACGTTATATATATAATTTTCATATTTCATTCTCTCTTTTACGTGAATTCATCAATAAAAACACGTATTCATCTATAACTCGGCTGAAAAGTGGCCTTTTACATTTAAATTTTCTATTTAAATAGTGCAAATAACTGCCCCCCGTAATCCTATATAGTTTTCTTGGTTAATTCCTAACGTTTTATATTTAATTTTCATATTTTCACTCTCTTATTTACGTGAATTCATCAATAAAAACACGTATTCATCTATAACTCGGCTGAAAAGTGGTCGTTTCCTTTTAAATTTTCTATTTAAATAGTGTAACTAACTGCCCTCCGTAATCCTCTACAGTTTTCTTGGTTAATTCCTGACGTTATATATATAATTTTCATATTTTCAGTCTCTCTTTTACGTGAATTCATCAATAAAAACACGTATTCATCTATAACTCGGCTGAAAAGTGGTCTTTTCCTTTTAAATTTTCTATTTAATAGTGTAACTAACTGCCCACCGTAATCCTACACAGTTTTCTTGGTTAATTCCTAACATTATATATATAAAACTTTCATATTTTCAGTCTCTTATTTACGTCAATTCATCAATGAAAACACGTATTCATCTATAACTCGGCTGAAAAGTGGCCTTTTCCGTTTAAATTTTCTTTGTTAATAGTGTATTTAACCGCCCCCCGTAATTATCTATAGTTTTTATATTATATTTCGACCGCTAAAATATTGATTTCCACATAATTCGTTTTCCCATAATCGAAATTTCCTTAAATCAATATAAATAAAATCACGTTTTCATCTATTGCACGGCTGAAAATAGGCCTTTTCCTTTTGAATTTTCTTTTTAAATAGTGTAACTAATTGCCCCCCGTAATCTTATATAGTTTTCTTGGTTAATTCTTAACGTTATATTATATATAATTTTCATATTTTCAGTCTCTTATTTACGTGAATTCATCAATAAAAACACGTATTCATCTATAACTCGGCTGAAAAGTGGTCTTTTCCTTTTAAATTGTCTATTTAAATAGTGTAACTAACTGCCCTCCGTAATTCTCTAAAGTTTTCTTGGTTAATTCCTGACGTTATATATATAATTTTCATATTTTCAGTCTCTCTTTTACGTGAATTCATCAATAAAAACACGTATTCATCTATAACTCGGCTGAAAAGTGGCCTTTTACTTTAAATTTTCTATTTTAATAGTGCAAATAACTGCCTCCCGTAATCCTATATAGTTTTCTTGGTTAATTCCTAACGTTTTATATTTAATTTTCATATTTTCAGTCTCTTATTTACGTGAATTCATCAATAAAAACACGTATTCATCTATAACTCGGCTTAAAAGTGGCCTTTTCCGTTTAAATTTTCTTTGTTAATAGTGTATTTAACCGCCCGCCGTATTTATCCATAGTTTTTATATTAAATTTCTACCGCTAAAATATTGATTTCCACATAATTCGTTTTCCCATAATCGTAATTTCCTAAAATTTATAAAATTTCTCAAATCTTCATTTCTTTCGCTCTTTTTGCTTTTATTAGGTCTGTCTAGTGTAGAAACTACTAACTGCTTTCTTGTTTGCTTCATTAAATATACAGAACTGAACAAAATCACTATTTACCTAAACCGAGGTATAGTGGTTAATCAATAGAATCACATAAATTCAACTAAAAATTCGCTAATAACTTTTCTAAAAATTGGTATATTTCGTTCAAATCTTCTTTGAATTTCGTAGTTAATTGCTCCCCACATTTCCTTATAGTTTTCTCAGTAAATTCGTAACGTTATATATTTAATTTTCATATTTTCAGTCTATTTCTTATTTAAATTCATCAATAAAAACACGTTTTCATCTATAGCACGGCTGAAAATTGGCCTTTTCCATTTAAATTTTCTATTTATATAGTGTAACTAATTGTCCCCCGTAATACTATATAGTTTTCTTGGTAAGTTCCTAACGTTATATTATAATTTTCATATTTTCAGTCTTTTATTTACGTGAATTCATCAATAAAAACACGTATTCATCTATAACTCGGCTGAAAATTGGCCTTTTCCTTTTAAATTTTCTATTTAAATAGTGTAACTAACTGCCCTCCGTAATCCTCTACAGTTTTCTTGGTTAATTCCTGACGTTATATATATAATTTTTATATTTTCAGTCTCTTTTTTACGTGAATTCATCAATAAAAACAGGTATTCATCTATAACTCGGCTGAAAAGTGGCCTTTTACTTTTAAATTTTCTATTTAAATAGTGCAAATAACTGCCCCCCGTAATTCTATTCAGTTTTCTTGGTTCATTCCTAACGTTTTATATTTAATTTTCATATTTTCATTCTCTTATTTACGTGAATTCATCAATAAAAACACGTATTCATCTATAACTCCGCTGAAAAGTGGTCTTTTCCTTTTAAATTTTCTATTTAATAGTGTAACTAACTGCCCACCGTAATCCTACACAGTTTTCTTGGTTAATTCCTAACATTATATATATAAAACTTTCATATTTTCAGTCTCTTATTTACGTCAATTCATCAATGAAAACACGTATTCATCTATAACTCGGCTGAAAAGTGGCCTTTTCCGTTTAAATTTTCTTTGTTAATAGTGTATTTAACCGCCCCCCGTAATTATCTATAGTTTTTATATTATATTTCGACCGCTAAAATATTGATTTCCACATAATTCGTTTTCCCATAATCGAAATTTCCTTAAATCAATATAAATAAAATCACGTTTTCATCTATTGCATGGCTGAAAATAGGCCTTTTCCTTTTGAATTTTCTTTTTAAATAGTGTAACTAATTGCCCCCCGTAATCTTATATAGTTTTCTTGGTTAATTCTTAACGTTATATTATATATAATTTTCATATTTTCAGTCTCTTATTTACGTGAATTCATCAATAAAAACACGTATTCATCTATAACTCGGCTGAAAAGTGGTCTTTTCCTTTTAAATTGTCTATTTAAATAGTGTAACTAACTGCCCTCCGTAATTCTCTAAAGTTTTCTTGGTTAATTCCTGACGTTATATATATAATTTTCATATTTTCAGTCTCTCTTTTACGTGAATTCATCAATAAAAACACGTATTCATCTATAACTCGGCTGAAAAGTGGCCTTTTACTTTAAATTTTCTATTTTAATAGTGCAAATAACTGCCCCCCGTAATCCTATATAGTTTTCTTGGTTAATTCCTAACGTTTTATATTTAATTTTCATATTTTCAGTCTCTTATTTACGCGAATTCATCAATAAAAACACGTATTCATCTATAACTCGGCTTAAAAGTGGCCTTTTCCGTTTAAATTTTCTTTGTTAATAGTGTATTTAACCGTCCGCCGTATTTATCCATAGTTTTTATATTAAATTTCTACCGCTAAAATATTGATTTCCACATAATTCGTTTTCCCATAATCGTAATTTCCTAAAATTTATAAAATTTCTCAAATCTTCATTTCTTTCGCTCTTTTTGCTTTTATTAGGTCCGTCTAGTGTAGAAACTACTAACTGCTTTCTTGTTTGCTTCATTAAATATACAGAACTGAACAAAATCACTATTTACCTAAACCGAGGTATAGTGGTTAATCAATAGAATCACATAAATTCAACTAAAAATTCGCTAATAACTTTTCTAAAAATTGGTATATTTCGTTCAAATCTTCTTTGAATTTCGTAGTTAATTGCTCCCCACATTTCCTTATAGTTTTCTCAGTAAATTCGTAACGTTATATATTTAATTTTCATATTTTCAGTCTATTTCTTATTTAAATTCATCAATAAAAACACGTTTTCATCTATAGCACGGCTGAAAATTGGCCTTTTCCATTTAAATTTTCTATTTATATAGTGTAACTAATTGTCCCCCGTAATACTATATAGTTTTCTTGGTAAGTTCCTAACGTTATATTATAATTTTCATATTTTCAGTCTCTTATTTACGTGAATTCATCAATAAAAACACGTATTCATCTATAACTCGGCTGAAAATTGGCCTTTTCCTTTTAAATTTTCTATTTAAATAGTGTAACTAACTGCCCTCCGTAATCCTCTACAGTTTTCTTGGATAATTCCTGACGTTATATATATAATTTTCATATTTTCAGTCTCTTTTTTACGTGAATTCATCAATAAAAACAGGTATTCATCTATAACTCGGCTGAAAAGTGGGCTTTTACTTTTAAATTTTCTATTTTAATAGTGCAAATAACTGCCCCCCGTAATTCTATTCAGTTTTCTTGGTTAATTCCTAACGTTTTATATTTAATTTTCATATTTTCATTCTCTTATTTACGTGAATTCATCAATAAAAACACGTATTCATCTATAACTCCGCTGAAAAGTGGTCTTTTCCTTTTAAATTTTCTATTTAATAGTGTAACTAACTGCCCACCGTAATCCTACACAGTTTTCTTGGTTAATTCCTAACATTATATATATAAAACTTTCATATTTTCAGTCTCTTATTTACATGAATTCATCAATGAAAACACGTATTCATTTATAACTCGGCTGAAAAGTGGCCTTTTCCGTTTAAATTTTCTTTGTTAATAGTGTATTTAACCGCCCCCCGTAATAATCTATAGTTTTAATATTATATTTCGACCGCTAAAATATTGATTTCCACATAATTCGTTTTCCCATAATCGTAATTTCCTAAAATCAATATCAATAAAATCACGTATTCATCTATAGCACCACTGAAAATTGGCCTTTTACATTTAAATTTTCTATTTATATAGTGTAACTAATTGTCCCCCGTAATACTATATAGTTTTCTTGGTTAATTCCTGATGTTATATATATAATTTTCAAATTTTCAGTCTCTTATTTACGTGAATTCATCAATAAAAACACGTATTCATCTATAACTCGGCTGAAAAGTGGCCTTTTCCGTTAAGCTTTTCTTTGTTAATAGTGTATTTAACCGCCCCCCGTAATTATCTATAGTTTTTATATTAAATTTCTACCGCTAAAATATTGATTTTCACATAATTCGTTTTCCCATAATCGTAATTTCCTAAAATCAATATCAATAAAATCACGTATTCATCTATAGCACCACTGAAAATTGGCCTTTTACATTTAAATTTTCTATTTATATAGTGTAACTAATTGTCCCCCGTAATACTATATAGTTTTCTTGGTTAATTCCTGATGTTATATATATAATTTTCATATTTTCAGTCTCTATTTTACGTGAATTCATCAATAAAAACACGTATTCATCTATAACTCGGCTGAAAAGTGGCCTTTTACTTTTAAATTTTCTATTTAAATAGTGCAAATAACTGCTTCCCGTAATCCTATACAGTTTTCTTGGTTAATTCCTAACGTTTTATATTTAATTTTCAAATTTTCAGTCTCTTATTTACGTGAATTCATCAATAAAAACACGTATTTATCTATAACTCGGCTAAAAAGTGGCCTTTTCCGTTTAACTTTTCTTTGCTAATAGTGTATTAACCGCCCCCCGTAATTATCTATAGTTTTTATATTAAATTTCTACCGCTAAAATATTGATTTCCACATAATTCGTTTTCCCATAATCGTAATTTCCTAAAATCAATATCAATAAAATCACGTATTCATCTATTGCACGGCTGAAAATAGGCCTTTTCCTTTTTAATTTTCTATTTAAATAGTGTAACTAATTGCCCCCCGTAATCCTATATAGTTTTCTTGGTTAATTCCTAACGTTATATTATATATAATTTTCATATTTTCAGTCTCTTATTTACGTGAATTCATCAATAAAAACAAGTATTCATCTATTACTCGGCTGAAAAGTGGTCTTTTCCTTTTAAATTTTCTATTTAAATAGTGTAACTAACTGCCCTCCGTAATCCTTTACAGTTTTCTTGGTTAATTCCTGACGTTATATATATAATTTTCATATTTTCATTCTCTCTTTTACGTGAATTCATCAATAAAAACACGTATTCATCTATAACTCGGCTGAAAAGTGGCCTTTTACTTTAAAATTTTCTATTTAAATAGTGCAAATAACTGCCCTCCGTAATCCTATATAGTTTTCTTGGTTAATTCCTAACGTTTTATATTTAATTTTCATATTTTCAGTCTCTTATTTACGTGAATTCATCAATAAAAACACGTATTCATCTATAACTCGGCTGAAAAGTGGCCTTTTCCGTTTGAATTTTCTTTGTTAATAGTGTATTTAACCGCCCGCCGTATTTATCCATAGTTTTTATATTAAATTTCTACCGCTAAAATATTGATTTCCACATAATTCGTTTTCCCATAATCGTAATTTCCTAAAATTTATAAAATTTCTCAAATCTTCATTTCTTTCGCTCTTTTTGCTTTTATTAGGTCCGTCTAGTGTAGAAACTACCATCTGCATTCTTGTTTGCTTTATTAAACATACAGAACTGAACAAAATCACTATTTACCTAAACCGAGGTATAGTGATTAATCAATAGAATCACATAAATTCAACTAAAAATTCGCTAATAACTTTTCTAAAAATTGGTATATTTCGTTCAAATCTTCTTTGAATTTCTTAGTTAATTGCTCCCCACATTTCATTATAGTTTTCTTAGTAAATTCGTAACGTAATATATTTAATTTTCATATTTTCAGTCTATTTCTTATTTAAATTCATCAATAAAAACACGTTTTCTTCTATAGCACGGCTGAAAATTGGCCTTTTCCATTTAAATTTTCTATTTATATAGTGTTACTAATTGCCCCCCGTAATACTATATAGTATTCTTGGTAAGTTCCCAACGTTATATTATAATTTTCATATTTTCACTCTCTTATTTACGTGAATTCATCAATAAAAACACGTATTCATCTATAACTCGGCTGAAAAGTGGTCTTTTCCTTTTAAATTTTCTATTTAAATAGTGTAACTAACTGCCCACCGTAATCACATACAGTTTTCTTGGTTAATTCCTAACATTATATATATAATTTTCATATTTTCAGTCTCTTATTTACGTGAATTCATCAATAAAAACACGTATTCATCTATAACTCGGCTGAAAAGTGGCCTTTTCCGTTTAAATTTTCTTTGCTAATAGTGTATTTAACCGCCCTCCGTAATTATCTATAGTTTTAATATTAATTTTCTACCGCTAAAATATTGATTTCCACATAATTCGTTTTCCCATAACCGTAATTTCCTTAAATCAATATCAATAAAATCACGTATTCATCTATTGCACGGCTGAAAATAGGCCTTTTCCTTTTTAATTTTCTATTTAAATAGTGTAACTAATTGCCCCCTGTAATCCTATATACTTTTCTTGGTTAATTCCTAACGTTATATTGTATATAATTTTCATATTTTTAGTCTCTTATTTACGTGAATTCATCAATAAAAACACGTATTCATCTATAACTCGGCTGAAAAGTGGTCTTTTCCTTTTAAATTTTCTATTAAAATAGTGTAACTAACTGCCCTCCGTAATCCTCTGCAGTTTTCTTAGTTAATTCCTGACGTTATATATATATATATATATATATATATATATATATATATATATATATATATATATATATATATATATATATATATATATATATATATATATAATTTTCATATTTTCATTCTCTTTTTTACGTGAATTCATCAATAAAAACACGTTTTAATCTATAACTCGGCTGAAAAGTGGTCTTTTCCTTTTAAATTTTCTATTTAAATAGTGTAACTAACTGCCCACCGTAATCACATACAGTTTTCTTGGTTAATTCCTAACATTATATATATAATTTTCATATTTTCAGTCTCTTATTTACGTGAATTCATCAATAAAAACACGTATTCATCTATAACTCGGCTGAACAGTGGCCTTTTCCGTTTAAATTTTCTTTGATAATAGTGTATTTAACTGCCCCTCGTATTTATCTATACTTTTTATATTAAATTTCTACCGCTAAAATATTGAATTCCACATAATTCGTTTTCCCATAATCGTAATTTCCTAAAATTTTTAAAATTTCTCAAATCTTCATTTCTTTAGCTCTTTTTGCTTTTATTAGGTCCGTATAGTGCAGAAACTACCATCTGCTTTCTAATTTGCTTTATAAAACATACAGAACTGAACAAAATCACTATTTACCTAAACCGAGGTATAGTGACCAATCAATACAATCACATAAATTCAACTATAAATTCGCTAATAACTTTTCTAAAAATTGGTATATTTCGTTCAAATCTTATTTGAATTTCGTAGTTAATTGCTCCCCACATTTCCTTATAGTTTTCTCAGGAAAAACGTAACGTTATATATTTAATTTTCATATTTTCAGTCTATTTCTTACTTAAATTCATCAATAAAAACACGTATTCATCTATAGCACGGCTGAAAATTGGCCTTTTACTTTTAAATTTTCTATTTAAATAGTGGAAATAACTGTTCCCCGTAATCCTATACAGTTTTCTTGGTTAATTCCTAACGTTTTATATCTAATTTTCAAATTTTCAGTCTCTTATTTACGTGAATTCATCAATAAAAACACGTATTCATCTATAACTCGGCTGAAAAGTGGCCTTTTCCGTTTAACTTTTCTTTGCTAATAGTGTATTTAACCGCCCCCCGTAATTATCTATAGCTTTTATGTTAAATTTCTACCGCTAAAATATTGATTTCCACATAATTCGTTTTCCCATAATCGTAATTTCCTAAAATCAATATCAATAAAATCACGTATTCATCTATTGCACGGCTGAAAATAGGCCTTTTCCTTTTTAATTTTCTATTTAAATAGTGTAACTAATTGCCCCCCGTAATCCTATATAGTTTTCTTGGTTAATTCCTAACGTTATATTATATATAATTTTCATATTTTCAGTCTCTTATTTACGTGAATTCATCAATAAAAACAAGTATTCATCTATTACTCGGCTGAAAAGTGGTCTTTTCCTTTTAAATTTTCAATTTAAATAGTGTAACTAACTGCCCTCCGTAATCCTCTACAGTTTTCTTGGTTAATTCCTGATGTTATATACATAATTTTCATATTTTCAGTCTCTCTTTTACGTGAATTCATCAATAAAAACACGTATTCATCTATAACTCGGTTGAAAAGTGGCCTTTTACTTTTAAATTTTCTATTTAAATAGTGCAAATAACTGCCCCCCGTAATCCTATATAGTTTTCTTGGTAAGTTCCTAACGTTATATTATAATTTTCATATTTTCAGTCTCTTATTTACGTGAATTCATCAATAAAAACACGTATTCATCTATAACTCGGCTGAAAATTGGCCTTTTCCTTTTAAATTTTCTATTAAAATAGTGTAACTAACTGCCCTCCGTAATCCTCTACAGTTTTCTTGGATAATTCCTGACGTTATATATATAATTTTCATATTTTCAGTCTCTTTTTTACGTGAATTCATCAATAAAAACAGGTATTCATCTATAACTCGGCTGAAAAGTGGGCTTTTACTTTTAAATTTTCTATTTTAATAGTGCAAATAACTGCCCCCCGTAATTCTATTCAGTTTTCTTGGTTAATTCCTAACGTTTTATATTTAATTTTCATATTTTCATTCTCTTATTTACGTGAATTCATCGATAAAAACACGTATTCATCTATAACTCGGCTGAAAAGTGGTCTTTTCCTTTTAAATTTTCTATTTATGTAGTGTAACTAACTGCCATCCGTAATCCTCTACAGTTTTCTTGGTTAATTCCTGACGTTATATATATAATTTTCATATTTTCAGTCTCCTTTTTACGTGAATTCATCAATAAAAACAGGTATTCATCTATAACTCGGCTGAAAAGTGGCCTTTTACTTTAAAATTTTCTATTTAAATAGTGCAAATAACTGCCTCCCGTAATTCTATTCAGTTTTCTCGGTTAATTCCTAACGTTTTATATTTAATTTTCATATTTTCAGTCTCTTATTTACGTGAATTCATCAATAAAAACACGTATTCATCTATAACTCGGCTGAAAAGTGGCCTTTTCCGTTTTAATTTTCTTTGTTAATAGTGTTTTCAACCGTTCCCCGTATTTATCTATAGTTTTTGTATTAAATTTCTACCGCTAAAATATTGATTTCCACATAATTCGTTTTCCCATAATCGTAATATCCTAAAATTTTTAAAATTTCTCAAATCTTCATTTCTTTCGCTCTTTTTGCTTTTATTAGGTCCGTCTAGTGTAGAAACTACCAACTGCACTCTTATTTGCTTTACAAAACATACAGAACTGAACAAAATCACTATTTACCTAAACCGAGGTATAGTGATCAATCAATACAATCACATAAATTCAACTATAAATTCGCTAATAACTTTTCTAAAAATCGGTATATTTCGTTCAAATCTTCTTTGAATATCGTAGTTAATTGCTCCCCACATTTCCTTATAGTTTTCTAAGTAAAAACGTAACGTTATATATTTAATTTTCATATTTTCAGTCTATTTCTTACTTAAATTCATCAATGAAAACACGTATTCATCCATAGCACGGCTGAAAATTGGCCTTTTCCATTTAAATTTTCTATTTATATAGTGTAACTAATTGCCCCCCGTAATACTATATAGTTTTCTTGGTAAGTTCCTAACGTTATATTATAATTTTCATATTTTCAGTCTCTTATTTACGTGAATTCATCAATAAAAACACGTATTCATCTATAACTCGGCTGAAAATTGGCCTTTTCCTTTTAAATTTTCTATTTAAATAGTGTAACTAACTGCCCTCCGTAATCCTCGACAGTTTTCTTGGTTAATTCCTGACGTTATATATATAATTTTCATATTTCAGTCTCTCTTTTACGTGAATTCATCAATAAAAACACGTATTCATCTATAACTCGGCTGAAAAGTGGCCTTTTACTTTTAAATTTTCTATTTAAATAGTGCAAATAACTGCCATCCGTAATCCTATACAGTTTTCTTGGTTAATTCCTAACATTATATATATAAAACTTTCATATTTTCAGTCTCTTATTAACGTGAATTCATCAATGAAAACACGTATTCATCTATAACTCGGCTGAAAAGTGGCCTTTTACGTTTAAATTTTCTTTGTTAATAGTGTATTTAACCGCCCCCCGTAATTATCTATTGTTTTTATATTATATTTCGACCGCTAAAATATTGATTTCCACATAATTCGTTTTCCCATAATCGAAATTTCCTTAAATCAATATAAATAAAATCACGTTTTCATCTATTGCACGGCTGAAAATAGGCCTTTTCCTTTTTAATTTTCTTTTTAAATAGTGTAACTAATTGCTCCCCGTAATCCTATATAGTTTTCTTGGTTAATTCTTAACGTTATATTATATATAATTTTCATATTTTCAGTCTCTTATTTACGTGAATTCATCAATAAAAACACGTATTCATCTATAACTCGGCTGAAAAGTGGTCTTTTCCTTTTAAATTTTCTATTTATGTAGTGTAACTAACTGCCCTCCGTAATCCTCTACAGTTTTCTTGGTTAATTCCTGACGTTATATATATAATTTTCATATTTTCAGTCTCCTTTTTACGTGAATTCATCAATAAAAACAGGTATTCATCTATAACTCGGCTGAAAAGTGGCCTTTTACTTTTAAATTTTCTATTTAAATAGTGCAAATAACTGCCCCCCGTAATTCTATTCAGTTTTCTCGGTTAATTCCTAACGTTTTATATTTAATTTTCATATTTTCAGTCTCTTATTTACGTGAATTCATCAATAAAAACACGTATTCATCTATAACTCGGCTGAAAAGTGGCCTTTTCCGTTTTAATTTTCTTTGTTAATAGTGTTTTCAACCGTTCCCCGTATTTATCTATAGTTTTTGTATTAAATTTCTACCGCTAAAATATTGATTTCCACATAATTCGTTTTCCCATAATCGTAATTTCCTAAAATTTTTAAAATTTCTCAAATCTTCATTTCTTTCGCTCTTTTTGCTTTTATTAGGTCCGTCTAGTGTAGAAACTACCAACTGCACTCTTATTTGCTTTACAAAACATACAGAACTGAACAAAATCACTATTTACCTAAACCGAGGTATAGTGATCAATCAATACAATCACATAAATTCAACTATAAATTCGCTAATAACTTTTCTAAAAATTGGTATATTTCGTTCAAATCTTCTTTGAATATCGTAGTTAATTGCTCCCCACATTTCCTTATAGTTTTCTCAGTAAAAACGTAACGTTATATATTTAATTTTCATATTTTCCGTCTATTTCTTACTTAAATTCATCAATGAAAACACGTATTCATCCATAGCACGGCTGAAAATTGGCCTTTTCCATTTAAATTTTCTATTTATATAGTGTAACTAATTGCCCCCCGCAATACTATATAGTTTTCTTGGTAAGTTCCTAACGTTATATTATAATTTTCATATTTTCAGTCTCTTATTTACGTGAATTCATCAATAAAAACACGTATTCATCTATAACTCGGCTGAAAAGTGGTCTTTTCCTTTTAAATTGTCTATTTAAATAGTGTAACTAACTGCCCTCCGTAATTCTCTAAAGTTTTCTTGGTTAATTCCTGACGTTATATATATAATTTTCATATTTTCAGTCTCTCTTTTACGTGAATTCATCAATAAAAACACGTATTCATCTATAACTCGGCTGAAAAGTGGCCTTTTACTTTTAAATTTTCTATTTAAATAGTGCAAATAACTGCCCCTCGTAATCCTATATAGTTTTCTTGGTTAATTCCTAACGTTTTATATTTAATTTTCATATTTTCAGTCTCTTATTTACGTGAATTCATTAATAAAAACACGTATTCATCTATAACTCGGCTGAAAAAGGGCCTTTTCCTTTTAAATTTTCTTTTTTAATAGTGTATTTAACCGCCCGCCGTATTTATCCATAGTTTTTATATTAAATTTCTACCGCTAAAATATTGATTTCCACATAATTCCTTTTCCCATAATCGTAATTTCCTAAAATTTATAAAATTTCTCAAATCTTCATTTCTTTCGCTCTTTTTGCTTTTATTAGGTCCGTCTAGTGTAGAAACTACCACTTGCATTCTTGTTTGCTTTATTAAATATACAGAACTGAACAAAATCACTATTTACCTAAACCGAGGTATAGTGATTAATCAATAGAATCACATAAATTCAACTAAAAATTCGCCAATAACTTTTCTAAAAATTTGTATATTTCGTTCAAATCTTCTTTGAATTTCGTAGTTAATTGCTGCCCACATTTCCTTATAGTTTTCTCAGTAAATTCGTAACGTTATATATTTAATTTTCATATTTTCAGTCTATTTCTTATTTAAATTCATCAATAAAACACGTTTTCATCTATAGCACGGCTGAAAATTGGCCTTTTCCATTTAAATTTTCTATTTATATAGTGTAACTAATCGCCCCCCGTAATACTATATAGTTTTCTTGGTAAGTTCCTAACGTTATATTATAATTTTCATATTTTCAGTCTCTTATTTACGTGAATTCATCAATAAAAACACGTATTCATCTATAACTCGGCTGAAAATTGGCCTTTTCCTTTTAAATTTTCTATTTAAATAGTGTAACTAACTGCCCTCCGTAATCCTCTACAGTTTTCTTGGATAATTCCTGACGTTATATATATAATTTTCATATTTTCAGTCTCTTTTTTACGTGAATTCATCAATAAAAACAGGTATTCATCTATAACTCGGCTGAAAAGTGGGCTTTTACTTTTAAATTTTCTATTTTAATAGTGCAAATAACTGCCCCCCGTAATTCTATTCAGTTTTCTTGGTTAATTCCTAACGTTTTATATTTAATTTTCATATTTTCATTCTCTTATTTACGTGAATTCATCAATAAAAACACGTATTCATCTATAACTCGGCTGAAAAGTGGCCTTTTACTTTAAAATTTTCTATTTAAATAGTGCAAATAACTGCCTCCCGTAATTCTATTCAGTTTTCTCGGTTAATTCCTAACGTTTTATATTTAATTTTCATATTTTCAGTCTCTTATTTACGTGAATTCATCAATAAAAACACGTATTCATCTATAACTCGGCTGAAAAGTGGCCTTTTCCGTTTTAATTTTCTTTGTTAATAGTGTTTTCAACCGTTCCCCGTATTTATCTATAGTTTTTGTATTAAATTTCTACCGCTAAAATATTGATTTCCACATAATTCGTTTTCCCATAATCGTAATATCCTAAAATTTTTAAAATTTCTCAAATCTTCATTTCTTTCGCTCTTTTTGCTTTTATTAGGTCCGTCTAGTGTAGAAACTACCAACTGCACTCTTATTTGCTTTACAAAACATACAGAACTGAACAAAATCACTATTTACCTAAACCGAGGTATAGTGATCAATCAATACAATCACATAAATTCAACTATAAATTCGCTAATAACTTTTCTAAAAATCGGTATATTTCGTTCAAATCTTCTTTGAATATCGTAGTTAATTGCTCCCCACATTTCCTTATAGTTTTCTAAGTAAAAACGTAACGTTATATATTTAATTTTCATATTTTCAGTCTATTTCTTACTTAAATTCATCAATGAAAACACGTATTCATCCATAGCACGGCTGAAAATTGGCCTTTTCCATTTAAATTTTCCATTTATATAGTGTAACTAATTGCCCCCCGTAATACTATATAGTTTTCTTGGTAAGTTCCTAACGTTATATTATAATTTTCATATTTTCAGTCTCTTATTTACGTGAATTCATCAATAAAAACACGTATTCATCTATAACTCGGCTGAAAATTGGCCTTTTCCTTTTAAATTTTCTATTTAAATAGTGTAACTAACTGCCCTCCGTAATCCTCGACAGTTTTCTTGGTTAATTCCTGACGTTATATATATAATTTTCATATTTCAGTCTCTCTTTTACGTGAATTCATCAATAAAAACACGTATTCATCTATAACTCGGCTGAAAAGTGGCCTTTTACTTTTAAATTTTCTATTTAAATAGTGCAAATAACTGCCATCCGTAATCCTATACAGTTTTCTTGGTTAATTCCTAACATTATATATATAAAACTTTCATATTTTCAGTCTCTTATTAACGTGAATTCATCAATGAAAACACGTATTCATCTATAACTCGGCTGAAAAGTGGCCTTTTACGTTTAAATTTTCTTTGTTAATAGTGTATTTAACCGCCCCCCGTAATTATCTATTGTTTTTATATCATATTTCGACCGCTAAAATATTGATTTCCACATAATTCGTTTTCCCATAATCGAAATTTCCATAAATCAATATAAATAAAATCACGTTTTCATCTATTGCACGGCTGAAAATAGGCCTTTTCCTTTTTAATTTTCTTTTTAAATAGTGTAACTAATTGCTCCCCGTAATCCTATATAGTTTTCTTGGTTAATTCTTAACGTTATATTATATATAATTTTCATATTTTCAGTCTCTTATTTACGTGAATTCATCAATAAAAACACGTATTCATCTATAACTCGGCTGAAAAGTGGTCTTTTCCTTTTAAATTTTCTATTTATGTAGTGTAACTAACTGCCCTCCGTAATCCTCTACAGTTTTCTTGGTTAATTCCTGACGTTATATATATAATTTTCATATTTTCAGTCTCCTTTTTACGTGAATTCATCAATAAAAACAGGTATTCATCTATAACTCGGCTGAAAAGTGGCCTTTTACTTTTAAATTTTCTATTTAAATAGTGCAAATAACTGCCCCCCGTAATTCTATTCAGTTTTCTCGGTTAATTTCTAACGTTTTATATTTAATTTTCATATTTTCAGTCTCTTATTTACGTGAATTCATCAATAAAAACACGTATTCATCTATAACTCGGCTGAAAAGTGGCCTTTTCCGTTTTAATTTTCTTTGTTAATAGTGTTTTCAACCGTTCCCCGTATTTATCTATAGTTTTTGTATTAAATTTCTACCGCTAAAATATTGATTTCCACATAATTCGTTTTCCCATAATCGTAATTTCCTAAAATTTTTAAAATTTCTCAAATCTTCATTTCTTTCGCTCTTTTTGCTTTTATTAGGTCCGTCTAGTGTAGAAACTACCAACTGCACTCTTATTTGCTTTACAAAACATACAGAACCGAACAAAATCACTATTTACCTAAACCGAGGTATAGTGATCAATCAATACAATCACATAAATTCAACTATAAATTCGCTAATAACTTTTCTAAAAATTGGTATATTTCGTTCAAATCTTCTTTGAATATCGTAGTTAATTGCTCCCCACATTTCCTTATAGTTTTCTCAGTAAAAACGTAACGTTATATATTTAATTTTCATATTTTCCGTCTATTTCTTACTTAAATTCATCAATGAAAACACGTATTCATCCATAGCACGGCTGAAAATTGGCCTTTTCCATTTAAATTTTCTATTTATATAGTGTAACTAATTGCCCCCCGCAATACTATATAGTTTTCTTGGTAAGTTCCTAACGTTATATTATAATTTTCATATTTTCAGTCTCTTATTTACGTGAATTCATCAATAAAAACACGTATTCATCTATAACTCGGCTGAAAAGTGGTCTTTTCCTTTTAAATTGTCTATTTAAATAGTGTAACTAACTGCCTTCCGTAATTCTCTAAAGTTTTCTTGGTTAATTCCTGACGTTATATATATAATTTTCATATTTTCAGTCTCTCTTTTACGTGAATTCATCAATAAAAACACGTATTCATCTATAACTCGGCTGAAAAGTGGCCTTTTACTTTTAAATTTTCTATTTAAATAGTGCAAATAACTGCCCCTCGTAATCCTATATAATTTTCTTGGTTAATTCCTAACGTTTTATATTTAATTTTCATATTTTCAGTCTCTTATTTACGTGAATTCATTAATAAAAACACGTATTCATCTATAACTCGGCTGAAAAAGGGCCTTTTCTTTTTAAATTTTCTTTTTTAATAGTGTATTTAACCGCCCGCCGTATTTATCCATAGTTTTTATATTAAATTTCTACCGCTAAAATATTGATTTCCACATAATTCCTTTTCCCATAATCGTAATTTCCTAAAATTTATAAAATTTCTCAAATCTTCATTTCTTTCGCTCTTTTTGCTTTTATTAGGTCCGTCTAGTGTAGAAACTACCACCTGCATTCTTGTTTGCTTTATTAAATATACAGAACTGAACAAAATCACTATTTACCTAAACCGAGGTATAGTGATTAATCAATAGAATCACATAAATTCAACTAAAAATTCGCCAATAACTTTTCTAAAAATTTGTATATTTCGTTCAAATCTTCTTTGAATTTCGTAGTTAATTGCTGCCCACATTTCCTTATAGTTTTCTCAGTAAATTCGTAACGTTATATATTTAATTTTCATATTTTCAGTCTATTTCTTATTTAAATTCATCAATAAAACACGTTTTCATCTATAGCACGGCTGAAAATTGGCCTTTTCCATTTAAATTTTCTATTTATATAGTGTAACTAATCGCCCCCCGTAATACTATATAGTTTTCTTGGTAAGTTCCTAACGTTATATTATAATTTTCATATTTTCAGTCTCTTATTTACGTGAATTCATCAATAAAAACACGTATTCATCTATAACTCGGCTGAAAATTGGCCTTTTCCTTTTAAATTTTCTATTTAAATAGTGTAACTAACTGCCCTCCGTAATCCTCTACAGTTTTCTTGGATAATTCCTAACGTTATATATATAATTTTCATATTTTCAGTCTCTTTTTTACGTGAATTCATCAATAAAAACAGGTATTCATCTATAACTCGGCTGAAAAGTGGGCTTTTACTTTTAAATTTTCTATTTTAATAGTGCAAATAACTGCCCCCCGTAATTCTATTCAGTTTTCTTGGTTAATTCCTAACGTTTTATATTTAATTTTCATATTTTCATTCTCTTATTTACGTGAATTCATCAATAAAAACACGTATTCATCTATAACTCCGCTGAAAAGTGGTCTTTTCCTTTTAAATTTTCTATTTAATAGTGTAACTAACTGCCCACCGTAATCCTACACAGTTTTCTTGGTTAATTCCTAACATTATATATATAAAACTTTCATATTTTCAGTCTCTTATTTACGTGAATTCATCAATGCAAACACGTATTCATCTATAACTCGGCTGAAAAGTGGCCTTTTCCGTTTAAATTTTCTTTGTTAATAGTGTATTTAACCGCCCCCCGTAATAATCTATAGTTTTTATATTATATTTCGACCGCTAAAATATTGATTTCCACATAATTCGTTTTCCCATAATCGAAATTTCCTTAAATCAATATAAATAAAATCACGTTTTCATCTATTCCACGGCTGAAAATAGGCCTTTTTCTTTTTAATTTTCTTTTTAAATAGTGTAACTAATTGCCCCCCGTAATCCTACATAGTTTTCTTGGTTAATTCTTAACGTTATATTATGTATAATTTTCATATTTTCAGTCTCTTATTTACGTGAATTCATCAATAAAAACACGTATTCATCTATAACTCGGCTGAAAAGTGGTCTTTTCCTTTAAAATTGTCTATTTAAATAGTGTAACTAACTGCCCTCCGTTATTCTCTAAAGTTTTCTTGGTTAATTCCTGACGTTATATATATAATTTTCATATTTTCAGTCTCTCTTTTACGTGAATTCATCAATAAAAACACGTATTCATCTACAACTCGGCTGAAAAGTGGCCTTTTACTTTTAAATTTTCTATTTAAATAGTGCAAATAACCGCCCCCCGTAATCCTATATAGTTTTCTTGGTTAATTCCTAACGTTTTATATTTAATTTTCATATTTTCATTCTCTTATTTACGTGAATTCATCAATAAAAACACGTATTCATCTATAACTCGGCTGAAAAGTGGCCTTTTCCGTTTTAATTTTCTTTGCTAATAGTGTATTTAACCATTTGCCGTATTTATCCATAGTTTTTATATTAAATTTCTACCGCTAAAATATTGATTTCCACATAATTCGTTTTCCCATAATCGTAATTTCCTAAAATTTATAAAATTTCTCAAATCTTCATTTCTTTCGCTTTATTTGCTTTTATTAGGTCCGTCTAGTGTAGAAACTACCATCTGCATTCTTGTTTGCTTTATTAAATATACAGAACTGAACAAAATCACTATTTACCTAAACCGAGGTATAGTGATTAATCAATAGAATCACATAAATTCAACTAAAAATTCGCTAATTACTTTTCTAAAAATTGGTATATTTCGTTCAAATCTTCTTTAAATTTCGTAGTTAATTGCTCCCCACATTTCCTTATAGTTTTCTCAGTAAATTCGTAACGTTATATATTTTATTTTCATATTTTCATTCTATTTCTTATTTAAATTCATCAATAAAAACACGTTTTCATCTATAGCACGGCTGGAAATTGGCCTTTTCCATTTAAATTTTCTATTTATATAGTGTAACTAATAGCCCCCCGTAATACTATATTGTTTTCTTGGTAAGTTCCTAACGTTATATTATAATTTTCATATTTTCATTCTCTTATTTACGTGAATTCATCAATAAAAACACGTATTCATCTATAACTCGGCTGAAAATTGGCCTTTTCCTTTTAAATTTTCTATTTAAATAGTGTAACTAACTGCCTTCCGTAATCCTCCACAGTTTTCTTGGTTAATTCCTGACGTTATATATATAATTTTCATATTTTCAGTCTCTTTTTTACGTGAATTCATCAATAAAAACAGGTATTCATCTATAACTCGGCTGAAAAGTGGCCTTTTACTTTTAAATTTTCTATTTAAATAGTGCAAATAACCGTCCCCCGTAATTCTATTCAGTTTTCTTTGTTAATTCCTAACGTTTTATATTTAATTTTCATATTTTCAGTCTCTTATTTACGTGAATTCATCAATAAAAACACGTATTCATCTATAACTCGGCTGAAAAGTGGTCTTTTCCTTTTAAATTTTCTATTTAATAGTGTAACTAACTGCCCACCGTAATCCTACACAGTTTTCTTCGTTAATTCCTAACATTATATATATAAAACTTTCATATTTTCAGTCTCTTATTTACGTGAATTCATCAATGAAAACACGTATTCATCTATAACTCGGCTGAAAAGTGGCCTTTTCCGTTTAAATTTTCTTTGTTAATAGTGTATTTAACCGCCCCCCGTAATTATCTATAGTTTTTATATTATATTTCTACCGCTAAAATATTGATTTCCACATAATTCGTTTTCCCATAATCGAAATTTCCTTAAATCAATATAAATAAAATCACGTTTTCATCTATTGCACGGCTGAAAATAGGCCTTTTTCTTTTTAATTTTCTTTTTAAATAGTGTAAGTAATTGCCCCCCGTAATCCTATATAGTTTTCTTGGTTAATTCTTAACGTTATATTATATATAATTTTCATATTTTCAGTCTCTTATTTACGTGAATTCATCAATAAAAACACGTATTCATCTATAACTCGGCTGAAAAGTGGTCTTTTCCTTTTAAATTTTCTATTTATGTAGTGTAACTAACTGCCATCCGTAATCCTCTACAGTTTTCTTGGTTAATTCCTGACGTTATATATATAATTTTCATATTTTCAGTCTCCTTTTTACGTGAATTCATCAATAAAAACAGGTATTCATCTATAACTCGGCTGAAAAGTGGCCTTTTACTTTAAAATTTTCTATTTAAATAGTGCAAATAACTGCCTCCCGTAATTCTATTCAGTTTTCTCGGTTAATTCCTAACGTTTTATATTTAATTTTCATATTTTCAGTCTCTTATTTACGTGAATTCATCAATAAAAACACGTATTCATCTATAACTCGGCTGAAAAGTGGCCTTTTCCGTTTTAATTTTCTTTGTTAATAGTGTTTTCAACCGTTCCCCGTATTTATCTATAGTTTTTGTATTAAATTTCTACCGCTAAAATATTGATTTCCACATAATTCGTTTTCCCATAATCGTAATATCCTAAAATTTTTAAAATTTCTCAAATCTTCATTTCTTTCGCTCTTTTTGCTTTTATTAGGTCCGTCTAGTGTAGAAACTACCAACTGCACTCTTATTTGCTTTACAAAACATACAGAACTGAACAAAATCACTATTTACCTAAACCGAGGTATAGTGATCAATCAATACAATCACATAAATTCAACTATAAATTCGCTAATAACTTTTCTAAAAATCGGTATATTTCGTTCAAATCTTCTTTGAATATCGTAGTTAATTGCTCCCCACATTTCCTTATAGTTTTCTAAGTAAAAACGTAACGTTATATATTTAATTTTCATATTTTCAGTCTATTTCTTACTTAAATTCATCAATGAAAACACGTATTCATCCATAGCACGGCTGAAAATTGGCCTTTTCCATTTAAATTTTCTATTTATATAGTGTAACTAATTGCCCCCCGTAATACTATATAGTTTTCTTGGTAAGTTCCTAACGTTATATTATAATTTTCATATTTTCAGTCTCTTATTTACGTGAATTCATCAATAAAAACACGTATTCATCTATAACTCGGCTGAAAATTGGCCTTTTCCTTTTAAATTTTCTATTTAAATAGTGTAACTAACTGCCCTCCGTAATCCTCGACAGTTTTCTTGGTTAATTCCTGACGTTATATATATAATTTTCATATTTCAGTCTCTCTTTTACGTGAATTCATCAATAAAAACACGTATTCATCTATAACTCGGCTGAAAAGTGGCCTTTTACTTTTAAATTTTCTATTTAAATAGTGCAAATAACTGCCATCCGTAATCCTATACAGTTTTCTTGGTTAATTCCTAACATTATATATATAAAACTTTCATATTTTCAGTCTCTTATTAACGTGAATTCATCAATGAAAACACGTATTCATCTATAACTCGGCTGAAAAGTGGCCTTTTACGTTTAAATTTTCTTTGTTAATAGTGTATTTAACCGCCCCCCGTAATTATCTATTGTTTTTATATTATATTTCGACCGCTAAAATATTGATTTCCACATAATTCGTTTTCCCATAATCGAAATTTCCTTAAATCAATATAAATAAAATCACGTTTTCATCTATTGCACGGCTGAAAATAGGCCTTTTCCTTTTTAATTTTCTTTTTAAATAGTGTAACTAATTGCTCCCCGTAATCCTATATAGTTTTCTTGGTTAATTCTTAACGTTATATTATATATAATTTTCATATTTTCAGTCTCTTATTTACGTGAATTCATCAATAAAAACACGTATTCATCTATAACTCGGCTGAAAAGTGGTCTTTTCCTTTTAAATTTTCTATTTATGTAGTGTAACTAACTGCCCTCCGTAATCCTCTACAGTTTTCTTGGTTAATTCCTGACGTTATATATATAATTTTCATATTTTCAGTCTCCTTTTTACGTGAATTCATCAATAAAAACAGGTATTCATCTATAACTCGGCTGAAAAGTGGCCTTTTACTTTTAAATTTTCTATTTAAATAGTGCAAATAACTGCCCCCCGTAATTCTATTCAGTTTTCTCGGTTAATTCCTAACGTTTTATATTTAATTTTCATATTTTCAGTCTCTTATTTACGTGAATTCATCAATAAAAACACGTATTCATCTATAACTCGGCTGAAAAGTGGCCTTTTCCGTTTTAATTTTCTTTGTTAATAGTGTTTTCAACCGTTCCCCGTATTTATCTATAGTTTTTGTATTAAATTTCTACCGCTAAAATATTGATTTCCACATAATTCGTTTTCCCATAATCGTAATTTCCTAAAATTTTTAAAATTTCTCAAATCTTCATTTCTTTCGCTCTTTTTGCTTTTATTAGGTCCGTCTAGTGTAGAAACTACCAACTGCACTCTTATTTGCTTTACAAAACATACAGAACTGAACAAAATCACTATTTACCTAAACCGAGGTATAGTGATCAATCAATACAATCACATAAATTCAACTATAAATTCGCTAATAACTTTCCTAAAAATTGGTATATTTCGTTCAAATCTTCTTTGAATATCGTAGTTAATTGCTCCCCACATTTCCTTATAGTTTTCTCAGTAAAAACGTAACGTTATATATTTAATTTTCATATTTTCCGTCTATTTCTTACTTAAATTCATCAATGAAAACACGTATTCATCCATAGCACGGCTGAAAATTGGCCTTTTCCATTTAAATTTTCTATTTATATAGTGTAACTAATTGCCCCCCGCAATACTATATAGTTTTCTTGGTAAGTTCCTAACGTTATATTATAATTTTCATATTTTCAGTCTCTTATTTACGTGAATTCATCAATAAAAACACGTATTCATCTATAACTAGGCTGAAAAGTGGTCTTTTCCTTTTAAATTGTCTATTTAAATAGTGTAACTAACTGCCCTCCGTAATTCTCTAAAGTTTTCTTGGTTAATTCCTGACGTTATATATATAATTTTCATATTTTCAGTCTCTCTTTTACGTGAATTCATCAATAAAAACACGTATTCATCTATAACTCGGCTGAAAAGTGGCCTTTTACTTTTAAATTTTCTATTTAAATAGTGCAAATAACTGCCCCTCGTAATCCTATATAGTTTTCTTGGTTAATTCCTAACGTTTTATATTTAATTTTCATATTTTCAGTCTCTTATTTACGTGAATTCATTAATAAAAACACGTATTCATCTATAACTCGGCTGAAAAAGGGCCTTTTCCTTTTAAATTTTCTTTTTTAATAGTGTATTTAACCGCCCGCCGTATTTATCCATAGTTTTTATATTAAATTTCTACCGCTAAAATATTGATTTCCACATAATTCCTTTTCCCATAATCGTAATTTCCTAAAATTTATAAAATTTCTCAAATCTTCATTTCTTTCGCTCTTTTTGCTTTTATTAGGTCCGTCTAGTGTAGAAACTACCACTTGCATTCTTGTTTGCTTTATTAAATATACAGAACTGAACAAAATCACTATTTACCTAAACCGAGGTATAGTGATTAATCAATAGAATCACATAAATTCAACTAAAAATTCGCCAATAACTTTTCTAAAAATTTGTATATTTCGTTCAAATCTTCTTTGAATTTCGTAGTTAATTGCTGCCCACATTTCCTTATAGTTTTCTCAGTAAATTCGTAACGTTATATATTTAATTTTCATATTTTCAGTCTATTTCTTATTTAAATTCATCAATAAAACACGTTTTCATCTATAGCACGGCTGAAAATTGGCCTTTTCCATTTAAATTTTCTATTTATATAGTGTAACTAATCGCCCCCCGTAATACTATATAGTTTTCTTGGTAAGTTCCTAACGTTATATTATAATTTTCATATTTTCAGTCTCTTATTTACGTGAATTCATCAATAAAAACACGTATTCATCTATAACTCGGCTGAAAATTGGCCTTTTCCTTTTAAATTTTCTATTTAAATAGTGTAACTAACTGCCCTCCGTAATCCTCTACAGTTTTCTTGGATAATTCCTGACGTTATATATATAATTTTCATATTTTCAGTCTCTTTTTTACGTGAATTCATCAATAAAAACAGGTATTCATCTATAACTCGGCTGAAAAGTGGGCTTTTACTTTTAAATTTTCTATTTTAATAGTGCAAATAACTGCCCCCCGTAATTCTATTCAGTTTTCTTGGTTAATTCCTAACGTTTTATATTTAATTTTCATATTTTCATTCTCTTATTTACGTGAATTCATCAATAAAAACACGTATTCATCTATAACTCGGCTGAAAAGTGGCCTTTTACTTTAAAATTTTCTATTTAAATAGTGCAAATAACTGCCTCCCGTAATTCTATTCAGTTTTCTCGGTTAATTCCTAACGTTTTATATTTAATTTTCATATTTTCAGTCTCTTATTTACGTGAATTCATCAATAAAAACACGTATTCATCTATAACTCGGCTGAAAAGTGGCCTTTTCCGTTTTAATTTTCTTTGTTAATAGTGTTTTCAACCGTTCCCCGTATTTATCTATAGTTTTTGTATTAAATTTCTACCGCTAAAATATTGATTTCCACATAATTCGTTTTCCCATAATCGTAATATCCTAAAATTTTTAAAATTTCTCAAATCTTCATTTCTTTCGCTCTTTTTGCTTTTATTAGGTCCGTCTAGTGTAGAAACTACCAACTGCACTCTTATTTGCTTTACAAAACATACAGAACTGAACAAAATCACTATTTACCTAAACCGAGGTATAGTGATCAATCAATACAATCACATAAATTCAACTATAAATTCGCTAATAACTTTTCTAAAAATCGGTATATTTCGTTCAAATCTTCTTTGAATATCGTAGTTAATTGCTCCCCACATTTCCTTATAGTTTTCTAAGTAAAAACGTAACGTTATATATTTAATTTTCATATTTTCAGTCTATTTCTTACTTAAATTCATCAATGAAAACACGTATTCATCCATAGCACGGCTGAAAATTGGCCTTTTCCATTTAAATTTTCTATTTATATAGTGTAACTAATTGCCCCCCGTAATACTATATAGTTTTCTTGGTAAGTTCAAGGGGGAGGCATTGGCCGTTAGTTTGGACATTGCGAAGGCCTTCGATCGGGTTTGGCACAAAGCGCTTCTTTCGAAGCTCCCTTCCTATGGGCTTCCCGAGAAATTGTGCGATTGGATCACCAGCTTTCTTGCAGATCGGAGCATCAAGGTCGTTGTAGACGGTGCAAGCTCCGATTGCAAGCCTATTAATGCTGGTGTTCCACAGGGCTGCGTGCTATCGCCAACGCTGTTTCTTCTGCATATCAATGATATGTTGCATACCCGTAACATTCATTGCTATGCAGATGACAGCACTGGTGATGCTCTTTACACCGGCCGAGCCAATATTTCTCGGGAAAACGTCTCCGAGTGCCGGGACAAACTTGTGTCTGAAGTCGAGTCTTTGCTGAACAGAGTCTCGGATTGGGGACGACTAAATCTAGTCCAGTTTAACCCCCAGAAGACACAAGTTTGCGCGTTAACCGCTAAAAAGAACCCCTTTGTCGTATCCCCTCAGTTTCAAGGCACTCCCCTTGTTGCCTCAGCCAGTATCGGAATCCTCGGCGTCGACATATCGAGTGACGTGCAGTTTCGTGGTCACTTGGAAGGGAAGGCCAAATTGGCCTCTAAAAAGCTTGGCGTGCTCAGCAGAGCGGGGCAGTATTTCATGCCGGCATACCGCCTGCAACTTTACAAGGCGCAGGTTCGACCGCACATGGAATACTGTTCCCATCTCTGGGCTGGGGCTCCCCAGTACCAGCTCCTTCCACTTGACCGCATCCAGCGCAGAGCGGCTCGAATCGTCGACGACCGAGTGCTTTCCGATCGGCTCGATTCACTGGCGTTGCGAAGAGATGTTGCATCTCTTTGCGTATTTTATCGCATCTATCACGGGGAGTGCTCTGAGGAATTGTTCGGATTAATCCCAGCCGCCAAATTTCGTGAACGCACGACACGGCAAACGTCCCGATACCATCCACACCATCTGGATGCTTGGCGGTCCACCACTGTACGTTTCACAAGGAGCTTTCTTCCACGTACAACCTCTCTGTGGAATAGTTTATCACCGGCGATTTTTCCGGACCGATACGACCTGGGGACCTTCAAGAAAAGAGCTTACTCCTTTCTAAAAGGCCGGCAACGCACCCGCAATTCTCCTGGTGTTGCGGTTGATCATGGGCGGCGGTAGTCACTTAACATCAGGTGAGCCGCATGCTCGTTTGCCCCCTCTTCTATAAAAAAAAAAAAAAAAAAAAAAAAGTTCCTAACGTTATATTATAATTTTCATATTTTCAGTCTCTTATTTATGTGAATTCATCAATAAAAACACGTATTCATCTATAACTCGGCTGAAAATTGGCCTTTTCCTTTTAAATTTTCTATTTAAATAGTGTAACTAACTGCCCTCCGTAATCCTCGACAGTTTTCTTGGTTAATTCCTGACGTTATATATATAATTTTCATATTTCAGTCTCTCTTTTACGTGAATTCATCAATAAAAACACGTATTCATCTATAACTCGGCTGAAAAGTGGCCTTTTACTTTTAAATTTTCTATTTAAATAGTGCAAATAACTGCCATCCGTAATCCTATACAGTTTTCTTGGTTAATTCCTAACATTATATATATAAAACTTTCATATTTTCAGTCTCTTATTAACGTGAATTCATCAATGAAAACACGTATTCATCTATAACTCGGCTGAAAAGTGGCCTTTTACGTTTAAATTTTCTTTGTTAATAGTGTATTAAACCGCCCCCCGTAATTATCTATTGTTTTTATATTATATTTCGACCGCTAAAATATTGATTTCCACATAATTCGTTTTCCCATAATCGAAATTTCCTTAAATCAATATAAATAAAATCACGTTTTCATCTATTGCACGGCTGAAAATAGGCCTTTTCCTTTTTAATTTTCTTTTTAAATAGTGTAACTAATTGCTCCCCGTAATCCTATATAGTTTTCTTGGTTAATTCTTAACGTTATATTATATATAATTTTCATATTTTCAGTCTCTTATTTACGTGAATTCATCAATAAAAACACGTATTCATCTATAACTCGGCTGAAAAGTGGTCTTTTCCTTTTAAATTTTCTATTTATGTAGTGTAACTAACTGCCCTCCGTAATCCTCTACAGTTTTCTTGGTTAATTCCTGACGTTATATATATAATTTTCATATTTTCAGTCTCCTTTTTACGTGAATTCATCAATAAAAACAGGTATTCATCTATAACTCGGCTGAAAAGTGGCCTTTTACTTTTAAATTTTCTATTTAAATAGTGCAAATAACTGCCCCCCGTAATTCTATTCAGTTTTCTCGGTTAATTCCTAACGTTTTATATTTAATTTTCATATTTTCAGTCTCTTATTTACGTGAATTCATCAATAAAAACACGTATTCATCTATAACTCGGCTGAAAAGTGGCCTTTTCCGTTTTAATTTTCTTTGTTAATAGTGTTTTCAACCGTTCCCCGTATTTATCTATAGTTTTTGTATTAAATTTCTACCGCTAAAATATTGATTTCCACATAATTCGTTTTCCCATAATCGTAATTTCCTAAAATTTTTAAAATTTCTCAAATCTTCATTTCTTTCGCTCTTTTTGCTTTTATTAGGTCCGTCTAGTGTAGAAACTACCAACTGCACTCTTATTTGCTTTACAAAACATACAGAACCGAACAAAATCACTATTTACCTAAACCGAGGTATAGTGATCAATCAATACAATCACATAAATTCAACTATAAATTCGCTAATAACTTTTCTAAAAATTGGTATATTTCGTTCAAATCTTCTTTGAATATCGTAGTTAATTGCTCCCCACATTTCCTTATAGTTTTCTCAGTAAAAACGTAACGTTATATATTTAATTTTCATATTTTCCGTCTATTTCTTACTTAAATTCATCAATGAAAACACGTATTCATCCATAGCACGGCTGAAAATTGGCCTTTTCCATTTAAATTTTCTATTTATATAGTGTAACTAATTGCCCCCCGCAATACTATATAGTTTTCTTGGTAAGTTCCTAACGTTATATTATAATTTTCATATTTTCAGTCTCTTATTTACGTGAATTCATCAATAAAAACACGTATTCATCTATAACTCGGCTGAAAAGTGGTCTTTTCCTTTTAAATTGTCTATTTAAATAGTGTAACTAACTGCCCTCCGTAATTCTCTAAAGTTTTCTTGGTTAATTCCTGACGTTATATATATAATTTTCATATTTTCAGTCTCTCT
Source organism: Parnassius smintheus behrii (assembly GCA_036936625.1). Classification (NCBI taxonomy): domain Eukaryota; kingdom Metazoa; phylum Arthropoda; class Insecta; order Lepidoptera; family Papilionidae; genus Parnassius; species Parnassius smintheus. The sequence continues at coordinate 34,089,193 of JAUPFT010000027.1, forward strand.
TTTACGTGAATTCATCAATAAAAACACGTATTCATCTATAACTCGGCTGAAAAGTGGCCTTTTACTTTTAAATTTTCTATTTAAATAGTGCAAATAACTGCCCCTCGTAATCCTATATAATTTTCTTGGTTAATTCCTAACGTTTTATATTTAATTTTCATATTTTCAGTCTCTTATTTACGTGAATTCATTAATAAAAACACGTATTCATCTATAACTCGGCTGAAAAAGGGCCTTTTCTTTTTAAATTTTCTTTTTTAATAGTGTATTTAACCGCCCGCCGTATTTATCTATAGTTTTTATATTAAATTTCTACCGCTAAAATATTGATTTCCACATAATTCCTTTTCCCATAATCGTAATTTCCTAAAATTTATAAAATTTCTCAAATCTTCATTTCTTTCGCTCTTTTTGCTTTTATTAGGTCCGTCTAGTGTAGAAACTACCACCTGCATTCTTGTTTGCTTTATTAAATATACAGAACTGAACAAAATCACTATTTACCTAAACCGAGGTATAGTGATTAATCAATAGAATCACATAAATTCAACTAAAAATTCGCCAATAACTTTTCTAAAAATTTGTATATTTCGTTCAAATCTTCTTTGAATTTCGTAGTTAATTGCTGCCCACATTTCCTTATAGTTTTCTCAGTAAATTCGTAACGTTATATATTTAATTTTCATATTTTCAGTCTATTTCTTATTTAAATTCATCAATAAAACACGTTTTCATCTATAGCACGGCTGAAAATTGGCCTTTTCCATTTAAATTTTCTATTTATATAGTGTAACTAATCGCCCCCCGTAATACTATATAGTTTTCTTGGTAAGTTCCTAACGTTATATTATAATTTTCATATTTTC